>VZSR01001775.1:878731-922114 GCA_013398615.1 Brachypodius melanocephalos | reverse complement strand
CCCGTTCCATTCCCGCTCTCCCGCCACATTCCCGCTGTCCCGCTCCGTTCCCGCTCGCCCCGGCAAGGCCGGGAGTGCGCGGCCGGACATCGCCACCGTGTGGCCGTTTTGGGCAGCGCACCGCCCGGCCCCGCCGCTCTCCCCAGCGCCTTCCAGCGGCTCCCGGGATCCCGGAGTTTCCCGGTCCCGTTGCCGCCCCCCCGTGCTGTCACCCCATAGGCACACGGTGCTCTCACACTCTGGGCTGCCCCCAGGCTCCCACCCTACTTCCTTCCCCCCATCACGAAGGGGGACCCAGAGACTCCATTCCTGATTTCTGACAGCTGTCAAGGAGGTGACAGTGGCGGGGAAGGTGACAGTGCTCATTCCCAGGGCAGGGATCTCTGGGAACCAGGCCACAGACCTGAGCTTATGGCTGCAGAGGGGCAGCCCCCAGATGAAGGATCCTAGGGACAGGGAATTGCAAGGGACTCTCATCAACCCCAAACACAAGAGCTTGCCCCAGCCCAGAACCCCAAACTGCACTGCTGAGCCCAGAGTGGAGCTGCACAGAGCCCCCAGGCTGCACAGCCAAGGGACAGCGAGTGCAGTGGCCTTTGCAAACAGGGCAAGATCCCTGGGTGATCTCCAGGCAGAGCCATGCAGAGCTGGTGTCTGTCAGGACACCAGAGTGGGCTTTGCTCCCAAGGCTGGGGGAGCAGCAGGGTGGGACACACCCCCATGGAACCAGCAGCAGGTTTTCCCCACTGTTCTGCAGACAAAAGCTTTTTATCCCTTTTCTGGCCAAGCGTGCCCTGGAACAGCTTCAGCTCTAAATCCTCAGCACTAGATTAATCCACGGCTTTTCTCTTCTTACCCATTAATTTACCTCCTGCAAGCCTCTGCTCTGCAGCATGGAATTATGGATCACAGCTTGGGACCAGCCCTGCCCCAGGAGCTGCTGGTGCACACACAGAGCAGCCCAGCCTGTGCTTCTCCCAGCTCAGCTGCTGGAGAGAGCCCCGGTTCCAGGGGGGAAAAAAATAAGGATAAAAACCTGACTGTGCTGCCCTGTGTGGGATGAGGGGCTTGGAGGTGCCAGACCAAGGACTTCCACGGACAGAGTCATTGCCCACAGGCAGCCAAGGACAGACAGCACCAGAGGAGATGCCCACCCTGCAGACACATTTACTGAAACAGCTGGGACCTAGTGAAGAAAATCAACTGTTGGCTTTAATTATTGCGTACGTCTTCATCTCTAGGGCTAGGAAAATCTCAACTGGTAAATATACATATCATCAGAATGCCTTTGGCTGAAATACACCATTAGCACATTCTTCAAAGTTACAACAAAAGTCTTAGAAATGTTAAAAAGGGATTCTTTTTTTTCCTTTACTAAAATAAAGGAGTGCACCCCCCCACCCTGACAAGGCGCTAGGACGGACAGACGGGAACTCTTGGCTGTGCAAAGCAGAGCGTTGATTACAGTAACAGAAAGAAGTCGGGACAGGAGTGGGGAGCCTGCATAGCACTCGGTGAGCGGCGGGGCGGCAGCGGCGTCAGGTCAGCATGTCCCAGAGGCAGCAGCAGCAGAGCGCGGTCCAGCACGCCGTCAGGCAGGCGCTCTCGCCCGTGTCGTCCCTCCGCCGCTCCTCCACGACGTACACTGCGGGCACAGAGGGGCTGGTGAGGTACAGCAGCGACACCGCCGGGCAGCCACAAAACACACTGAAGGGGACGAGAACCAGGTGCAGCCCGGCCCCCAGCTCAGCTTTCCAGTAGATGCCGGCTTCCCCAGCACATCTGCAGCCTGTCCGCTTAGGCTGGCAGTGCCCAGCCCCCTCGAATGAAGAGCTGCTCTCCAATACTGCTCCAGCCCCACCACACGCTGAACTGCCTCCTTCCCTGGGATGACAACATAGGGACCTGTCTTGGACAGGGGCCAGCCCTCTGTGTCCCTCCCAGCTCTGTCAGCTCAGCACCCGAGGCACAGGCTGGGAGATGGCAGTGCAGTGACACCCCAGTGGTGTCAGGTGCCCAAACACTCCAGGCATCTCCCCATGGGCAGAAACCATCTCTGCCCAGAGGCTCCTGGCAGTCTGCTGGGGATTTACGCACTCTGCCAACTGCTGGAGCACAGGAGGGAGCCCTGGTTTGGGTGGAGCTCTCCAGGCAGGGTCTCCTACCTGAGGCCAGCGTGCTGCTTGCTCTTTGTGCAGCTCCTGAGGCCCATTAGGACAGAGGAGCAGTTTATCTTTGGGTCCTCCTCGATGAACCCCAGCTGTCACACCCAGAACTGCATCAGTCTGAGGGCAGGCAGGTGATTGTCCTTCCTGACAGCTTTCTTGGCTCTGAATGTTGTGGTCTGTGTGGGAAATGTGCCCTCACACAGGAGTCCAAGCCAGGCAGGCAGCTAGTGCTGGACACACGGTGCTGGCAGGCAGAAACTTGGGCTGGACACAGCTCATGGCATCAGCTTGGCCCTCCCATGGACTTGCTTTGTGCTCAGGAAACTGTTCCCCAGTCACTACTTCAGCTCTGCACAGCAATGGGAGGAGGATGATGGGGTCCCGCTTACATGATGCCAAAACCCCAACACCACCAAGTGAGGCAGAGAGGAGTCTGGTACCCCTCAAATGTCTGTGCTTGGGAACACCATCAAGGAGAATAAAGGAGAAGAGGCATCCTCTGCACAGGCACAGCCCAGCTCCAGGGGAGCCCCTGCACAGCATCAGCACAGCACTGCTGACCCCCCTTCCCTCTGGCCACTCAGTCACAGCTCCTGCAGCCCTTGCTCCAGGAATGTCAGGATGGAGGCTCCCTTCTCCCTTCAGCCCCAGGAGGAGGTGGCAGAGCTGTGACAGGCTGTGCTGGAACAGGAAAGGTGCCATGCATTCTCCTCCCTCAGGAGCTGCTCTCCCTGCCTGCCCCTGCAGAGTACAGGCTGGAACCTCCCAGCAGGAGCAGAGCAGGACCTGATGGAAACCTGGCCCCGTGTGCTGCTGCCAGGGGGAGGCTGCACGACCCCCTGCCCTCAGCCCAGGGCCAGCCCCTGCACACCTGCAAGGAGTGCAGAACAAGGTCCATGAGTTAGAAGCCTGGCACCCTGGCTGCCTCTTCCACCCCCTGAAAGGGTGGCCCCCAGACCCACCCCACCCTAGCCCAAGGGAAATATGGCCCACGACAGACAGGACTTTGGTCCGGCCCCTCCCTCCTCGCTGCCCTCAGCCCCAAACCTGCACTCAAAGCCACGCCTGGAACATTTTCAAAGAGAACATGGAGGCTTGTGAGCCCCTGTGTTACACAGCAGCGTGTCAGCAGCTCTGCCCACTGCTTGTTCTGCATGCTCAGGTGAGCCAGGGGCTTGGTGTAGGCTTTATTTTCCTGGTGGATCCAGGAGCTCCAAACAAGCAGCTCCTTGGTTTTGGTGTTTGCTCTGAGAAGGTCCTGTTACAGTCAGTGGGGGCAAAACTCACACCAAATGCTCCCAGTGTCCTGTGTATGATGGTGACATCCCTGACAGCTCTGAATTCCAACCAGCTGTCAGGCTACTGTTCAAGCTGCCCCACCTCTGAGCCTTGGGGAGCTGGATTGCTGCTGCCAGAGCATTGCCATACCCAAAACTGAGGGCCCCAGTGCCTTGAGACATTCAGATCCACACTGCACAAGGAGGCTGCCCTTTGCCACTTACAATCAGCTGTCCAAGACTGCAAAAAGGGTTTGCCTGAAGTATTTATGATTAAGCCATTAGAAGTTTTAAGCTACAGCTGAGTGTCAGGGACATGCCACAAAGCCTGTCCAAAGTGCTGTTATGAAACACTTGCTGAAATATTAAACAAAATGGCTTTCCCAGGCTTGGGCCTGTGCAGAGGGAGCCGGGTGCTCTCACCATGGCTGCTCAGCTGGCTCATGTTGGATGCTGCCCCTCCACACAGGAGGGTCACAGTGTCCCTGGGCATCATCCCTGTCCCTGTCCCTGCCAGCCCCTCTGGCACTGCTGCTATGGCTTGTGATGGAAGGGGCTGCCCAGAGCAGGATGGACAGGCACAGCTGGGGGCAGGACAGGGACAGCAGCCATGTCAAGGCCTTTCCAGGACTCACCCTGGGTTTGGAGTGAGCCTTTCTGACACAAACAGTAGAACAACGCTCATGTTTGTTGCCTCACTTCTGCTAAAAGCTGGAAGCCATTTAAACCAGCAGCACATTGTGGCAAAAACACCTTTCTGCAGAACCCCTCTGAAAAAACCTGTGGTTTTCCCCCATGGCAGGTGGCCGTGGTACTTTAACAGACCCACTCACCTTCCAAGTTCAAGGAATGCCCCAAAGACAACACCTGAAATACACACTTGAGAAGTTGGTGCCTTCCACTGCAGAGCTCCTCTCCAAGGAGAGAAGTCTCAAGGGCAGCTCTGCCTCTACAAGCAACCAGTGCTGCAGTCTGAGTGTGCACATCATCAACACTGGAAACTTTCACACTGGGAGAGCATCTGGGCAATGCTTTGAAGAGAGACAGCCACTCCTCCTCACAGTTTGTGAAGCTTTCTTTGAAGCCACATCAATGCTTCAGGAGTTGCAGCTTTGTCGCTGTCACCACACAAATTGCCAGAGAGATTTTATCCACAGATGCACAGCATTAATGCTAAACAGCTTTTCTGATCTGGGTGTGGGGCTTGCTCAGGACAGGAGAGGAGCAGGACAGCTCAAGGGTGGTCACCTGTTCAGCTACAGCTACCAAAGCACACAAGCTGAAAACCAGCTCAAAGACAGGGTGAATGAAATGCTCCCAGCCCAGTCTCTCACCAGCCTGGAGATACCCCACATCAACCTGCTCCTTTTGGACACCTGACCATTGGCTTCAGGGCACCAACAGAGTGACACAAGTACCCGAGGACCTCAAGAGCACGTGGTGGCAGCTTCGGCCACTCCTCCCAGCCCAAGCAGCAGTGCTGTACAAACACAGTGTCAACCCCCCCAAACACCATACCCAAACCTCCTGAAAGCATTTAGTTGGGAAGTCTTGCACAGCCCATTACTGATGGCAAATTCCCCTACAGCTTCCCAGCTGACTGCAGCCAGCAGGACTCCACTGACAGACAGCAAGTTTTCTACTGGGATACCTTTGCCAACAAAACCCAATCCAAAAATCTCTCAATGAAGGGAATTGTGGCTTTTGTGGGATTCCTCAGTGCCTGAGTGCCTCCAAGCTAAAAGCACCCAGTTTTCTGTGGTGAGCCTTATCAGAGACCTCATCAGCTGCTTTGTGCCTCTCAGTTGGCCAAGACTGGGCACTCCAGCCACCTCCTGTGGCACAAAGGGTCCTTGTCACTATGAACAGAAGCCTGGTGGTCCCAAAAAGAAGAGCAACAAGGGTGATTTCTCTTGGAGGCACTAGACAGAACTCAGTTCTAAGCTCCAGTTTTGCTGGTTCATTTTTTCCTAAAACAGGATGGGAGAAGGTATAAACTGAGAGACCCTCCCCCCTCCTAATCAGTCTTAAAGAGCCTAGAGCACAATGAATCATGCTTACCCTGAAAACGGTATCACTCCCTGTAATCACACTGCAGTGGCCTGCACAAACCAGTGCAAATAACTCCCACTTTGTTTTTAAAACAAACACTACAATACCTTCTTATTTCATGTACAGTCTTCTTTATCTTAAGCATATACATTTTGTTTCTTCTCACACCTAATTGATATGTTAATCATTAGCTCCACGAGGGAAAGGAATGAGCTGTACTTTTCACCCAGTTTGGCATAAACTAAAATCATGACCTTAGACTGCAATGCCCCTTATTGCAGTTCTACAAGGATTGCAGAACAAGGGCACTGGCTTTGATGTCAGAATCGGTCCATCCTCACCCAGGATGCAGACACAGACATCACTGTCAAGGTGCCACCTTATCTATATGGGGGCAGTGACAGTGCCTGAGAGCCCCTGGGCCCTACAAGCCCTCCCAGGGTCCTGCTGTGCATCACAGGGCCCAGCCCTTGCCTGGGTATCTCAGCAATGACAGGAATGACATCCAGGCACAGAGAAGCCAGCAAGGGGCAGGCTCGGTGCCTGGTGAGCAGGAGGTGGAGAGCACAGCCCAGCACCCACCACCCTCTTAAGGTGGGAGGGCTGAAATCCCAGTGCCCTGAAGTTCCCTCTCCTTTAGCCCAGCTGTGTGCCAGCACAGACCCCTCACCTGCACTCCTGGCTGTGAGGCAAGGCCTGGGGCACAGGAGGAAGCAGCAGTAACTAATGTACCAATCACAGCTTCTGCAGCCCCCAAATCCTTCCTGTGGTATCAGAATGGCTGTTTGCCATGGTAACAGCTGGTCAGAGCAGGAGTATTACTTAATACCAGAGTCTCATCTGGGAGGGAGTGCACAGCACAGAAGGGACCCATAAGCCTCTTCCCACTTGTCAATTAAGTGGGTTTTATCACAAGCCACTTCTGCACCAAGGGCTTTGTTTTCTCTTCCTCAGTGAGCAAGAAGTCTTGCTCACCACTACTTGGAATGGTTTCATGCTGTCTGCAGCAAATTGCTAAGTCAGGTCAGCCTGTGCATCTGCTTTTACCTTCAAACCATTCCCACCCAGGTCTTGGGAAAGTTTTTCTGTTCAGGATGGAGGCCAGAGAAGGGAAAGTCAGCACAAGTGCATCCAAGGGATGCAGAAGTGACAGCAGCAGGAAATCAGATGTCCCTGAGCCCCTCTTGGAGGTGCACACTCTGCTCTGCAGACCCAGAGCTGCAGGAGGAAGCACCAGCCAGCCGTGACCTCCCAGACATCCACTTCTCCTGAAATAAACCCCTCACAGGCAGCAAATGCAGAAGAAGAGACTGCAGGACTGGGGAACAGGGACTAAACTAAACAGCTCAACTTTCATATGAGCTGCCACCAAGGCTGCTCTCTGCATGAGGCCTCCAGGGCACAGCCTGGGCACAGCTGAGATCTAACTCCCTTGGCAAGGAAGGCATTTAATTGTTCTTTCTCCTCTCTGGGGGTATTTGCTCAAGCCTAACAGCTTCAGACCTGTTATTTCCCAGCCCCCCGACTCCTTCCTGCCCAGAGGCTTCCACTGTGTGCACAGTCTCTACCAACATCACACTCAGATTTCAGGAAATACCTCAGTACACTCCTGAAACAGATGCCAGAGCCAGATGGAAATCCAATAGCCCACTTCCAAGCAAAAATCTTTCAAAGCTGCAAAATGCTCAGAACAAGTTTCACAACTCCCAGCTCCAAACACAAATGGCCACTGCCAGAGCCACCTGAGCAGAAATCAAGTGTCATGAAATGAAAATACCACAGAGTACAGGCAGTCCCACCTGCAAATCCCCAGACAGTCACTGCTGACCCAGCCCAGATTTCAGCCTGGGCTCAAGCAAAAACAGCTGATCTATAGCTACTCACACAGGTATCAGACCTGCCCTCTCCCACGGCCACATGCCTGTCTTCAGCAGCTTCGGAAAATTCCTGCCTTTCTGTTCCTGTAAGTCTGAGCAGCTCTGACGCTCACCCCAGAGAGCTGTTTCAGCTTTCAGGAAGCTGAACAGGCCACACATTTCAGGGAAATCACAGTGCAGGCGAGCCAAGCGAGCACTTTCCAGAGCCAGCGCTGCACTGGGCAGAGCTGCTCCCCTCTCACACACCAGCCTGGGCCAGGCACGGGTTAGGGCTCAGCAGGAACCATGCAGATTTTCTTGCAGCTGAGCTCAGGGCTGGAAAAGATACTGTTTCCTCACCTGAACACGCAGGGATTGGATTAAGAGATCCTTGAGATAATGGAAGTGATACTAATCAGCATTTATGGTGTATCAATGTGCCTGGGAAGGATTCAGCCTCTCTAAAAGGCACAAGTACTCCTCACAGGAGCCAGCACACTTTCTGTAGAGCACTCAGGTCTCAGCAGGATGTCAACAGGCATCAGCTAGCTCTCCAAAGCACATAAACCCCAGCACACAGGTTAGAAAGTGTACTGGAGATATGTCATAAAAGGAATAAACTTTCCCTCAGCTCAAATGTACAATAATTCAGGATTTCAGGCCTTTCAGCCTGCTTCTGGACTACAACACATGAGAGACATCTCCCAAAAGGACAGATTTTGAGAACTTCCTCTAACATTTTTGTAAATCAGTAAAATTTTAATTTACTGTTAGAGCAAGATGTTTTTAACCTACTTAGCTGCAGGGCTAAAAACAGCACAGTCCTCAGCCTCTGCCAGTGCTTACACTGAAAATCAGCATCAGTCCTAGAGTCAAACAAGACCTGGCTTGGAGGGATTTACACAGCACAAACTTCAAGGGTTTTGTAAGCGTGTTCTGGGTGACTGACAGGAGGAGGGACAAAGCCCAGTTTAGAGCAAAGGGAACATGCCTCAGGGAGATCCTCCTTGTGCAGCCTCACAGGGTCAAGTACCACAGTGCTGGGAAAAGGCTGGGCACAATTTGCTCCTCACCCAGCCTGGTGCCCAGCTGACAAGGACTGGAACAGCAGCCTCCTTAAAATCAGCCCACTCTGGAGCCCGCCTGGGCCTCCTGAGACCAGTTTGTCTGAAGCACGTTTTCACATACTGGACCTGAATTGGGAATAATTTTCTTTGCTTCAGGTTTTTATCAGATTACTCCCTCCTTGGGGGTGAAAAGCAGTGAAGGTGAGGTGAGACAGCAGCCCCAGGACCGCACTGTTTGCCAGCCAACAGCCCCTGCTGTTTGTGCAGCCAGGGACAGAGGGAGGGATGATACAGCAGTCCTGAAGGAGAGAACACTGGGCTTTAAAGCACATTAAAGAATGAGAAGCAGATAAGAGAACAACTGCCAAGTGAGATTTTTTTTTTTTTGGCAGGACTCCAGCATCTGGAGTTGCAGCTCCTGAAGGTACAGGAACAGTTAAACTAAATGCTCTGACAGACTAGTTAGAAAGGGTCAACAGACAGTGAGAAAGCCTGTCCTCCAAATTAACTCCTGGTGGGGAAGGCTCAGCTCCACATGGTTTGGGAAGCAAGGGGGTAACCACTGAAAAGCATTGGAGAGCCTCACCAGAATGATTCCAATCCCCTCCTTTCCACACAGAGACAGGTAAAGAGGAAAAACCATCCAGCCCTGCAGCAGTGCCTGTATCTAGGTGACCTGTTTATTCTGCAGCTGGGCAAACATTAGGAGGCAGACAGCATCACTGTGACTATTACTCTTATCGCAGCCGGCTTTGCTACAAGTAATCAACTTCCAGAATAAGATTTCCACCCTGTGTGCACAATGGCTCAGACGCAATACTGAGCTCTGTTTGCCTTCAGTGCCTGCTGACAGAGCCTGGCTCCCTCTGGCACAGCAGGGAAAAGCCTCATCCATTACGTTGGCATGTATCAACAGGGAGAAGGGGTAGAAATTAAACTGGTCAAATTGCTAGCATCAGCTTCTGCTTTTAAAATGACTGTGTCACTCTGTACTTTGGCTCATTCCATGTCTTTTTAAAGCATGCTGTTATCAGCTGCATTACAATCCACCTCTAATTTGCATAGACAAGAAGGTACCAGCTGACCAGTCAGCAGTTGCTGTGGTTTCCTTACGCCAGTTGATAACAAATAATGAAAATACTTGTGGGGAAATGAGATACCTTCTAGAAAGAAGTATTTCCTTTTTCCTAAGCAAGCCCCTGCTGTAAAGAAGAACCTGCTCCCTACACAATGCTGCACACAGGAACCACATTTCTAAAGCTGTGTGTTTCCCAGCTTTGTTCTGGTGCAGGCAGGTCCCCTGTAGCCACATCAAGTGCCGTGTAGCACATCCACCCTGTTCCAGGAGTTCACACCCACATGGACTTTGTGTGGACAGCCACGGAGTCAGCCCTCAGCCTTTGCAGCAGGAAAACTGCAGGAGGGATCAGTCAGCTCCCAGAGCTAGGAAGCTACCTTACCCTTAGGGTAACGTCTCTCAGGCTCAGCAGATACATTACCACCTCCAAAGGCAAAGGGCAAGTTGTTTATTTCTAATGAACAACAGCCAAGTCAGTTGCCAGCCCTCAAAAGACTGGAGGTTCTTCGGAGACTTTGGTATCAGTAACCTTGTCAAGCCTAAAAAAATCCATCCCTCCATCCAAAAAAACGAAACCATGAGGGCTTCTGTCCCACCTCAGCAAGCCACCAGGGAGTCTCCAGCTTGCTACTGCTTCATGAGGAGAAAAAACATATGCTTTGAGGCCTTTCATGCCCTGAGGTAGCTGGGGTGACTCTGAGGGGGTGCAAGCTTGTGCTCCATCCCCTCTGGGAGAAGGGGCCAAGGAACACAGGGATCAGCTGCAGCCTCCCTGTCCCACAGTGCCCTATGGGGGTGGCCACATGGCAGTCATATGGCCACACCACTAAGTCTTAACACATAACCACAAG
This sequence comes from Brachypodius melanocephalos, assembly GCA_013398615.1. Lineage (NCBI taxonomy): Eukaryota > Metazoa > Chordata > Aves > Passeriformes > Pycnonotidae > Brachypodius > Brachypodius melanocephalos. The sequence continues at coordinate 911,765 of VZSR01001775.1, read as the reverse complement.
CTGATTTCTGCACCCCAGACATCCTCGTGGCTGGCTAATCCTGCACAGACAGTCCAGAAGGGAACACACATGTTCTCCTTGGTCAGAGCTGTTCTGGACTGCAGCTTCTTCCAACAAGCCTTTAGGTTTGTCCTCCTATTCAATGGCATATTGAAAAGTTGGTGACATCCCTTGCTCACCTATTTGTTGCAGAGTCACTGCTCACTGAACAGCAAGAACATTCTCTTTCCTACCCTTAGCAGCACTCAGTGATAAAGCTGCTTCCCTGTTGCATCTCAGATGCAGCTTTAATACAGAGTGAGGCATGTGAGGTTTTTTCACTTCTCCAAGGGCCAAGGGGACAGGCCATGTCCACTGTTACTCCTGACAGACTACAAATTAAGATGAAAAAACACCATCACCATAAAATGCTACTTTACCATCAGATCCTGAGAGCTCAACAGTAATTATGTCCATCTGTGTAATCCACTCAAGACCAAAATATGATACATAATTACTTCCACACATTAGCGTTGGCTACGATCTACAACATAAGATCTTTGCAGTTTGCCCACACAGTAAAATAATGTAGAGCACAGAATTTAAAGTATAGCTAATTTCCTAGTTTTCACTGTGGACACATGTTTTTTTCAGAAATACTAAATGTACTACTTGGAGTAGCTTAATTCATTAGATTAAGCAAAGTCACGTAGGAGAGCAAAACATCCGCTCTGAAAGGAAAGCATCCACACAGTAGCTCTTCCCAGATAATTGTTTGGAAACACCACAGGAACTGACAAGCCACATGAAATCACACCAGACCAGCTAGGCTGACTGCAATGCGTTGATTAAATTTAGATGTCAATTTTTTATATTAGAAGTTCAGCCACACCAGCAGATACCTAGCATTAGTGTAACAGATTTATAAAATACTAGCTTTTTTTGAGAAATTCACTCTAAACTAGACCCTCCTGCAGTTCTTAAACAAAGCCCCTTTGAAAGCTCTTTTACAGTGTCAGAGGACAAAGATCAGGTTCCAGTTTCACAGACTGGCCAAAAAGGAGGAAGGGGGGGGGAAAGGATGTTTAACAGAAGGAGAATGAAGAAAAAGAAAGCTTTTGCACACAAATGCAAAGTTATAGCCCTGACTTCACTTTGCAGACACTAATAAATGTGTTTAAAATAAACATGTGCCATCCAGAGGGACCTGGACAGACTGAAGAGGTGGGGGCATGTGAACCTCCTGAAGTTCAGCTGGGCCAAGCAGAATCTCCTGTACCTGGGTAGGGGCAATCCCAAGCACAAACACAGGCTGGGTGGAGAATGAATGGAAAGCAGCCCTGGGGAGGACTTGGAGGCAGGGTTAGATGGATTTTTGGAAGAAATGCTTCCCTGTGAGGGTGGGGAGGCCCCGGCACAGGGTGCCCAGAGAAGCTGTGGCTGCCCCATCTCTGAAAGTGCCAGGCTGGATGGGGCTTGGAGCATACCAGGATAGTGAAGGTGCCCTGCTCATGGGAGGGGTTTGGGACAGGCTGATATTTTAAGCTCCTTCCAACTCAAACCATTCTGTAATTCTATCACTTTTTTACATCTACTTCTGCAAAAGCAGAGCAAATTAGCGACTCCAAAGGTGGGTTCAGAGACCACCTGTAGCTGCAGGAAGGCAGTTCAAGGCCAAGACTTACCAGAAGGTTTTTGATTTATGGGTTAGAGTGCTGCTTCTGCAGAGCTGAAGTTGTGTTAGCTTAGGCTTAACAAAATCAAACCTTCTGCAGAACAAGCCTGGGCTCTCAGTGAAAGACACTCAAACACTTCACTGCTCATCCCCTCCAATTTCCCAGCCTATTCTTTATGCTGGTCCACAGGTTTGTGAGCGGAGGATATTCAGTGTCATCAGTTCCCTGATCCAGTCTGATACGAGATCCCTCAAGCTTCCAAGGCAGCAGAACTGTCTCAAAGCCAGACTGTCCAAAACCACAGCCCCTGTCTCCCTTCAGCCTCTGCCAATACATCTCAATGTGCAGCAAAAAAGCAACACTGGCTTCAACCAAAGATGTTCCACATGGGAGACAAGGAGTTTTCCCCTGCCCAATACTAAGAAACATTTCTCAGCCAACCCAAAACTCTGGTGAAAACCCTGATTACACTTGGAGTCCATGTGGTGGGAGTGGTGGGAAGCTCGCTGCTGCCTACTCCTCCTCTTCAAAGGCAGGGTTCTCACTCTATTACAGAGGAAGTTGAACCCATGATTTGCCTTCAATTCACGTTCTTATTCACTCACACCAATTGTTCACTGCTTAAATTTGGGCCCTCCTGATAGACCCACACCAGGCTGTTCAAACCCACTGAACAGTCCCACCTCTCTCAGCTTCTCCTCACAGAAAGGAGAAGCTCTGGTCATTTAATCATTTTCTCTGCCTCTGCTCTGACAACCTGAACCTGCAGCAAGCCCCAGGAGAGCTGTGGGTGCCAGGGCAGACCAATGTGCCATACTGTGGGTACGTGGCACACAGATGGACCAGCCAGCTGCCAGAGGGAAGGTGCACCATCCTCCCTCCCTTCCCCAGAAATCTGGGTTTTTCCACAAACTGATAGTAACTTCAGAAAAAAACAAAATGCCTAGGAATGAGTAGATCACTTGGACAGATACTGATGGGCTCAAGAAAACAGAGGTCCATTAATTCAGTACAAACTGTACCTTTGAATATTAAAAGCTTTAACTGTGCAGCCTTTGGTTGAAACTTATCAACCAAGAGACAAGTGGAATGAGTTGTGGCAAATCTAAAGCCTATGCAACAACCTCAGCATAAGGATTCCCCTGAAGAACCTGTGGTAAGGATGTTCAGCAGTATTTTCCAAACACCAGAGACAACTGTGAGAGACACTACAGCAAAATAAAACACAAAAAGAAGCTGCAAACAAAATCCCCATGTCAAACAAGTCTCCACCTCCTCCAAGGCCATCAGGGCCAGGTGCTGGTGAACACGTTCCTTCAAGGTCAGCGTGTACTCCTGTGAAGCAAACAGAAGTGCTCATAGCACAGTGCTGCAGCTGCTCAGCCATACCTGTGTTTTTGGGCCCATCCCCGTACACGGGTCCTGGCGGTGGTGGAGGAGCGTTCTGCCATCCATACTGGGGATATCCTTGGTAGCCTGGCTGGCCTGGCTGGTAGGGCCCAGGGGGGTAGCCAGGGTAGGGGCCGGGAGGAGCCCCCGGCTGCTGGGCATAGGGTGGGTACGGGGCAGTCGGGCCCGGGCCGGGGTACGGTGGAGGATTATCGTAGCTCATGTGGGATGCAGAATCTGCCCTGTAAAAGAGGGAAACAAACAGGACAACTGGTTTGGTTTTGTCTCCCATTCATGATCCTGTGAGTTCCATTTCAGACTGCTCTCCACAGGGCCCTACACTGTGTGAGAAACAGACTTCAAAATACCTAGTCAAGCAGCAAATTTATTTTTAACCCTATCACAGTGGCAGAGATGGAATTGATTTCTTTAAGTGACACAAGTTTAGCTGAGCAGGAGTAACATGCTGCTTTCCAGTCATGCATCAGCTATTCACCCTAAGACCTAAGTCTTGCAGCAAAATCCTCTGCTTTCATTCACAATTAAAACATTTTAAAAAGAGATTTAGAAGCGATTACTTCATGTTTGTGTCAATATCAAAAAGGAAAACGATGGAAAAATGCAGCCTGTTCCAGGGATATTTGACAGCTTTGACAGGAGAAGAAGTGAACACAAATGTCCATTACGCTTCTGCTAATTGCTAAAGCCTCCAGACCAGCACTTTGGAGCAAGGCTGTATGCGAATAATTTCCTGATGACACTGTAACCCCAGCACGCTGTGTAGTCTTTCAGTCATACACAACTGAATCATTAAGCAGCCACAAGGAATTAGGGCCTTGGGCTCAGCCTCATTCAAAAAACAACATTAAAGACACCTCAGAGAGTTGATGCTTGTAAAGCTCATGTCACGTATTATGCATGGCACAGCCATCAGAAGACAAGACTGTCACAATACTGCAACTTAGTGAACCTCTAAGCAGCATGACTAAGCAAACCATTTCTTACATTAGGCTTCTGGAGCTTCTCCCTGTCTGAGAAACAGAAGTGTATGTTAATATCCTACACATCCAGGAACCCTCCTGCCTGAAGCAGCTGTAACCTGCTATTTCCTTCCCCTATTACAGCATGCAGACAGTTCACCAGTTCCCCTTTGCTACACACCTCCTCCCACACGCCACAGCGAAAAATACCAGCAGCATAATTTGCCTCGGCCAGGCTCGCTGCTGCTGGCTTGCAGTGGGAGAGGCTGGCCAGCAGGATCCCCTTTGGATGGCATTGGGATGGGCACGAAGCCGGGCTGTGCGCCTGCTCAGCGCTGCGTTCCCACTCTCGGGGACGCGCAGCAGAAACCACCGGCGCATCCAGCGAGCCCCGGCTGACGCAGCCCCAAGAATTTCACCTTTGCACCGCTAGCGGAGCCCAGAGCGATGTGCGGGGCAGAGGCCAGGCGGGCCCAGCCCCTGGGGCTATGTTTAGCTGCCGCAGTCCCTGGCAGCGTGGAGCAAGCTGTTTGTTTACAGCCTCGGAGCGCCGGCTGGCCCTCCCAAGCAAGGATCCCAAGGCTCTCGCTTGTTTACGCGTTGCTCCTGCCCGAAGGTCGCCAGCACAACGACGCCAAGTGGCACCGCCGGGCTGTGCCACGCACACAGCCCGGCTGAGCCCACGCAATGCCTGGGATCCAAGGGCTGCTCCAAGGGGACAGGGCTGCCGTCGCGCCCAGGAGGACACCGAGAAGCCCTTGAGGCTCACAGGCTGCAGCTGTCACTCACCTGAATTCCTCCTAGTGCTCCTCTTGGTGTGCCAGGCACGGGCACAGAATCACAAACACGCCGAGCTGGACAAGGATCACCCAGTTCAATCCCTGCATAGACACCCCATCAATCCCACCCTGTGCCTGAGAGCGTTGTCCAAATGTTCCTGGAGCTCTGGCAGGTGTGAGGCTGTGACCATTCCCTGGTGAGCCAGGGCAGTGCCCCACAGTACCCTCTGGGGGAAGAACCTTTCCCTGATCTCCAATCTAACCCTGCCTTGACACAGCTCCAGCCATTCCCTTGGGTCCTGACACTGGTCACCAGTGTGAAAAGATGTGTATCTGTCCCTCCTCTTCCCCTCACAAAGAAGTTGTCCCAGCTAACTGCTAAGGCAGTGCTATACTCTGCAGACGATGTCTTTTAATGGCTTTGTCAAGAGTTTTAACTGCTTAACCAATGCCAGGGATAACAGGAATTTTCTTTATGGTTTGCCTTTTTTTTCCCCACTGCTAGGCCAACCAGACCACTTAACTGCTCATTTTAAAACTGACAAGCACAACATACACTTAAGGCTCTTTAACCACTGCACTGCAATGCAACGCCTCTACCAAGTCTCCAGAAAGGAAATTCTTCCTTCAGGGAGGCAGGGAAAGGCAGGCAGCAAGCCCTACAACTCACTTCAATACAATCAATTAGAGAACTGGGACACACCAGGCCACTGATGCTCATCTAACCCAGAAAATCGTCCCAAAATAACATCCAAAAGCAAGTTTCCAGGGAAGAACAAGGCCAGAGCAAGTGTGTGTGTATACCCACAGACCACTGTATGTGGGAGAGTAACCATTCAGTGTCCAGACATGACCCAGGCAACTCTGTGAACCCCCTGACCCAAGGAACAGCTGTGTGCCTGCTCCTGGCATGAGAGGATCCAGGGCACTGCAGCCTGCCTTATGGAAAACTGCCTCCTGCCCCATCAGGGTGAGTGCAGGAGGTCACCCTCCTGAATTTAGGGATGCACCATACCAAGGAGATGGCATGTGGGAATGCATTGTTCCAGATCAAAGAGCCCCAGCCCACTGTCTGCTCAACCTCTCCATCCATGCCCTGCTTCTCTTTTCAAGGGTGTAATTTCACACCCTAGGTACAAATATATGTGTTTTTATACACACACACACATGGCATTCAAAAATGGCAAACAACAGATCATGTTTTGCTCATAAACCTTAAGAACCCCCTGGGCTTAGCTTGCTTTGATGAACACTGTCCAGTTCCAGCAGACTCACCTGGATTACTTCAGTTTTTCAAAGTTCTTCTGCCCAAGAGGATGACCAACTCAGCCCACCCTTTCCAGGGAAGGTCAGTCCTCCCTTCTGTCTCTTCATATATATCAATTCATTTATCTACATTGAATATCCTTGATATTTTAGTGCTGAAGCAAGGTTTAACAGATGCTGTGATTCTTCAGCTGGCTATGAACTCAAATTCAGTCAGCATATAAACTCAGCCACCCCACTGCTCCCCTACCATGGGGACTCCTACTGGGACCACTGGGGGCCACCCTTCTCCATCAGGACTGGCCATTCACTCCCTTTGGTAGCCAAGCAGGGAGCCTGCCTGGCCTCTGTGCAAGCACCCAGCATGGGAACAAGCCAGAATCCCTTTGGAGCCAGTGGAATCACACAGGTAACAAAGCAGCTCTGTAGAAAGGGTTGAGACGGGGATCAGGTGTAACTGACAAAGCTCAGAAACCCCTGAAAGAGTGTGGTAAGAAGAGAACCTGGTTAAAACCAACAGCCATGGGGATGAACGAAAAAAAACCCCAGTACATCAGCAGCTCTGCAGAAACATCTGTGAAACAGTGAGAAGGAGTTAAAAATCCAGTGGCTTGAGCAAACAGGGAAGTGGCAGCACAGGGAACAAGAAGGAACTACCAGTACTTTTTGTTTACCAGCTCTGTGTTAGCTGTGTCAAAACAGTTTCTGAAGAGATGGCAGGTTTGGAGTGGAGGCAGCAACTGAGATTCCATCTGCTGATATGGGAGAGGTACCGAAGGGAAAACTGGCCAGAGCCTACTGACAGCTGTACAGAGATCCCTGGGCAGAGCCAGCAGAACAACAGAACAGAGGAAAAGATGGAGATTAAGGAGAGCATATTCCACAATTGAGGGTAAAGTTACACAACTGAGATTAGGAAAGAGATAAAAGAGAGTGTCCAGCACAAACACTTGCAGCAGCCACTGGGGATTTGTCTGTGATGAGTGAGGAAACTCCTGGAGAATTTATCAAGGCATTCAGCAAACCCAGGTGATAGCTGTGGAACCTAATTTCTCAGAATCTTTCCCTGTACCCCAGTTTCACTGTCAGTCATTGCCACACACACACACATCCCTACTTGCCCTTTTTGAGCTGTGTGACAACACTGAGATTTCCTTCAGCCTCATGACCTCATACATGATTTACACACTTCCTGGTCCTATTTACTCACATGGGTAGGTGTTTGCATGGCAGGGCTTTGAATCACGAAGCAGATACTTTTCAGAGACATACCTGAGCTCTTAGTCAAACATTTCCCCAAGCTGTGCTGCAGGTTCTCACCCCAACCAGTAATTCTGTATGAGTTGCAACCAGGACCAACCCTTGGCTGCATCAGAATTCGTGTCTGTGGCTTTCCTAGGTAGCATCTCTCTGAGGCAAAGCTCAAAGAACCAAACCATCAGTACAGCCCTTTGTTTTCCATGGCACTGCAGGAGGTCCAGCAGGAAGAGCCACTACTGAAGTCAATGGTCCCTGCACAGCCTCACAAAAAGATTTCCTTGCAAACAAAGAGATTTCCTTGACTGTCACTAAGCATTTGCCAACAGAGAAATTGCTAATCCATCTGAATAGAATGGCAAACCATGCTCCTACTCCTTCTCTCCACAGTATTTTTGCTAAGGGGCAAGTTCATTAGTACATCATTGTTTCCCTAAGTTATGCTCTAACTCCTTTGTTCCACACTGCTGAGTAAACATTATTTCCCCTACCCCAATAGCAGGGTTTAGTTTTTAAACAAGCTGCTTATCATACCCCAGAAAGCTGCACCATTGCTCAAAAGGTCTGCAAACCAGAAGTCACTTTAGTGTGGTGTTGTAAAGAAAATACACATGACACCAGATGTGCATGTACACACAGTGGTACCAACAGGCAAGAACCACCATCCTATGGAGAATATCAGTCCCTCTACAGCTGTAACCTGGCCCTGGCTAAGGCTTAGCAAAAGGTGCAAGTACAGAACTATAACACTACACACACATATATATATTTAGCTTGTCCATTTTGGCAACCAATCCTTAGAGAAACAAATTTTACCATTAGGTTTTGAAAAAACTTCTGATTGCTTCACACTTACTGCCTTGTACAAGGCCAGCAAAACAAGGCAACTGCTACAGAACTAGTTCGTCACTGCTCCTGATCCTCCTCTTCCAGAACACTCATGAATTTATTATCTTTCTCTTTCCTGAGCTGAAGACTGTCTGCTTCAATACAGTCTGCAGCATGCCTTGATTATTCTTTCCAGCCATCACTGTGCCTTTTATTGTCACCATTTTTCTAGGAGGAAGCAGGCAGACTCTCTCTGCACAGTGCCACAGCTGTCTCCTGCTCCCCACCTCTTTCCCAGCCCACTCCTAGGGCAGCTCTCACCATCCATCAAGCTAAAAACAGAGCTCAAGTTGCACTGTATGTAATTGCAAATGCAGGATCCTTCCAAGTGGGAATAGCTCCTGTAGAGCTGTCACTGCACAGCTCACCACACTGCTCACCCAAGTGACAACACACAGTCTCTTCCACAAGTCTCTGAAAACAGCCTCAGTTTCTACCTGGAAAAGTCTCAGCATCCACAAGTTGCCATCTCTAAAACCAGGAAAAAAGGAACAGGAAGCTTAATTTAGATTGCTGTTGGCTATGTCACTCCACAAGTGCAGCCCTATGGCACAGCCTGGGGGCCTGACAGGGAGGACTTTTGGTCAGAAGGTAACATGATGCATAAAAACAGCCAAGAATGAAGAGAATAAGGGAAAGCATGATGGAAGAACGCTTTTCTGTTAGCACAAGGGGTGCCCAAACAAAGACCCTTCAGAGCCTGCCAAGATGACCCAGTTTCACCCTTTTCCCTCCTCCAAAAGGCCACATACAAGGCTGGCCCTCCCAAACATCTCTTGAGGTCAGACTAATTATGGCCACCATAATTATTGCCCAAATGACTGGGGAGCAGTAGAAATCTGCTTCTACCTGTTGGCACCTTGTTACCTTGGGAAAACTGAGGAGAGCACGCATAAAACCATCTGCATTTTTCCACAGTAGGCGTTCACAGCTATTAATCCACCTGCAAAGAAATACCAATCCCTATGGACAGCTGCCTGCAAGTCAGATCCTTCAAATGCAATCTCCAGTGCAAGCAAATCCATTAAATAAAGAACTGTGCATCTGGGTGAGAGGACAATCTAACCAGGGTGCTGAAACAGGGTGAAATGCCTTCTCTCACATAGGCAACGGTGCAAGAAACAGCCCTACGGAAACAAATGGGGGACTAGTAAATTAAACAAACAAACAAATCAAAGAAAATCAGCAGTCTGGAACACAGAAAAAAAAAAAAACCCACAACGATTCAAAAGAAATTAGCAGATTTCTGGAATTTAAAGGTGAAAAGTTGCTTGTTTTTAGGACAGCAGAACAAGCATTGCACCTGGTGTTGCTGCAGTCAGGAGGAACCACGTTTTGGGTATGGCAGGTATTGATTCAGCTGGTCTTTGCAGAGATGAAGATGGAGAGCACGGTGAGAGGCCAGACCCTGAGAAGGACAACTGGGGCACCCTGATGTAACCCACCCCTTCCAATGCCTGCAGCACTAGGAAGCAGTTTTCCAATACAGAGATCTAATGGAAAGTACATTTAACATCAACAATCCAGCTCCTGGCAACCAGCCTAGAATTTGAATTACATTTCATATGAACAGTATCCAAATGAAAAAGAGCACAAGTGGCTTTTAAATGGCACTGGCTCTGTGTTTCCCTCTTACCAGCTTATTTGTCAGCTCCATTTAGTGATTATATGAAAGGTACATTAAGGATAAATTGTAAGAGATTCCATTCTTGCTCAGTTTGCTTCCAGGAAAAGCTTCCTGCCTGGTTTGCCCTCCCACTTCACCAGGTAACTCCATAAACCTAGAGTAATAGCTGAGGGGGAACAAGAGCTGCCCCCACCTTTTCTGACAAAACCTGTTTGAAACTACTTTAATTTCCAAAATGCAGGTCTAGGCCAAAGCAAAAAGGCCAGCTTTGTGCTGTAAAAGGGAAAGCTAAAACCCACTCCTCTGTTCAAGCCCATTTCCTTAAGAGGTGTCCTGGGCTCCAGAACACTCACAGTCTTTGGGAAGTGAGGGGAATTTCCTCTTGTTTAGTTGAGTGGTTGCCAGACATCTCCTGCACAAAACAACTGCTGCTGCTCATGTGGCTGAAGCCACCAGATCAGGCAGCTCTGTGCACTGACCAGTGGTTTGGATGAACAAGCATTTAACCTTCCTGAGTCAGGTATTCCCTCCTCCTGCTATCCTCCAAGCCCTCCAGTGAGCTGCAGTCTGCCATGTGTGAAAATGGAAAGTGCAGCTGATGTTTGAGGCTGACACCGTTGTCTCTACAAACTGTCCCAACTCCCTGTCCCATCATTTGCCCTGCATTCTTGGCAAAATCATAAGGGATATGCACATTTCCAGGTGATTTTGGCTTCAGAAACCAGGATTTGATCAGCTCTGAAGGGCTTCATGCTGACAGTTTTTGCCTCAGAGGCAACATCCCTTGTGTAGCTTCACAGTCACAGATCTCCACAGAACTCCTACCAATGTGCCCTCACACCCACACAGTATTGCATGCCAGGATTTTCCTTCTTCAGACAAATTTCAATGTCTCATCAATTGTTACCAACACACAAACCTCTTCAGAAACACTACCCATCACTTACTGCCTGCCCACTGTCTACCTACATGTTCTGGAAGACGGAAAGTATAAAGCTGACATCGTTCCTACAATAAAAGCATTAGTGGGAAAAAAAATCAAATCCAATGCCCTGCTACTGTTATTACATGACTGCAACCTTATAGGGGAAAATTATTCAGTTTTTCTGACATCTGATGAAAGGTTTTAGAAAACCTTTAGATGAAATATACTTTAACACCAGGAACTAACAATTACAAAGATGGAATGCATCACTTCACAGCCCCTCAGGTGGTGTCAGCCATGGTATTTGTTGCTGACACACCAGGTAAGACTCTGCCCAGGTACAGCAGTGCCTGTGGCAAAACACACCGAAAAGCAAAGTCCTTTACACAGAAATAATTTCAGAGAGAAGCATCAGCATCTTGATTTCAGGTTTTGAATGCTTCTGCATGCACTGCTCTTGTTTAAGTCTTTGTAGAATGTGTTGCCTTAGATAACTCCAGAAATACATGTCTATAGCTTGCTGTTAAAGTGGTGTACTGATTGTTTTAAGGTGCAACAAATACCAAAACAACAAAAAACTCAAAGAAAACATCTGATTGTCAGGCAAAACTAGACCTGCAAATAACAGTTGAAGCAAGCAGCTTTGTTGGTCTAACTGAGAAGAGAACGTGAAACAAACAGTATGACTGGCAAGAAAGTTAATAAGCACAGATAATACATTTGTATGTTATTCAGATGGTGTTCTGGCAGCATTCCAGCCTTGGAACAGCAGCAATCTTTCAGGATGACTTCCCCGGCTCTGAAACACTGGTGGATTAAGTACAAGATACTACCCAGAGCACATGATGATTTTCTAGCACCTCAAGCAGAAGCACACTGGCAGCACCGCAGAGCTCCCAAGGGATGGTTGTTGCTGTGTGCAGACAGAAATACAGGCATTTTCTACAGCTGAGATCTCATTACTCAGAAAGAGATTTCCATGATAGGCTGGAAAATGGAATGAGACTGAGATTTCTCTGCCCCCTCCATGATTTCTCACTTTTGCTGCTTTTCCATATCTTTCATGTGGCTCTAACATGATGCTTTACTTTGCCTGTATGGCATATGCAAGAATCCTCTTTAATGTCTTCTTGTCACAGCCACTCCCAGATTCTCCCTGTGGTCACCAAACCAAGAAAGTCTTTGCCTCACCCTGTCAGAGGCTGAAAAACTTCCACACATCAGGGGACTGCCCTCAATAGCTGGTGATACCAAATAATATCTCAAGAATACATTATAAGCCTAGAAGGGAAATATCTCTCTCTGATATTTAGGTGACAGAAATAGCAGCTTTTGTTCAGTACTGGTGATGCCTGGAATAAGGAATACAACAGACCAGATGCTTCCGAGCAGGTCCATTCCTCAAAGCCGTGGGCAGGCACTGGAGCACAGCACTGCTCCCTTCCAGCACAGCGTGGTGATGGCACTTCCACACAGGGGGATTCCAGCTGGGAATTGCTCCCAGGACACAGCTGTGATGGCAGCCCAGCATTTGCCTGCCTCTCAGCAGGGGTGTGAGGACAAGCACTTCACCCTGAACCCTGGGGAAGGCAGCCTGTGCCACGCTGGGCTGAGCAGGCTCGGAGGCTCCCGGGCTGCCTGTGGGGAGTGAAGCTGCTGCCGGCAGCACGCCAGGCCTGGCAATAGTGACCGACTGCTTGAATGACTCCGGCTCCTTCCTATCTCTCCCTATTCCCAGAAATGACGGTGCTGTTTGCTACTCATTGAGCCAGTGGGTTTGAGGTCAGCAGCAGGAAGTTGAGAAAGGCAGGATACGCAACCCAGAGAGTAGAAAATATCAATACTGACAGCTGGGAATGAGTGAACTTGCTCATTCAAGGCTCCAGCTCCCACGAGAAGTTTTCAGGGACCCCAGATAAGCTTCCAGCCGTGCCACAGAGAGATCACAAACTGGGGACAGGAGAAATGCAGACCTGTTTCTTAAAAATCCAGAGTTACACAAGCTTGCTCTGCTCTCATAGGAAAAAAAAAAAAAAAATCATGTAACATATTATCTGATCCTGCCCAGAACTACCCCAAGAACAGGTATCTCCTCTGTTCATGGCACACAAAGCCCTCCAGGTACTGCTCCATCATCCCAGTGCAGTGCCGTGAGCAGGAACATCTCTGCTTACACTCACTGAACACCTCTGGTTTTCTGAGCAGCAAACCACTGCCAATTTTAAATGCAACATGGACCTGGGGGGACACAGGGCAGCAGAACAGCAGAGCTCCCTGCTCTGACTGACACCAGGGCACCACCCCGTGGGGTCTGCTCAGCACACACAGAGCCCCCACCCCTGTCAGAGCCACTGCTTTACAGGACAGGCTCCTCTTCGACCTCTGCTGCAAGGACACCCACCAGCCTCTGCAGATTATCAGTTACAGCTCTCACACCATTCGGGGAATGACAAATCAGTATTTAACAAAGATGGCCTTTATAGCACATGAATAAGGGGCAGAGTGTAGCAGAGTTTGTGGTGCAGAAGTTTCCATGCTTGGTAAAACCACTGTTCTACGCAATAGATTATTATCTAACATACACATTAATTCCTGCCTGTCCCCAAAAAGCACTGAAATACGATCAGAAAAATTTATAAAGTCTTAGTGTTTTCAGCCTCCTCCTCAGTCTACCTGATATAGTAAGATTATTATTATTATCATCAAAAATTTCTAGGAAGAGTCACTTATTATTTAAGCAACTGATGAGAAAATATCCCATTGCTTGCACAGCAGCACTTCCCACACCTTGTATCCTACCACTGTATCTACACAGCACAAGGAGAAGGCAGCTGCTCAGCACAGTCATTATAACTCACCCACACACACTACCTTACCCAGACTTATCCTATTTACACTCAGGTTGTTCACACATGTCTCGTAGTACAGGCATCAAAAGCAAAAAGCACCTCTCTTATTCCTTTCAGATAAAGCTCAACACAAACCTGGGATGAATTGGACAGATCTTGGCACTAGGCTGCACAAAGAGAAGCTGCCCACTGCCGTCAGAAGGGGTGGCAGATCCAGGCGGCAGAGGACAGGAGACAAGCACCCTCCTTCCCTCATTCTCCTATTTCACCATGACATTTAATTATCCAAATGAGGTGCCCTCAGCTAGAGGAAGAAGAAACATAAATCCAGGACAACCATAATGGCTTTTAAACACAGGATGCAGCGCTATTATTTTTACTCCAAGTGCTGCCATACCTCTTGCTCTACACTAAATAAGCCTCAGCATCGGTACCACCCGTGCCCACCCGCTTCGAGTGCCGCCCTGGGCTCACGCACAGCCTCAGCCGGGCAGCACCGCGTTCCCCGCGGACAGGGCAGCGCTGGGAGCCCCAGCCCCGCCAGCCTGAACTGTTTAGGGCACCTTTCGGACAGAATCCACAGGGCCGGCGCTGGGGGGGTGATCCGCAGGGTCAGGCAGGGCAGGACACCCGGGCTGCGGGACACGCCTGGGCGGGTTCACTGGGCCCCTCCTGCCCCGACCCCTCCGGAACGCTGTTCCCAGGGCGGTCAACCAGCGCGGGCTCCCAGGGACGGGACGGGTACGGCCCTTCACCCCGGAGAACCTTCCTCCTCATCCTCCTCCTCATCAGTCCTGCGCGGCCCCGCTCCCCACCACCCGCCGCAGTTCCCACCCGCACGGAGCGGAGCGGAGCAGAGCCGAGCCGAGCCGAGCCGAGCCGAGCCTGGCCTGACCTGACCTGACCGAGCCTGGCCGGGCCGAGCCGAGCCCGTTCCGGTCCGGTCAGGCCCCCCGGCCCCTCACGGAGCCCCGGTACCTGCGCCCTGCGCGTCTCGCGCCGCCGTCCGCACCTGCTGCGCACCCCGAGGGACGGTGACGTCACGGGAGACACAGGCCACGCCCCCTCCGTGCGGGGGGGGCACGTCACGGCCCCGGGGCCCGCCCAAGGGGCGTGGCCATGCTGGGCAGGGGGCGTGGCCTGAGGGAGCCAGCAGGGCGGCCCCGGGCCCTGTCCCCGCTATTGCTCCTGTCCTTGTCCGTGTCCCTGTTCTAGTTAGTGCTCTTGTCTCTGTCCCTGTCCCAGCCATTGTCCCTGTCGTTGTCCCTGTCCCAGCTACTGCTCTTGCCTCTGTCCCTGTCCCAGCTGTTGTCCCTGTCCCAGTCGTTTTCCCTGTCCCTGTCCTAGCTACTGCTCTTATCTCTGTCCCGTCTCTGTCCCAGCTATTGCTGTCTGTTGTCCCTCCCCTGTCTCAGCTGCTGCTCTTGACCCTGTCCCAACTATTGCCCCATCCCCGTTGTTGTCCCTGCCCCAGTCGTTGTCCCTGTTCCAGCTACTGCCCTGGTCTCTGTCCCTGCACCTCTCCCTGCTCCGTCCCTGTCACAGCTACCGCCCTTGTCTCTGTCCGTGCCGCGTCCCTGCCCCGTCCCTGTTCCTGTCCCAGCTACTGCCACTGTCCCTAGCGCAGCTACTTCCACTGTCTGTCCCTGCCTCCATTCCTGCTCCTATCCCAGAGCCAGCTGCTGCTATTACCCCTGTTCCTCTCCCTGTCCCTATTCCTGCTCCTGACCCAGACCCAGCTGCTGCCATTACCCCCGTTCCTCTCCATGTCCCTGTCCCTATTCCTGCTCCTGACCCAGACCCAGCTGCTGCCATTACCCTGTTCCTCTCCCTGTCCCTGGCTCTGTCTCTGCTGTTGCCCGGCCGGGCAGCGGAGGCTGAAGCTGGAAAGGGCCCGCGAGGCTCCGTGGGGAGGGGGCGTCCTGGCAGCTCAGCTGAGCGAGGCTGGGCAGGGGTGGAGCCAAGGAAGGACGGTGGGGTCAGGGTGGGCATGGGGGGCTTGGGGCGTAGCCTCAGCCTGCTCGGGACCGGGGACAGCAGCAGCCTTGGCCTCACCAGGGACCCCCGGGCATGGCAAGGGTTGGGCTGGGCCCCACAGCCCCCCCACCCCACCGCTGTCCCTCCCCTTCCCTGCGGGGGCTGGACGGGACACCCGGCTGGTGACCGGGACCTTTGCATGGGCGCTGTCGCCTTCTGCTGATAACGGGACACGTGTGCAGAAGGTCCAAGCACAGAGCCTGGGAAAGCAATTACGGGTTTGCCCAGATAAAATAAGTCAAGGACACAGGTAGGAATGTTCAATCTCCATCCCTGCCCCTAGCACATGGCCGTGACTCACGGTGGTGGCCAGCGGTGAGGGGGCAGCAGTGGCCACCTGTGGAGTGACACTCTGCCCGGCTTGGGGACAGTGGTGGGAATGTGGCTGAGGACAGTGGTGGTCCCCAGGGAGTGGAGCAGCGTGATCCTGCTCCTGTGCTGCTGTGCGTGCTGAAACCAGCTTCTTTTTCCCCACCATCGATTAGTAGATCTAATCAGGCCAGCTTAATGCTAGGTCTTTAATGAGGCTCAACCAGGAAGAAATTATTTAAATTAGTTACATGACATGCTATATTCTTGGGTGAGAGAAAAACAGAATACACAGCTCTGTCTGAAGAACTCAGCCAGCACCCAAATGAAACCTGCTGGCTGATGGGAGGTGTGGGAGACATTCAAGAGCCCTTTCAGGGCACCAAGAAGAGGCTGCAGTTCCCTGGATGCAGGCAGTGAAGCACCATCATACCCCAGCCTTGTATGCCCCAGCCATTCTGCCCTCCTCACACAGAGTCACAGAACCATTTAAGCTGGAAAAGCCCTCTGAGATCATTGGATTCAATCATTCCTCCAGCACTGTCAATGCCACCATTAAACGACGTCCCCAAGTGCCACATCTACATCTGTTAAACCCCTCCAAAGATGATGACCCCACTCCTGCTCTGGGCAGCCTGTTCCAATGCCTAAATACCCTTTGGTGAAGACAATTTCCTCAATATCTAGCCTAAACCTCCCCTGGTGCAACTTCAAACCATCCCCTTTCATCCTGACACTTGTTGCCTGGGAGTAGAGGCCAACCTTGCTACAATCTCCTTTCAGGGAGCTGTACAGTGGGAGAAGGTCCCCCCTGAGCTTCCTTTTCTCCAGACTGAGACCCCAAGCTCCCTCAGCTGCTCCTCATCAGACCCTTCCCCAGCTCCATTCCCTTCTCTGGAAGGAGAGTGCTGCAGCACCCCATCATCTGCCAGAGCCTCCCAGGAGGAAGTTTGCTCCATAGAATGGGAAAATAACTAATCAACCAACCAGCAAAATCCACTGCGTCATTTTGTGCCACACCAGTGTGTCCATGTGGCTCATGTGAAGGGTGTGAGGAAGGGGAGGGCTGGCATGGAGGGGCCAGGGGAAGGCACTGCACACGTGGGTAGGAGCTGGGGCTGCTGCTCCGCTGCCCTGGAGCTGCAGACAATTCCACAATTCCGTCCCTCTCGGTTTCCTCACCCTACAATGTAATTTGCATTTGCCTTTGGAAATGAAACTGCCCAGCCAGGACCTCACAGCAGAAGCAATATGCATTGTTCTGCCAAGCAACACTGAACTTGTCCTGCTCCTTGACTCCAGTGCCAGTGGGCACACACTGTTGTGTTAAACATTAACTGGGAAAGCAGCTTGAAAAACATTGCTTGGCTTCATTAAAATCTTCAAATGACACTTGATACTTACATATCCTTATGAGCAGTTTGCACATACTTTAAATACTAATGCAGGCCAGGCTTTATGACTATTATGACCCCTCCAGCAGAAATTATACACGAATTTCTAGGTGCAGCTGTCTTTACCCTGGGAACAAGGCTGGTAGGGAATGCCATACAACAAATTGGGATTTAGCTCCTACAAAGAGAAGACAAGC
Organism: Brachypodius melanocephalos; assembly: GCA_013398615.1. Classification (NCBI taxonomy): domain Eukaryota; kingdom Metazoa; phylum Chordata; class Aves; order Passeriformes; family Pycnonotidae; genus Brachypodius; species Brachypodius melanocephalos. The sequence continues at coordinate 894,213 of VZSR01001775.1, read as the reverse complement.
CAGCTCTCCCCTGGAAAAAGGAGAGGCAGGACACTGAGCAAGGACATGGGGAAGGTGTATTAGCACATCCCCAGAAGCCACCTGAGGGGTGTGGGAGAACCCTGGTGGTGTTACACATGTTGAACTGATGGGTTCACACGAACTCCCAATGAGGCTGCACTGCCATGTGTGGTGTGGCTGCAGCTGAGGGCAGGGAACTCCTGAGACACAGGAATGGAGTTGTTTGAAAATGGTGTCTGAAATGGTGGAGGACAGGCCAGGTTTTGCATCCTTTGCATTTCTACTAGTGTTCCTTTCCCTTCCTTTCTCCTGTCCTCTGACATGACCCATCGTTATTAGCAAATGTGGGAAGGGAGGTGTGAATCCTGTTTACTGGGGAGCCTGTGCTGCCTGGAAACTCTGGTTTAGCAACATTTATCTCCCCCCAGCCCTCCCCGTGCCTGGCAAACTCAGCGGCTCCATAATCAAAGCTTTTGTCTTTGTCGTTTACTTTTTTCTTTCTGATTGCCTGAACAACACCAGCCAGAGGGAAGGAGTTGACCTTGCCAAGGACGAGGGCAGGAGCTGGACCTAGAGAGCACAACAGGCTGTGGAGAGCAGGTGAACAGGAACAGCAGAGTGCAAGGTCACTGTGGTGGCTGCTTACCCCCATTCCTGTTGGTTTCACACATCTTTCCACACAGTAATTTGGTAAAGCCCGTTGCAAAAGCCTTGTGAAACACGCCACTGTCTTTGCAAGAGGATTCTGTGAGACTGCAGGCTGCAGGCAGGGCTGGCTTTGTTGGTGATTGGTTTTGGCAGAGGAGTCTACAGGGCAGAAGGGATCAGGGAGGAGATGTCCCTGTCCTTGTCCCTGTGGCAGTGCCAGCAGAGGAGGTCCTGCTCCATCTCCAGACTCTCACCAGCCTGTGCCTTCCTTCCTACCACATGCCAGTGCCTCCACAAAAACACCGTTTAGGACCTCGCGAGCAGATCCAGGATCAATGTAACACCTCGAAAGGAAAATGCTGCCTGGGAGGATAAAATCCCTGGATCTGCACTCTGTGCTGAAATCCCAAGCCCTGTCTGGGACAAAGGTCTTTGTTACCCATCACCTTCGCTACTGGGAAATTTTCCTGACTTGCTTGATCAAAATTCATGATTTGAAAGTTCAGATCCACAGTGATCTGTGGCACGGATCTGTTGAACAGATTCAATGTCCCTTCACATCTGTCCAAGCTCACCTAGGTGAACCTAAATCCTGCACTCTGAAAACTGGCTCTGTGAGAGAGAAGTGCTGGTTGTTCTTCCCTCCTTACTCAGAATGGGTTCTGCTGTGCCTCCCACTGACTTACAAACCCCTCTGAGTGTTCCTGGTCTCAGCTGTCCTCTCTGCAGGTGAAATGGAGTGTCACTGGCAGCAGCTCTCCCCTCCTCACAGGGCTGGGGATCTCCCTGTGCTGGAGCAGTGCAGAATGCTGTCACACACCCCACTGTGCCCTGACCCTGTGCAGGAGGGTCCTGGAGATGATCTGCTCTTCTGCTCAAAGGTCCCAGGGCTTTGCTGCTGGCTCATTCTGAAGGCTTGGATTTCTGCTCCTCATAACACTCGGTGTCCTTTGATCTTTGCCTTGCTTCATGCTTATCTCTCACTCCCACTCAGTAAAGTGAGATTTATGCTGGTAGATAAAATAAGAAGGTTGTTACACCTGGGTGTGGGAAAACAAAACATTGTTAAGAGCCAGGCTGGCCATGAATGGAAGGAGAACGGATCACCAGGCAAGGTCCAAGGCTCAGGGAGCCCCTCACAAAGGTGTCTGTGCAGGGGAAGCCAGAGCCATTGCTATCCTCTTACTATAGCAGGCTGAGAGGCTTGGGATGAATCTCAAATCCATGGATGCTCCCTGCACTCCAGTGTGGCTGGTAGCATTGGGATGTGCTCCATTGAATTTACAGCTGTTAGTGCTGTTTAGCTGGCACTGAGCAGGCTCCTGTGCTTTGCCGTGGGGGTCACTCCCCTGACTGTATGTTAGACTCTAGTGCTCATTAGTGGCTGCTTTTTGCCTTCACTGCTGCTCCAGTGCTTATCACCTCGCTGGATCGTGCCTGGGAACGCTTTGATAACAGCTTGTGATGGGCCTGGGTTGGCAGGTGGCCAGGGCAGTGCTGCTGTGTCTGTGCTGGACAGGCTGGAACTCCAGTCTGAACCTGAGCTGAAGGGACTGAGACGTGAGAATGAGTCCACGATGGAGCACAGATCCACCTGCAGGCTGTGGAGGAGCCCACACCACAGCAGGGAAGAAGGAGAATGGCCCCTGTGAGGCCTGTGCTGGAGCAGGTTTGCAGCAGGACCTGTGACCCCTGGGGAGATCCAAGCTGGAGCAGTTGGTGAGGAACTGCAGCCCATGGGAAGGACCCATGCTGGAGAAATTCAGGGAGGGCTGTGTCCTGTGGGTCAGAGCCCAGGCTGCAGGAGGGGCAGCAGAGATTCCCTGCAGCCTGTGGGGCAGCCCATGGTGGGGCAGCTGTTAAATCAGTGGTGATCCTGCAATGTTATATCAGGTAACCTGGCCCAAAAGGACCAGGGGTGGAGATTGCAATGGATGTGTTAATTGTTACAAGCCACGATTTGAGTTGTGTGTTTCAGGAATGACTATTACAGGCACTATTCAACCCAAAGCAGGAGAACCCTCCCCAGATGCAGTTGCAAGGCAGCTGTGACCTGACCTGAGCTGCCTTTGGTGCCCCATAACTCTGCCCACCCAGCTCTGCTGTCCTGAGTGACCACCAGAACAGATGGAGCTCAAAGTCATGGACTAAATGAATCCGACAGGCATTTTGTTGATGCTTTATAAACATTTTCCAGAGTGGTCCATAGACTAAGAGAATGATACCTGTGTGTTACATCAAAGAGTGGGAAGGGGAGTGATGTGTATTGAAGCTGTACTGAGTAGTGTGGGACCTGGAATGGTGTAAATGGTATGGAATATGAGGTGGAATGTGTCGGCTTTGGCTGGAGTAGAGTTAATTTCTTCCCGGTGGCTGCTGTGTGCTGTATTTTGTATTTGTGCTGAACACAGGGTTGATAACACAGAGATGTTTTTGTTATTGCTGAGCAGAGCTTGCACAGAGCCGAGGCCTTTTCTGCCTCTCATACTGCCTTGCTGCCAAGGAAGTTGGCTGTGTGATGGAGGTGGGCAGGAGGCACAGGCAGGGCAGGTGACCCCAGCTGACCAAAGGGATCTTCTGCAGCATCAGAGCTTGGGGTGGCTTGGGGTGGCCTGGGTGGCTACTGCAGAGTGGGATGTGCAGGGAGGATGGCACATGTCCATGGGTGCAGTGCTCCACAGGCAGGTCAGGAGAGGGGAGGTGGTGCAGGATGAGGCTTCAGGAGGGGTTCTGCCAGGGTCCTGCGTGATGGCTGGGAAGGGGGATAAAGGAGGTTGCACAGAGGGAATTACATCTTAGTGTTTGCAGTTTTCTGCTGCCAGTAGGCAAATCACCACCCTCACAGGAAATTACAGGAAAGATGGGGCAAGACTATTTACAAGAACATGTGGTGACAAGACAAGGGGGAGTGGGTTCAGATTCAAAGGGATTAGGTTTAGATTAGATATTAGGAAAATATTCTTCCCTGTGAGGGTGGGCAGGCCCTGGCACAGGGTGCCCAGAGAAGCTGTGGCTGCCCCTGGATCCCTGGAAGCGTTCAAGGCCAGGTTGGACATTGGGGCTTGGAGCACCCTGGGATAGTGAAGGTGTCTCTGCCCATGACAGGAGCATAGAACTGGATGATCTTCAAGGTGCCCTTCCAACCCAAACCATTCTATGGTTCTATGACCCTTTACAGCAGACAGCTGCAGGTGTCCTGTGGTACCCAGGAGCCCTTGGCTCCCATCAAGCAGATTGAAGAGTGTTGGAGAGAAGGCAAAAACATTAATGCTTTCATAACAGTGCCTTGTGCTTCCTACAAAGCATTTTATCCCAAGAATGCCAAGTGTTTTGCAAGATCTTAAATAATTAAGCCTTAGAGCAGTGCCAGGCAAGACAGAAATATCTCCTTCCCTCCTCGGTCTGGGATGGCCCATGCTGAGAGCCAATGGGCAGGAAAGGAAAGGAACAATTACCCAAAGCCCCACTGCTCAGAGGAAATCCTGAGCTGGGGTTTCCCTGGGACAGCCCCAGTTCTGCAGGGGGGATATGAGGCTGTTCAACAGCAGTTCTCTTTGGGCTTTGATTTTGTTCAGGGTTTTGCTGGAATGATCCTGGGTTTTGGCCCTGGAAGAGCCGGGTATGGCCCATCCCTGGAGAACAGAACTCCTCTGTCCAAGGGCTCTAGACAGCATGAGTGAGTTGTCTGGAGCCCTGTGACTGATGTCTGAAGCTCCCTGTGTCAATAACCAAGGGAGTTGCACTCAAGCAATTCCAAACTCCACAGGACAGCCACATGATCCCCCTACAGCTCTTCTGCTGGCATTGCCCCACAGCCAGCCCTGACCCACGGGCCCTGCTGAGATCAGATCCCTGTGGAATTGTACCCTGGCCACTGGCAGGGCCCTTCCCTTGCTCTTGTGAATCCCATTCCTGTGCTGGGGATCCCATGGGACAGCAGGTAGGCATCTCTCCTTGCAATCAAGGGCTGTGCCAGCCCCTTCCCAGCCAGCCCCCTGCTGCTGCAGACTGACCTTATCTCCAGATGCCTCAGCAGCAATTCAGCAGCTCAAGGGCAGAGGGAAAGCCCACCTCTGTCTTTGTGGGTGTTTAGGCTTGTTTCCAGCACTGGCTTTCCACCTCCCAGCAGCAGGATCCAGGTAATTTCAGCCTTGTATGTGCTGCAGGGATTTGGCACAGCAGTTTCCGCGCTTGAATTCCCCTTTTCTGTGGGAACAGCATCACAGCCGTGTTGCCACACAACTCTGGGAAAGACACAGAGAGGTGATGGAGGGAGGTGAAGGCTGAAATCACTCCAGGATGTATTCTAAATAGCAGCTGAGCTTTGCATCTGCTGCTCCAGTCCCGTGGCTCCACAGCTGGGTGGGCTCTGCTGTTTAAACTTCCCAAGAAGGAATTTGGGTGTGCAATCCTGCCAGCGTCCCACAGCCACAGGACCCCCTGTGCCCCTGCTGGGACAGGTGAGGGGACAGGCCAGTTCTGCAGCAATGCACTGGCACCCTCTAATGACACAGCTGTGAATATTCGGGCGTCGCTCCTGCAGCCTGTCCTGCCGTGCTGGGGCTGCCTGCTGCTCTGCTCACAGCTCTTCTGGAGCCTGTGATGGGGCTCCCTCTTCTCCACCTGCTCTGTTCCAAATCCACACCTCAGCTCCCCTTTGGTGCTGCAGTTTCCCAGGGTGCAAACACCAGGGACACAGCAGGGAGGGGTGGTGGCTGAGCATTCTCTGCCAGGTGAGCTGCCAGCAGGAACTCTGCTCCCATCCCTCAGCCCCAGGAGCAAAGCCAGCTGTGGTTGCCCCTACCCCACTGCCACAGGAGGGCTGGTGAGCTGTGGCTGGGTCCTGTAAGCCCAGTTTTGGCCACAGTGTCTCGGGAACCCCCTTTACTCCCATTTGTGCTGTCTCAGAGACACTGGCACCGTTTGCCATCTTGGTTACACAGGCTCCAATCTCTCCTTTGCAGCCCACTCTGTGGCAAAGCCAGAGAATGTGTCACTGCAAAGGGATCACAGAATCATGGAATGGTTTGGATTGAAAGTAGCATTAAAGCTCATCTCGTTCCACTCCCCTGCCACGGCAGGAACACCTCCCACTATCCCAGGCTGCTCCAAGCCCCTGTCCAATGTGACCTTGAACACCTCCAGGGATGGGGCAACCACAGCTTCTCTGGACCTCACCACCCTCACAGGGCAGAAATTTTTCCCAATATCTAATCTAAATCTTTCCTCTCTTAGTCTAAAACCACTGTCCCATGTCCTATCACTCTGTGCCTGTGTAAAAAGTCACTCTCCTTCTTTTTTATAAGTCCCTTTAAGTACTGGAAGGAGACAACGAGGCCTCAGCTCAACTTTAGCCCAAATAATTCTGAACCTGATGAGAACCTGAGCTGCACCATTGTCTTCTTGGTGACACTGTGCCATGGCCAGCAGTCTGGGTGTCCAGCACGGGTTCCAGACATGCACAGCAGGGCACAGAAGCTCAAGGGAGGGGAGGCTCCTCTCCAGCTGCCCCAGACCCATCCAGACCCTGCTGCCTGCCTCGGGGAGCCCAATGGAGCTCAATTTGCTCAGCGAGGATGCTTTAGCCATGCTCAGCCATCTCACAGGACTTGATGGCAGAGTGCCACCATGGCAGGCAGCAGGGCCCTCAGCACAGAGTGGGCAAACACAGGCAGCTCTTCCCTGGATGTTGTGTTGGTTGGCAAAAGGCTTTGGTGCCCTGGAACTGAGGCTGGCATCAGGAGTAGCAGGGCAATCCCAGTGCTGTCCTACCAAACCCATGGCCAGAGTCAGCACCTCTCTACCTCAGCTGGGAGAAAGGGGAAAAGGATGGGGAATGGCCCTAGGAAAACCAGGATTGTGAATCCCTGTACAAACAGGCCAAGGTGATATTGAACAGGGAATGAACACCCTGAGCAGGGCCAGGGCCAAGAGCTCCCAGGGAAGGCTTTGTCTCCTCTGACAGACATGAGGGCTGAGCTCTGGTCCATGTGCCAGGGCATCCCTCCTCTCCTGCAGGAGCTGCCCAGTGCTCTCATCCTCCCAGGAGATGTGCCCAGAAACCTCTTCCATCGAGAGTGGGTGGCTGTGGGGAGGCTGGGCAAGGCTCTGGGGACTCTACAAACTGGGGCAGAGTGGTAGGATGGGATGGGAATGGGGATGAGATAGGAACAGAATGGGATGGGGTTAGGGATAGGGAGGAGTGTGTGAAAAGAGTGGAGTGGGATGGCAGTGGGGTGGGGATGAAAGGGATGGGTCTGAGGTGGGGTTAGATGGGGTAGGGAAAAGGATGAGATAAAGATGGGGGAGTGGGATCAGGGTGGGGAGGAAAGGGGGAAGGGGATAGAGGTGAGGAGGTGAAGGAATAGGGTTGAGATAGAGCCTATAGACAGGGCTGAGGAATGGAGCTGTGATAGAGCTGAGGAGAAGAATGGGGTGGGAAAGGGGAAAGTAGAGAATCAGCTCTTGTTCAGACAGCACATGTTCAGGCAGCAGCTCATGCTAGCTCAGCCACATTGGCCACAGCAGTTTGGAGATCACTGCGTGCCTTTCTCTTCTGCTGCTGTCCCAAGGGGCTGTGCTGCTCTGCCAGCCAACTGCACCAGCAGGTTTTTATTTTACATTTATTTTCCTAATGGCCTGGGTGGCCTGAAAACTCGAGCAGTGAATTGTGACTGCTCAAGATTGGGTAAAAATCCACACAATGGCTGTGCACTGCAGTGTGGCACCAGGGATGAGTCACTGAAATTGCAATTAGGAAAGAAAATAACAGTGGGTTTACAAGCTCCTTTCCAGGAGCATTGCCTTTCTCTGGAATTACAATGGTTCCTTGGAGTGGTTGATGAGACATTGCTCCACGTCAAAAAAATACATGGAACTGGAGGAAGTGGTAGCTGATGTAAAACATTTTAACAGTGAAGGGAGGGAGGAAAACTAGTGTTAATTTTCACAGTGACAGCATAGGTGCTTTGGGAGAGGCTGTGGGGTGAGCAGAGGAAAAAACCACAGCAAACCCCAGGGATGTGGGACCGTGGAGTTGTGCCCTGACAGGGAGCCCAAGGTAATGCAGGCAATCTGGGCAGAGAGGGCACACAGGGAAGGAGGCTCTGGGAGCGACAGGGGTCCCACAAGCGTCACCTCCTCAGCTTGCAGCACCTTGCTGGAGAGAACCTCTCAGCAGAGGGCAGCAAACAAGGAAGATGCGTCACCCTCGGATTGCTGGAGTCCTGGAAAGCAAAAGTCAATCTTTTGTTTCTCAATAGCTTTATTTTGTCTTTTGTCTGAAAGGTACAGGCTGCTTTGCAGTGAGCAGGAGTGTAAAGCACTGAGCAAAGAAGCTCTGTGGGGAATGGGCTTTGTGATATCTTTGTGGCCTTGCAGCAGCATCAGGTGTCAGTGAGTCCTGGGGAGAGGCCGGCCACAGCCCTCCAGTCCACATGGTGCCAGCAACATTTCTGACTTCTGGTCCCTCTTTTTCCAGCAGTTCCAGCTCCAGGAGGAAAGGCCAGCAAATCCTGGGGGCTCATCCTGGCTTGGGCACAGGGACTCTGTGTGCATCCATGGGTCTTGGCTTCACTCTCAGGTCAGCAGCTGCACAAGAAACTGCAAAACCAGGGCCTTGGGGATCCCCATCATCACTCCAGTGCAGAGACACAGCTGTGCCACCCATCCCAGGACCAGAGCAGAGGAGAGCTGCTCCTCACCCTCTCGGGGCTGGCAGCAGGCGTCAGCCAGTGCTCACCTGTGGGCTCTGAACAGCCCTCATCTGCTTGGATTGCCACGTTTTAAATTATTTTAATTAAACACAGAGGTGTTCCAAGGTGGAGACCAGACAGATACTGCTGCTGCTGTTGGGAAGCAGAACTCTGCCTGCTGGCTGTGACCACTCTTCTGCACTGTCACTGTCCCCAGAGCGACAGGACACAACACCAAGAGAGAGCCAACAGCCCCATGGCCTTTTCCTGTGCCCCGATGCTGCTGAGCAGCCACACAGTCAGTCCAAGGTGTTATTAGCTCTGTCTGTCTCAGGACTCCCAGGAGAGTGAGACCTGATCTCTTGTTGCAGCCTGGCTTCTTGTGGAGCAAGGCAAAGGTGCTTGGTCTCTTCAGCTTCATTGGCACAAGGGCAGACTCAGCCCCGGTCAGCACGGGGTGGGATTCTGGAAACAGCTGCCTTTTGGCTTTAGGAGATGAAAACACAGAGGGTCTACAGCTGGTTAGACAAGTTTGGGCTAAAAATACCCTGTCTGGCTGCTGAGTACTGGAGTGTCATGTGCCTCATCCTGAAGGTCATGAGTGAGACAGGGACTGTAGAATTCTTCAGGACAGAATCCTGAAGAGAAGGAGGGAGTAAAGCAAGAGCACAACCCTGAGCTTCATGAGAGCAGACTTCAGCCTTTTCATAGGTCTGCTTGTAGAGTTCCATTGGATAAGGTAGAGAAGTACCCAAATCCTGCAGGAAAGCAAATGTCACTCCTGTCTTTAAGAAGGGCAAGAAGGAGGATGCAGAAAATGACAGGCTAGTCTGCCTCACCTCCATCCCTGGAATGGGAACAGCTAATCTTGGATATCATTTCCAGGCACACGAAGAACAAGAAAATCATCACTGTTTGATTCCTGGATATATCTACCTAATCTTGGATATAATTTCCAGGCAAATGAAGAACAAAAAAAAATCATCAGTGTTTGATTCCCCATGTGGAGGGTCACACCTGTGTCCAGTGCTGGTGTTCCCAACACCAAGAGACTAGAGAAACTGGAGACAGACCAGTGGAGAGAGCCACAGAGTGGGTGGAGGGACCGCATCATGTCTCAGGAGAGAGCTGGGACTGTCCAACCTGGAGAAGGGAAGGCTCAGGGGGACCTTACCTGTGTGTATAAACACCTGAGAGGAGGGTGGAGAGAGGAAGGATCCAGGCTCTTATCAGTGGTGCCCAGTGACAGGACAAGAGACAATGGGCACAAATGGAAACACTGGAGGGTCCCTCTAAGTGCCCAGGAGTTATGGAGTCTCCATCCTTGGAGGTGTTCAAAGCCACCTGGACAAAGTCATGATCAAGGGGCTCTCATGGTTGAGTGGGGGTCAGAGCAGGTGGCCTACAAAGGCCCCTGCCAACCCATCCAGTCTGTAGGTGTGTGGTTCTGTGATGTGCACAGAAATGCCAGGGTGAGCTTTGGGGCTGGTGGGACAAGGTGGGCTGGGGCAGGTGCTGCTGAGTGTCAAGGACAGAAAACCTTCAGAGGTTCCCAACTGTCCCTGGAGGTGGCACAGTCACAGAGCTGCTCAATTTGCTGGTTTTGGTGTCTAGCCAGGACAAGCAGGTGCATTTCTTCTGTCGCACTGTGAGCATCCACCCCGTGGGCACCAAGGGGTGTCCTGTCTCCAACACCTGCCTGACACCTGGATAGTGAACACCAGGACTGAGCCCAGCCAGCAAAGAGCAGGGTAAAAACAGCACGCTTTGCAGAATAAGCTGATTTATTGTATGGGCCAGAAGAACTGCTAAGCACTTAAAAAACTACTTTAGCCTATATTTAAATAGCTACACAGCTCCTTTGAATTTTCAGAGCTGCTGGGAGCTGAGCTGCTCCTGTGGGACATGGAGTTTGTTGAGCTGGCTGAAAGACAAATTAGAGGTCAGCTTTGGGCTGCTTTATTTCGCAGTAGTGGGCTGGTACTTCACACACACACACGTCATGTGAGAATCTCATCTGAGTGCCAGCAGCAGTGCATACAGAAATGAAGCATTGTCAGCCTTGCCCCTCATTTATGAGGCTTTCCTTTCTGGAGAACTCAAGTTCCTGGCAGAGCAAAGGTGGACAGGAAGGGTCGCTCCACCTTTTGCTGTCAGGCCAAGCCGCAGTAATGTGTGACCCACAGGTGACAGCTCTGCACCTTCCTGAGCGGAGGCTCGGGTGGCCACTGCCACCTAGGCGGATGAGCTGGGCAGGTGAGAACATTTCCCCCAGGGGTTGGTGTGAGACAGGAGGGATGAGCACAGGGGCTCGGATTGTGCGGTTCAAACGCGTGCAGCACACACGCGGGGGTGAGTGAAGAGGTTGGTGGGTCACCGTGCCTGGCTGCAGCCCCTCTGTGTCCCTCTGCCCTGGGGCAGGAGGGAGCTCCCGGGGTGCTCCATCCCACCAGCACACACCCAGGGTCTGCAGGATCCCAGACAGGGAGCACATTCCCCCTTAGCCTCACTTGTGCTTTGCGTTTACTCTTTCTGCCCCTCCTGTGGAGCAGAGCAGGAAGAGTCACTGTAGACGTGCCAGGGGAGCTGACTGGCACAGCCTCATCAGTAAAATGCCTATTTCACACTGAAGGAAATGTCCAGCCTGGATTTTGACCCAGCTGTGGACATGACATGGCAAATATTTTCTGTCATATTCCCCATCTGCCCGACAGCAGTTGAAGCTGCTGTGCAGGTATTTCTAAGATGCTTTTTTCCGAGGAAAATATAATGTCACTGTAAGGTATTTTATAGCAATTAACAGAGCAGTGGGCTGCAGAAGGAGTTTCAGGAAAAGCAGTGTTATAAAACCGCTGTTCTGCGGCGCCTCTGGGGGCTCGTACCTCGGCTGAGCTGTCACTGCAGCCTGGCCGTGCTGGGGGAGCAGCTTTAGGGGTGTTCTCCTGCCTGGCCACAGCTTGTCCTGCAGCCCGGGGGAACTGAACCACCCCGAGATCTCACACATACATATTTTTACTCGTATTGGCTGAAATAAAAACGCTGGCGGGGAAGGACAGGGACCGTGGCAGTGGCCGAGCATCCTCAGCCGAGGCAGCTCTGGCTGGGTTCGGGCAGGACGGATGAGCTGACACGTGGGCAGCAAAGTAGGCCAAGCGCTCGGCTCCGGGGCTGTCCTGGCCTGCAGCAGCCCTGGAATCAGGGACACGCTGAGCGCTCCGCTGCAGAACCTGCCAGAAAAGCGGGACGGGAACGCCTGTGAGTGAGCGGGGCTGGCAGAGCAGGGACCGTCGTGCCACCGGCACCGATGCCCCAGGGGACATTCCCAGGGGGACGTCGGGCAGAAGGGAGAGGAGGAAATCCCAACAACGGCACAGGGAGTTACCACCAGAGGGCACTTAAATATTGCTCTTGCTGAACAAATGGTGTTTCCTAGCTAGACGCCAGCTCCGGATTGCCTGACAATGCACATCTAAGCCTGAGTCATTGCTGGCACAGAAAGCAAAGGAAAGCACTCAAAAGGCATTTGAGAAGTCATGCATGAATGGGAGTTTACTAGCAGGGCACAGAGGACTGAACTTCTCTTTCAGATCCTTTCAGAGGGGTCTGCCAAGGGGTCTCCACCCTGCTGAGTGCAGCGAGGTGAGCAGTGCATCACCAGCCCCTGACCCGTGTGGTGCCCACAGGGCCTGGCACAGGGCACTGAGGGCTGTTCACACTCCCTCCTGCTCGCTGTGTCCTGTCTGCTCCTCAGGGCAAGGGCTGAGACAGGAGCTCCAGCCCTGGCAGGACCCTGCCTCTGCACCTGCCATGGTGCTCACCTGGTGCATCTGTGCCCTGCTTTGTATTCCAGAGCTGGGCAGAGATACAATCATTATGTGTCTTCCGGGAAAATTTGCGGGGAATGGATAAGGAAGGAACTGTGTAGGATTTGGGTGGGTGCCAAATAAAGCCTGCAGTGAAGACAGCCACGGACTGCAGGTGTGAGGACAGCCAGGTGATGAAGATGAAGAAGCACTTCACTAAGATGGAGAACAGCTTCCATCCTGGTGCTGAGAGCCACAGCACTCTGTGCTCGACCCAGGACGTCTCAGAGAGGCACCCTGGGGCTCAGGGAAGGGTGTGGGGGGCAGGGACTTATCCAGGGCCACAGTGCAGCTGCAGGTCTTGGTGCCATGCTTGGAGATCTGCTCTGGGCACAAAGAGCTTCATGAGGATCCTGGGGCCAAAGCAACGAGAGCTGCTGTAGGTGATGGAGAACTGAAGGAGGGTGGCCTCTAGGCAGGAAAAACTGACTGAAGAAAACAGAAAGCTTGTGCGGCGTTGGTGATGTTAGTGACTCCTGCAAACACCTAGAGAAAACAGGTTTAACCCTGCAGGGAGAAAAGGGGTTCCACGGCCTCACAGAAGGATTCCTGTGCCCTGAGAATCTCATCTGGGTGAGCCCAGGGTGGTGGGAGGACAGGGACAAGGCTTGCTTTATGGTGGCATCTCCCATCATCTCCTGGGACCATCTTCCTGCTAATTCTCCTGCCTTTGGAGAAGCCAGAGGCCCATCTTGGGCTCTTCAGCAGGTATATGAATGCTCTATCCTTGGGAATTGCTTCCAGGGGACATGGGAGAGCAGTTTGAGGAGCCCTGTGTGCTGCAGCATTGGGAACTTCCGACTGGGTGGGATATGGGAAGAGGAGTGATGGTGTGGGGAGGCAATGGGGTCCCCATCCATGGGATTCTGCCATCACAACCATGCCTGGCACGTGCCCTCCTCACTCCAGCCAGGGCTTCTGCCTGTGCCAGGACTTGGTTCCTTCACGCTCTTAGGCTTGGCTGATTATTTGCAATTAGCACTAATTAGTGTCTCTTTTGACAGTGCCTTGTCTCTGCTTTCCCCTTCCTTGTCCTTGCCCCATCACGCTGCCTGCAGGGCTCGTTTTCCCCCTGAGGCACCTCCACTGGTCTGGGCAGCCAAGTCAGAGGGTGAATTTGGGGCTCCAACCTGCTGTCCTGGAGGACCTGCCCACAAAGGCTTCAACTTAGGGTGTGTCTGGTGCTTTCCTGGGGGACCAGGCAGTTGTGGTTGTTCCTCAGAACCAGATATTGAGAGTGATATTATGGGGTCTCTTTCACCACTGCTGGCAGAATGGGACTATGGGGGCACTGCTGGGCAGCTCTGCCCTTTCCCAGTCCCCTGGAGCCATCCCAAGTCCTGTCAGGGGGCTGAAGACACAAGGCTGGTGGGCACAGAGTGGCTGGCACTGCCTGCCCCTGCTCCTGGCTCTGCAGGTCCTCAGGGTGTTAAATCCTGCTGGGAATTGGTACAAGAGAGGTCTCAGCAGACAGAAACATTTAAAGCTGTCCTACCCTCTGGAAGAGTGAGCTGGGGTGGCAGTGAGAGGGACAGGGTGCTCCTGGGAGAGATGCCCTGGCTTCCCTGGAAGCAAGCCCGGGAGAGACAGAGAGGAACGCTCAGCCAGGAAGGATGTGAAAAACCACTGTGAAAATAAAACATCAAAGAATCACAGAAACACGGAACATGCTGAGTTGGAAGGGACCCACAAGGATCATCAAATCCAACTCCTGGCCTTGCACAGGACACACCAACAATGCCACCCTGTGCCTTAGAGCATTGTCCCAGAGCTCCTCGGGCTCTGTCAGGCTTGGGGTCGTGACCAATGCCCTGGAGAGCCTGTTCACCACCCTCTGGGAGAAGAACATGGGTTTTGTGAATGCCAATGCAACCCCTAGAGAATTGTCCACTAAACCCACAGTATTTTATAGCTGATTAATCTAATAGGCTGCAGAGGAAAGTATTATTGCCTCCACCTCCCGAGGCTTGGAGCCTGATTACATCGAACATAAATCTTGTAAATGGATTTGTACTTTTCTCTGGGATTTATTTTAAAAAATGAGCATTTTATTCAATCTTACAACCATTCAATGTGTTAGGGAGAGGTGGCAGCTCTGGGTAGAAATAAAGTGTACTGCATTTGGGCTTGGGGTCATTTTGATGGGCTAAAGACTTTGCAGCTCGTGTGGTCTTCATGCACTGATGAGAAACCTCTGTGCCAGCCAAAATCAGTTGGGAAACAAAAGGAAGGCCCCGTTCCTGTCAGGAGGTGTTGGGAAAGCAGGCACAGGAAAGGCGTGGTGATGGTTTTATTTGGATGTTGTTGGGTTTGGACACAACTTCAGACGTTCTTTGCGCTCGTGGTTTTGTGTCTCTGGTTGGAAGAAGAGCTCAGGACTGCCCAGGAACTGCTGAAATCCCCAAATCCTTCGTGCTTGGCTGGATTAGAGACCTGAAAATCTCTGATATGTATTTTTTCAATACTCACAACAGTGTGGTTTGGTGCTTAGTAAATAGCTGTTTGACAGCAGAACTCACAGCAGTTGGCTTCACTCATCCTTTAGAAATGCTGAAATTGGAGAAAAAGATTTAAAGGGCAGAAAAAAAGAAAAGGATTAAAGAAATGCTGAAAGGAGGCAGAGTCAGAAAAGACACAGACACCTTAGGAGAGGCAGGATCAGGTCAGGAGGTGAGGGCAGGGAACACTGCAGATTGTCAGGGGTTGGAGGGCAAGACTTGCCGGTCATCTCCTCCCTCCTCCAAAGTTCAGGAGAGCCAAAGCCCTGGATGGCCTCCATCTCCTCTTACCCCCCAACCCAAACCTTTCCTTTCCTCTCCACATCTTCCTGTGCTGAGGTTAGTGTTGGAACACTGGAATCCAGCTCTAACAGACAAGAAGATAAGAAAACCCACAGTTAGGAGTGCTGGGCTTGCAGATGCCTTGCTCAGAGTTACCTACTAAAGTGAGTGGAAAACCAGCTTTTTAACTAATTTCAAAGCTGTTTAAGCCAAATGTTCCTGTGGGGACATTAGGTGAGAATGACCACATTGCTTTGAGCAGGAAAACAGCTTTTCTAGAATAGACAGAGAAGCATTTTGTAGCCAAGCTTCTTTGTCAGATATTGGGACATGGCTGCACCCTGGGAAAATGGGCTTCCTGCAGCCTCGTGGAGGGATAGTCCCTGAGCCCCAGGATCACCCTGGAGACCTCTTGGGTGAAGGAAAGGTGCTGAGCAAAGGCTTGGCTGGTGAAATATAGGTGTGAGAGACAGGGCAGAGGCAGAGCCTGCTCCCTG
>VZSR01001775.1:857935-878631 GCA_013398615.1 Brachypodius melanocephalos | reverse complement strand
AGTTATTCCTTTCAAAATAGCAGTGTCATTAAAAAAAATTGCAGCTAACTCTGTTTTTCCCCCAGGAACAGGTCTGTTGAGGGCTCACACGTGTGAAGTGGTCTCTGCCATGACATTGCTCCACAGATGGTTTGTGTTTTTCTGAATCACTGATTCCCATTTTGTGTCAAGGATCTGGCTGGGGAGAAAGACCTCAGGGGGCACAACTGGAAGGTGAAAAAGGCAAAAAGCCACTTCTGTTCTGACTGAAATGGGGCCCCAACCCAGCTCTACACCAGAGGGGCCCAGCACTCCACTGCCTTCCTCATCCTCCTCTTCCCCAGGCATAACTTTCTGAGGAGGCTGAGGTGCATCCCTCTTTACCCAGCAGTGGTGCTCTGGGTCCCCTCGCTCAGGTGCAGCAGTCCCAGTTCCCAGGCAGTGTCTGTGTGTGTTTGCTCATCTCCAGGGCCCAGGCTGCACCTTTTCCAACCACCTGCAGGGAAGTTTGGGAGCCACCCACTGCTCATTTGGCAAGGACCTGACCTCCACATGTTCCTGCCAGGACTGGACTGAGCTGAGCTGAGGTGCTGGCCCAGGACTCCACGAGCAGCCTCACTGGACACATTTGTGGGATGAAGTGAAAAAGAGCAGTAAAAATTTATCCTTCATCTGGCTTCCTGACCCATCCCTGGGAGACTGAGATTTCCCTTTCAGGAGGGGCTGAACAACTGGGAGACACGCAGGTCACAGTTCTCTAGTCTGAGGTTCATCTCCTCCTCCCCAGAGATGCTTGGGTAGCAGGTGAGATCCCCTAAGAAGCTCCTCAGGCATCCCACTGCCCATGACGGCCAAACCAGGGCAGAGGACCATGCCGTAGGGAGTGAGTCTGTGTGAAGGCCAGCACAGCTCAGGACACCCTGCCCAGCATGTTCCCAGTTCAGTGGCACTGGGAGCTGGGGGTCTGAAAGCAAACCAAGAGACCATGGCAATGGAGAAGGTCTCTTTCCTGCCTGCTCCTCATGGTATCTCCTGCCAGGGCCCAGAGTGGTGCCAGCTTTGTGCCAACACACAGGCAGGAAGGCCTGGTGGCCGTAAGACTGACAAATGGGGCAGTGCTGGTGTCGTGTACCCACACCTGTTTTGAGGGATGGACTGGGTAATCCCTCCCATTTCCCAAAACACCATGGAAGGGCTGCTCTTGCAGCCAGGGGCTGCACAGGCCATGCCAGGGATCCTTGTGTCCCACCACAGCCCATGAGGGCACAGAGGCTGTGACACCAGCAGGGCTCAGGGTCACACGTCCTGCTTCCAAACAGGGTTCTTCACTCACTGAGACACTTCCTGGGGTTTCTCCCTCCTTGATCACCTTTCCCAGGCGTTTTGCTATTGCCCAAATGTTGGTGCTTCAGGAGCTTCTTTAGGTTCATGAATGTTTAGCCCTCAGTAGAGCCATGGATTTTTAAAATCAAAAGGTCATTTCTAGGTCACTGAATAATTACTATTGCTGTCCCCACTGTCGCTAATTCCATCACAGAGAAGCAGCAGCTTGCTGAGAAATCCTCGAGCTGCAGGCTGAAAAGGAAGGGAAATTCACTACAGAAAATGCAAGATTAGGAGGACTTAGTGCCATGGGCTGTTGGAAGGAGAAGCAGGGCTGGGGACATCAAAGCTGGGCACAGGGATTCCCTTCATCCCTGCTGCTCCCCACATGGGATTCAGCTCATCCTGCACACAATGTTACCTTCAGAGTGCTTAGCACAGCGAGGAGATGCCTGCAGCCCCTTTGTGCTGTGCCTCCACCACAGGTCTGGGCTCTGGGGTTTTGGGTGCACTCTCCTTTCTGGCAGCTCCTGGTCAAAGCACTGGGCTGGTCACAAAGTCTGTGGGGACATCAGTGTTTGCTGTGAGCCAGGGCAAACCCTCACAGGTCAGAGAGAAACACCAACTGGAGGGAAAGCTGTTGCTGTTCATGGAATCATGGAATGGTTTGGGTTTGGAAGGGGCCTTAAACTCATCTTGCTCCTCCTCCCTGCCATGGGCAGGGACATCTTCCTCTAGACCTGGTTGCCCCAAGCCCCATCCAACCTGGCCTGGAACACTCCCAGGTATGGGGCAGCCATAACTGTTTTATTGCTGCTAGAGGTTACTTTTTTGAGGAGCAATAGGAACTTTCAGCTGCATGGGATTATCTTGGGATAGATTTGCTGATTGGCAAAGTGAGGGAGAGCATCACCAGCTGGTGGGGGCAAATCTGACCTCCTTCACTCAGAGAGGCTTTAGGGACCCTCTAAGAGCAGGAATTGCTTGCTCTGGGGTGGAGCAGCTCCTCCTGTGCTTACAGGAGCCCAGTACTGGGCCATCCACTGCCCTTATGATGGTCAGGATGTCAGTCCACCCCTGAGCCAGTGCAGCAGGTGAAGCATGGCAAGGTGCTTTTTCATGACTATTCCTGGGAGATACTGTGCAGGTTCATTCCATGGCCAAGATGAGCAGCCTCAGCTGGGAATCCTTGTGGGCTGTGCTGGACGTTACAGCCATTGTTACTGTCCATCTCACATGGCAGGGCAGGGAGGGGCACTCTGGGCATCTCCTGCTTCCAGTTTTAGTACAGTTCAGTCCTTCTGGTCAGTCCTGGAAATGTTTGCTCTGGCTGTGATGAATGCAGGCTGGCACAGGGAGACACTTCTGTGAGGAACAGTGAAGGGAAGTGCAGGGAAGCATCAGTTGTAGGGTCAGTAGGGTTGAGCTGGGTTCTGCTGCTTAAAACCGGTCCCCTCCTCTTTCCCACTGTGTTTATGGCTCTCCCAGGGCATCCTTGCCAGGGTCAAGCTGTTCCAGGCATCCCTTGGCACCGAGCTTTGGCTGCCTCATAGAGACAGTTTCCCCTGGCTGATGGCAGCTTGGGGACAGGCAGCTGCCTCTGGAGCATCCAGCCCCATCTGTGTCCCTGCTTGCCCAGGGGTGCAGAGCAAAGGCTCCCCAAGAGTCACTCTGCCTTCCTTCCCCCTTGCCTGGAAGCAGAAATCACCCTCTGTCCTTGCCTCAGCTTTTGATTGCCAGGCTAACTTGAATGTTGGGTATGTTACAAAACTCCCCACTTTCAGCATCTCCAGATTTTAGACTTGGAGAAACAAATCCCGGACAAAATAATTCAAGTATTCCTTTCACAGTTCCCAGGCTCTGCTGGGTTGAAAGGGAAGTTCTTAGGAGATGGACCAAGTTCACATCTATGCCTCTTCATTGCACATATGCATTCCTGGAAATCCAGAGCAGTCCCTACTCCCAACATCTGCATGGCAGGACTGGGAAGGATTGGGCAGCTACCAGCTGGCTTTTGAGGCACTTCTCCATGTGAGAGGCAGCGGTGGAAGCAGAAAAAATGCCTTCTCTGTTTCCCTAGGTCAGGAATGCCACCCCGGGACATTTCTTTTTATCTCGAATAACCTACTTCAGCCAATTCCCAGAAAAATCATGGGTTCTCTGCAATGCCAATCAAACCAGCATGGAAGGAATTGCTTCGGCTGGGAGCCATCCTGTGAGACAAGGCCAGCTCGGGATGCTCCATATCTGAGTTACTGGAGCATTGCCCCACCCACTACAAACAAATTTGAGCAATTACTAACCCCAAAATTTTGTGATCAGAGATTTTGTCTAATGTTTCAGTTTGGTTTTTGCTTTAAGCATTAAAATGAGCATTGGAGACACGAGAGGCAGTGGGATCAACGCTGAGGGTCGTTCCCGTGTGCTATAAAGAGAGTTGGGTTCGGAGTGGGAAATTAAGCTAGAGAGGAAGTATTTTCTTCCAAAATAAAGGCCTTTCATGGCTTGGCAAGGTGTAGAGCAGCTGTTTCCTGCTTCTTCTCAAGCACCAGCCATTGGCTAGTGGGTATCAGCTTGGAGAAGCATCTGGCCCAGATAAGTTTCCTGATGTTACTCAGACAAATGGAGCCATTTCATCAGTGTGCTCAATTCCCCTCAAACCAGAAAGCAAATTTTTAGGAATATACTGCTCATCATCGTGGGCTAGCTCACAAAAGAGATAGAAATATGTGTAAACATGCTATTCAGAGGAGTAAGCCAGTGCAGAATAATTTCCAGTGGAAACAGTGTGGTCTAATGGGTGAGCTGGTGGAGTGAAAGGCCCAGGGAGAGCTGGGGTGGTGCTGTAGGGCCTGGGGATGGATATCTCAAACCTTTCCAAACCAGTAAGGGAAAGAGGAGAGGGAAGGGGCAGGGGAAGGCTTGGGGAGACGCTGTCCATGTCCTCGGAGCAGGGTCCGGGCTCACCCCTCCCCAGCCAGAGCAGCGAGTGTGGGGCGGGACGGGAATCCTGCCCTGAACATGAAGCGTGAAATCCGTGTCCAACAAAAATTTCAGCTAGTGCATAATGTAAGCACTAGGATGGGTTTGGAGCCAGGGCTCTGGCGCTGAGAGCGTTGAATTAAACATGGAGTGACTCAGCGCTCGTCCACGCCAGCCTGGCAGCGGGGAATGCGGGGACAGGTGCATTATTGATAGTTTCATTTTCCCCAGGTTTCAGCGCCCGGCAGAAAAGCGGCGTCTGCGGCGCTTAGAGGGGGACACGGTGTGGCCAGAGTCGGCATTTGCAACGCCTGCCTGCTCTTCTGCTGCTCCTGGTACAGGGATTTCTGCATCCAGCCTCTCCCTCCTGCCGCTCCCCACCTGCAGCACCAAGGCTGGGCAGCACCTGCCCCATCCTCCACCCCCGGGACTCCAGGGAGCTTTGGGGGCTGCCCGGCCGGCTCCCCCACGGCAGCAAGCGGCCCCTGGGGCTTGGAAGGGGTGAGAGCCCCCGAATTTGCCTTTGGCCTTGCTGATGATCTAAAGCCCTCATCTGCTTCAGCCTCTGGTGACTGCCTGTGGACCCACGGGCCTTGAGCAGGGGACAGGCACTGGGTGTTCCAGCAGCCTTGCAACAGCAGGAAGCAGGACCAAGCCTCGCTGGAACTGACTGTGACCACTCATTACCTTACAGGAGGATGTTCTACTTCTATCCCAAAGCTTTCTGCTAAAAAAGACCCATCCTGTGTCTCCAGGCCTCAGCCCGGTGAGCAGCAGTGAGTGCTGCAGGGTTTTGGGCTCAGAGCATCCTGCTCCATCTCAGCTGTTTAGGATGTGAAGGGAAAGCTTCAAGAAAGGTTGGAAAACGTGAGCTAGCACTCCTGTCAGGCCGTGCAGGGAGAGGCGTGGTTTGCCTCTTCCTCAGAACCTAATTTGAACCACAAGGATGCAGTGGGAAAAAAAAAATAAAAACCTGCTTTGGAAGATTTTAAAGAACAGCACGAACTAAAAAGGCAGCTGCCAAACTGAATTTCCATTATTAAAAATCAGCACTGATAAGAGCCATCTTAGATCAAATAATTTATTTAGTAATTCCATGTAAACACTTCAGATTTACTAGCAAATACAATGCTTGCTGTTCTTTTAAATAGATCATTCAAAAAAATAAGAATCTATTATTAATGGCAGGTTGACTAGAGATCTCCATACTACTGTACAATAAGGAATTGGTTTTATAATGGATTTAACATCTCGGTTTTTCTTGTTCTGCATTTGCTTTACACAAAGCCCAAAGGACACAGGTTTGAACTGCTCCCTGACGATGCCCGGGGTGTTTTGGGGAAGGTACGCAGGCAACTCCTCCCATCCTGGCCTTGGTGTGAGCTGATGTGAGGGTGGGATGGCAGAGCTGGCGTGAACACTGTTCACAAACACACGCCTTTTCGGTCAGAAAACAGACAGTGAACGGTGGAGAACTTCTCTTTGGGATGTATAAAAGCAACGAACTCCATCGTTGGCATTTACTTATCAACACAGCAGTACACATACACGTATCCACAGTCTGGAAAAGCATCCTATGAGCTGGAGAAAGCAGTGGTTCTGAGGCTTGGTACACCAGTGCACTAAAACCAAAAGAATGATACCTTCTTACATAGTCAAATGAAAAATAAATATCTTTATTTTCTGCCTACTTTATTTCAGTTTTCAAATAAATTTTAAATAAATCTGTACAAAGTATACTGTTACAGTATATATTTGTAAGTGAACTGAAATGCCTAAGTGTAACAACACTACAGGAAAGCAGTAAAGATTGGCACATCTCTAATCAAGATTAACTTTTACACTCAAAAAATACCAACGCCTGTGAAAACCCTCAAGATATTTTTGGTATTTTTATGCAAGTTGCGTTGCAAACAAATGACAGACCAATTCTCCCCTGCCTTGAAAAGAAAATCACTTCTCATGGTTTTCAGAGAACATGAACATCTTTATGATGCTAAAGGGACACCATCAGGTGAAAAGAGAGAGAGAGATTTCGATTCTTAAAAAGCAAACGCTTTGGTCAAAAAAAAATCGTCAAGTTTGAGACTTTGTGCACTCTTGCCCATCTCCCCGAGCTCCGACTGCAGCCGGGGCTGGGGCCGGCAGGACCGCGGGGACATCGGGACTGCCCAGAGCCCTCGGGGCGGCCGGAGCTCCGCCCTGCCCGGCTGCAGGGATGAAGATGCTCCCGAGGAGAGGAGCTGTTCCCCTTGCCATATAAAACGAATTAACACGCACGCCACAGGGCTGCATTTTGCGGTTTCTCTTTCCCCACCTAGAAGCAAGAAAATAAAATTGATCTGACAGTGTCCCTTTGCTCAAAATAAAGACTGTGTTAGAGAGGTCAGGTACTGAAACAAACATTTTCACAGGGTCAAAGAGCCAGGTACATCTCAAAATTCAAGTTTTCAAATCCAGCTGAAGTTATTAGATTCATGAGCTCTCAAAACCTCCTAATATTTCGTTAAATAATTCCCAACTGGGAACTGGGGATAAATACTACAGATTAAGAGCGGGAGTTTTCTCTCTTAATCTTTCCAAAGATATATTCACTCAAAGTTTACATGCTGAAAGTTAATCTTACATTAGAATGTAATTGGCTGCAACATAAACCTATAAACAAATCAACTACCATAGATTAAACTCTGTTAAATATTTCTAAGTTAATAAAATATTGACAGTATTATAAAATTACAGTATTTACAATAAGAAAAATCTAGACTAATATATACCTTTAACAGATCTCTTCTCCAATTTGGGATTGCAACGGAATTATGTATATATGAACAATTTATTAGAAAGTTGCATTGCAATTATCAGGTTTTCCATTAGAGCTAGAGAGGGTGAGCTATCACTGCCTTTGGAAAAAAACCAAAAAGTGACGTCTGATGGTGGGGTGTAGCTTTTGAGTACCAAACTGGTAACAGGAGTCCTCCGCAAGACGTCTGAAGATAAGGTAGGACCAGCCTCAACTGCTCAGATTAAAGTTGTATTACAGAACTGCCAGCAATCAGAACCACCCAGGCTGCAAAAGGGGAGGAAAGGTAGTTTTCAGCTCAAAGTGCACAGCTGGAAGGGCTCCCCTCATTCTGGACTCCAACTAAGGCTGCATGAGCTCCGATCTGCTCTCAGGAATGGCAAAACCCTCAGCTCGGGGTTGGTGAGGAGGAAACGAGCCACGGTGCTCCTTAAAGGGACATAGTTGGGCTGCAGCTATGCCAAAAACACTCTTGTCAGCCATGGAAGACAAAACCAGACTGGGCATTTGACATCCTCTTTGCCTTGCTTTTTTAGGAGTTTTTTGGGGGGGGAGGGTCAGGGATAGGCTTTGGTTTGGTTTTTGGTTTTTTTTTTCCCGCATTTTGTTTGCTTGGGAGAAAAAAATTGGTCGGGACCATGCAGTCGAATGATTTTCTATCCCTCATCAGGTTCTCTGTTTCTGGAGTATTAAAAAGATGTTTAGTGTTTAGGTGGCAAATATTTGTGGGGACAAAGGAGGCTTCAACACTCCCAAGTCATTTTGTCTTGGGATAAACCAAAAGCAATTTGGTTTAAAAAACTAAAAATCGCCAGCTGCTTTTGGGGTCTCAGACACCCAGTGATGTCCTTTTAAGGATCAGATCTTTCACTTGCCCTTTTTCCCAGCCTCGGAGGAGAAGTTTACAATGAGTTTAGGAAGGGCCACGTTCACATTCTCTCCCTCCTCCCCATGTCACATTTGCTTTCTAGAAAAAAAGGGGGAGAAAATAAGTTTCGAACTCCTTTCCCGCCCTTCCCTCCCCCAGTCCTGCTCACGGTAAACCAGAAATGGCAGTTTTTAGTGTATATTTTGGGATAAATTATTTTCTCAGCCCCAAGCCTGAAGATGCTAGTGAGAGACCTACCCGCAGGCTTCAGAGAGGAGGAGCAATTTAAGGGTTTCTACCAGTTCCCGTGGTGGGCAGGTGGGAACATCTGTGTCCTTAAAAGCAGGATTTAAAATGGTAAAAGAATAATTTGTAAACTCGGATCTACATTACCAACAGAAGGCTCTAGGTCCTGCGGGCTCCAGTTCCCAGAGATGCAGAGCAGGAAAACTAGAAAGAGAACTTGGTACCTTTCAACCACCTGCTGGGTTGTACTGGAGGGGAGTGGGGAATGAGAGAGACAAAATGCCAACTGACCTTATAAACAAAGGTATGTTTAGGGCTTCTGGTTTCAGGAATAAACCGATATTTACTGGTAAAAGTCTGCCAAAAAACAAAAACAGAAACACAGGATTACTGGTAAATATTGGTTTATATGGAGAAGTTTTTAAAAAGTAAAAAAAATTTTAAAAAATATGTCATCGTGCTCCTGACCTCCACGTGCTCCCAGGCAGGAGACGAGAACCGACCCATGGCACCCCTGCACCCGGCAGTGTCTCTGGCACCTGCATACCTCAAACCAGAAGCCTTGTGTGGAGAGGAAAGTTGTGTTTGTTTCCTTTACTCCCCTTAAACTATGTGTTTCTGGATTCCCCCCTCCCTCCTCTGCAAGGCTGGTCCTGCGGGGGTTTGGCTCAGGAGATGGAAGTCTGCTTCCAAAAGCACTTGGAAGTGAATTTGTACATAATATGGTATCTCAGCACAAGGCTGCTGGGGCCTGAGCCTCATATGAGATACCATAAAATATACAACACTGAGTGTATATTTTAAATAAAGCATTTTCTTGTAAGTGGCATAAACCCATTCATTTTATTTACATGCTTATTTATTTCCAAAAATAGAGTTGGTCCACATCGGACAAGAGAAATCAAGAAGCCATACAGTAGAAGAGTTAAAAGTCCAACATTTAACCAAAGTACAATGAACTTTCAGAAGTCTGTGGCTGACTTGAACCACAGAAACATACACATGAGCCACACAGACATTTGTACATAGAGCATTATATTACCAATAATATTTGCAAACATGAGGTCAAGATGGCTAAAAACCCAGCAGGAGTGACCCGGGGGTCTTGGCTGAACAGAACTGGGTGCTGAGGGGCTGTCACTGCTGTGGGGAAACACAACTCTCCAGAGATTTCCCTTCACTTTTGGTTTTTTCTTTAACTGAGAAAGTCCTAATTTTTCTGCCCTGGGGATCCAAATTGAGGACACGGTGAAAGCCAACCCCACGGAGCTCCTTAAATGCCGGGGCGCCGGGGCCTCAGACCTGCGGGACAGCGCGGATACCGCATGGCACCGCAACCCCACCGGAGGGCAAACCCTGCCCTCTGCTACTTGGCCTTAAAGATCACCTGGAAAAGAAAAACTCGGGATTTATACCCTTGCGGTGTGCTGAAAAAAGTTTGGATGGGGTTTGCCTTGAAAACAAGGATTTCCCTCCCTTGCCACGGGCAGTTTTTGGCATTAGTTATTCCAGTCCTGTCTACCTTTCCTGGAAGACCACAAATATCCTAGAGGATGTTGCACTGACAGAGGAGAGAACAACTTTTTTACATTGAAACAAAAAATAAAAAAACCACCAAAACTTGGAGGATGGACAGCAGAAGAAAAAAAAAAAAAAACCAACAACAAAAAACCCCACATGGAAAAGATGCCTTATCTCTGTGTGAGGGTCCAGCTTATCTGGGTATTTCCGTGGACCTCACCATGATATCTCAGTGTCTCCAAAGGATGGAAAAACAGAGTTAAATCTGCATGTTCTGCTGCAGAGTATCACAGCAAGTAAAAGGGGGAAGACAGTTGTAGCACTTCTGGTACTTCTACAAACCACTCACTACACGGGGTAGAACCACATGAAAAGGGTATAAATTAATTTTCCTTTTTCAAGTCATCTTTGACACTCACGCTAGTTAAGCCTAGTCCAATGTGAATGCTAGTACAGAGCTAATGTACAGAATACCAGCGATAATTATTGTACCTAACAGGATTTAAAGGCGAGTATACTCAGTACATTTATTAAAAAACACTATTACCAGAACGCCAGAGCTCTGACAGCAGTTACACAAAGCAGCCGTGCAGGTCTCTATGAGGACAGAGCCTTTAGCACAAGTCGCTATGATCATCTGAGCCTGTGACAGACAACTCGATCTTCTAATTTGTTTCCTAGAACATTTCTAATCGCAGATGTGAAATACATTTTAAAACAGAGAAGGGCCTGATCCTGTGCAGTTGGGTACGTACAACACACCCCAGTGAAACTCAAAGCCCAAATTCCTAAAGAGAGAGCACAAGAAATTGTTGTCTTACATCAAATAACTATCATGCAAACATACCACGACGGTTTTATATTGAGTACTTCAAAGTCAGCTGGTATAATTTAACTAGAAGTGAGCAATCTAATGGATTTCTAGGGATAGGGACAAAGGTTGTGCCAGTGACAACCACCTGATTACCAGGGAGAGCAGCACAGGGACAGCGTGGAGGTCTAAGAGCTGTGGTACAGAGGAGCTCCTGCTCAGCAGCCTCCCAGACCTGCACCTACATCTGGAATGTGCAGGATTCCTGTGCCAGGCCACACACCTTCACTTCATTTGCTCTGCTACCACAATCTGAGTTCTTCCTCCTGAATGAACAATTCATTTACAGCCTGGCCTACTGACTGAGCATTAAAAATTGCTGGGTTTTTTTTTCCCCTGTTACCTGTTGCCTCACATCTCCCAGGGTCAGCCCCATGCTCACTGCACCAAACCTTATGCTCTTCTCAATTTTCCAGCCACAGCCAGGCTGGGGCAATTTCTCCCGTATAACCCAACCACTCTGCTCCTTGTCTTTAAACATAAACTCTGACTGAAAGCCTCACAGTGCCTGCAGTTATCCTGCTTCTATTGCAAACCCCAATGACTTAGCAAAGCACTCACTCTTTGGTACCATGTATATACTGGAGACAGTGAAAGTGGGGGAAGCCAGAGCATTTGCCATGACTCCTAGACTTTTAAGAAGCCTAAAACTAAGCCAGAACAGCAAAAGGTTGCTCTGGCTGACACCTGTGTGTTCTCCTGGGTCTCTTGGGAAGAGAGCTAACACAGGCCTGCATGTGCACACACCAACAATCCTCCCTCAAGGACAGACCTAGGCAAGAGCTGGAAGATGCTGCTCAGACCTCTGTCCCTACTCCTTCCCCTTTTCTGCCTTGATTCTAAAAATCAAGACCTTTGAGTTTTTTCTTAGTAAAACAAAAGAAAACAAAACATACCCACAGTATCAGCTGCTGAGGCACATTCTGGGATCTGGCAGACCTGCAAGTCCAGCTCAAGGCAGGAATTTGAACTGGGGGTGCTGCTTTACAGGAGAAATCTAGATGCCATATTACCCAGTATTCTGGGCTTGTTTCTCCCTCAGACCAGACTTTGCAACCTGCACCTAGTGGTGTCCACCACAAAAGTTTCATGAAAAACCCTTCTTCATCCAGCAACTTTGGGTTCAATGAAACCATTGACTGGAATTCATTTGCTCAAAGGCTGAAGATGCAGACTTGGAAGCCTTTAATCACCTTCTCTGACTAAACTTGAGTCTATCTTTTGCTCCTCAAGTGACAAATATTAACTGCAACCAAAGAAGGACTCTGCAATATTTCTCTTCTCATTGCAAGCCTATTTTTTATCCTGCTCTTTGTCAGTGTGTTCAGACATGCTGGTAGGTGCCCCAGCCAACCAGACTGATCATAGAATCAAAGGACGGATTGGGTCGGAAGAGATCACCTGGTCCAGCCCCCTTTCTCTGCAGAAAGTATGTTGCTTTCCACCTCTCAGGCACTGAAAAGCTAGGGCACTTCAGCTTCTCCTTCTCAAACTGAAGTTCAGGGTTGCTGATCTGCAATTCCCAGTGCCCTGATTAATACTTTAATTAAAAAAAAAAAAAGAATAATTTGACATTAGGATGTTATCTAGTCATGATGAATACTAAGCTGTTTTTTGACAGCCCTGTTGTTGTTAGTACCTTTAAGTGTTTCAGTCCCAAGCTTTTTCAAAACCCCTTGATACACCTGTTGCTCCTCCACTTCAATTTCCTACTTTGTTCCAGCATCTCTGCCTCACTTGAGTTTCTCAGGAGAAAGGCCCCTTATCTCACCCAAAAGGCTGAGGTGATGGACAGCAGCCTCTCAAACATGCCTTGTGCTCCAGAATGGCATGGAAGAACCGCTTTGGTGGCATGAAGTAGTGCAGGAAAGGAATTCTGTCTTCAGTCCTGCACACCCAGATTTTCTCCCCAGCCTCGTCTCTGATGTCCCTCAGACAGCATTGGCTCCCCAAAACCCCTAACTCTGCAAAGGCCCTACTAAACTGCTTCATGTTCAGATCATGGTTACCTGCCCTACCACATGGTTCTTCCAGTCTGCTCCTCAAGAACTGGACTTCTGTCCTTTGGTGGAATCTTCCTGAACTCCAGAAGTCCCTTCCTTTATACTATTTTTAACAACAGTTTTAGGTTGTTTGCTCTTTCATGACAGAATTCTGCCTCACCTGGATGCCAGTAACCTTCCCAGGTATCTATGGTAAGACTAATGAATTCATTTTTCTCATTTTCTCCCCTGCAACATTTTGGAGCACAAGACTTTTAGTCCAGCACCTTCTACCCCTGAGAATGCTGAACCTATAATTCAGTGACCCCCCAGGTTGTCACTGCAGTTAACAACTCAACAATAATTATATCTTGAATCAGATCTTACATTTTAGTCCTAAACGAAGGCTAAGTCTAGACCAGGCTGTTACAAGAAATGATCCTTTAAGTAAATCAAGATGTTTGCTCACCAAAATTTTAGCCAGTTCCTTCCCAAACAATCTGGTCAGATAGCATGGTCATAACGGAACTTACTTTTTCTAACAGGTTTATGAAGATGCATGAGCCTGTTTTTTTCCCCAGGCTCATGAAATGCCCAACTTTCCTTTTGTCTGGAATAGAAAACTTCCTAATACCTCCATGTTATTAAAATACAGAATTTATAACCAACATAAATGTGACTGTTTGGTTGTCAGTACTCCAATTTCCTCAGATTTTACAGCAACCTTTTAGATGTAGTGTTCCTCATTTATGACCTAACATACCTGCTACAACGGCAGGTAATGCAGTATCTTATTGATTTCCATCACCCCCACCATGTTTCAATCAGACCAGCTGTGCCAAGGTCTTTTTTCACTGCTGAGCAGTCTACAGCAACTATTTTTGTCTCCTGTTTCCATCCTGCTGTGCAGATGTGCCCATTCCTTACTCCAGCCCAGTCCCTCCCGTGCACACAACTCTGCTCTCAATCTCTGTCCCAGCCCTGACAGCCTCAGCCTCCCACCAGCCGTGCTCAGTCTGTCCTCCCCAAACCCTGCCCACCTCCTGTGCCACCAGTCTGGGGACACCTGGGCCGAAGTGGAAATGCTGTGATGTCACAGCTCCTCATGTCACTTCTCTGTCACAGCCTTCTCCCAGGCACACACGCTGACTTTAAGAAGAGGTACTGCCACGTCCTAAATTCTGTCTCCTTCCTGGACACCCAATTGAGCTTCCCAGGTATCTCAGCTTCAAGGATGACAGCCTCAGGCTTGCCCCAAGCACTCTGATACCTTTCAAGGTCTATGTGTCCAATCAACAGGGAAATAGCCTGATGGATCTCCTAATCACTGGGAGCTGTATTTCCCACCACCAAATCCTCTGCCATTCAAACCTCCCACAGCTGCTTCTCCAGCTCCTGGAGGCATCTCCAGGACACAAATCAACTCCTCAACCAAGGCTTTGGTTATAAATCACTCCTTCAATTCTTTCCAGTTTCAAGTCCCCACAAATACAAAGCAAGGCAGCCAGTGCTGTGGTGGGAAGGAACCCCGATGATCTGCAGACGATTTGATGCCATCTCTCCTACAGCAGCTCAGCAGTTCTGGCCTCAGGATGTTTTCTGGAGCCTGGAATGCCCCCACTTGTTGCTCCATATAGTATTTCATCAGCAGATAATCACTCGTAAAGCCTGTCCTCTCTGCACTCTAGTGTGCAGTTCTTTGTGCAATTAAGCCAATGTACTTTGATTCCCATAATTAAGCTAGGAATTTTACTTTATGACCATATAAAGTCCATCTTTAAACTAAAAATAGACTGACCGTTAACAGATTCTTTTTTTAAAATTACTTTAAACCGACAATTAGAGACTTGCATTGGACAAGATAAGTTACATATGGCCTTGCAGAAGCCTGCAAGGCCTCATTTTCCATGACTTTTATTGACAGGTGGAGCTCAGAAGCCAACTTTTTTGTTTTTAAGACAGAGTGAGCCTCTGACCACAGCATATCTATCCACAAACCAAACTGTTCACATGCATGAAAGCAGAGATGGCTTTTACATGAATTTGCAGTGCTCAGTTCAGAGTTATTAATGACAGAAAATAAGTCAAAGCCTTTAGTCCCTACTTTGCTCAGACCTGCCTGGTTGCCCTTCAGCAGCCCCTGGCAACGGTGAACATACTGCCATTTATTATTTAAATATAACCATCTTTTTAATAAAAAGAAATTCTGACTCCATTTAAACTTTGTACCTGCCAAGACACCGGCTTCTTTCCTTCACCTCTGGTGCTGCTCACACAACATTTTTTTAAAGCTGACCTGCCCACACAGCTCCTGATAAGCCAATGCTGCATTGCCAGCTCTCCTCAGCATCACTTGAGTGGGAGGTTTAAATACCAGATTTCACAAAACCCTTTCTCCATGATTCCTAGCCCTGGCATTTCTTGAAGTATTGACAGATCGGCAAGCCTTCCCAGCTCGCCCAAAAGTGAGCCAGCTGGACCTGCTTCTGCTGGACTGATGCAGAGAGAAGAGCTGGTCCCTGAAATCCCAGCGCTCACCTCTCGACCCCTAAGTGAGTTCTGAGGAGCCTGGACCAGCTGACACCAATAAGCCGATGCAGGCTCACTCCCCAGGAGCTGCTGGTCTGAGCTCCCCTGCCCACATGAGATGCCTGGGCAAAAGGTGAGCCCAGGCAAGTTCCAAACCTCAGGAGACTGTGGGCAATAAAGCCAGCAGCTTACACAGTGCTCACTGTTGTGCAACCAGGATGGAGCACGGAGAAATGAAATGCATTCCCCAGGGAGACACTAGAGCAAGTCAGAGTTGGGTGACAGAGACACCCAAACCAAGGTGGCTGCCTTTCAAATCACAGTGCTGCTCCCAGACATCCCAACAGACAGATCCTGCCTGATGAACAACCATTGTGCTGCCCTCTGACAGCTGCCTTTCCACCCAGAGTGAGGACACAACCCCCCAAACATGTAACATCCCAACTTCCATGGGCACGCAGCAATTTGAGCCTGAGTCACAAATCAAGATGTTCACCAGTAACAGAAAAAAAGACCTCTGCTCATTTACTGACCCTCAACTCCCAGCAACAGAAACTATCCTGGCCTGTAAGATATGGACACAGTCTCCTCCAGCCTCATGTCAACATGGACCACATCAGCACAAACCACGCTGGGGGAGTCAGCACCGCAGCAGAGCCCCCGCAGCCACCCCAAAACACCCCGTGCCAGTGCTGGCCCGTGCATCAATCCAGAGCAGGTGGTGGTGATGTCTGAGAGCCCAGGCTCAGCTTCCAGACCTTCCTGCAAGCATGACAGTGACACCTCCCAGCCCAAACCGCTGAGGTGTGTCAGTAAGACACGATCTCTTGCACCAAGGCTGCACCCACAGGGCTGCTGCACGGTGTCTGCATTGTGTTCAGTCACACAGCCAAACCCACTGGGCCTTCAGACGCAACTCTCACAAGCAATTCTCCATTGAAATCAACATCATGACTGAGATGACATTTCAACACAAGGAGGTTTTTCCCAAAAAGCTGTCTAAATCTCTCCAAGTCATGCACTTGTCCTCCCAGCGGCATGCACTGGATCAGCTCCCACAAAAGCACCTCCTTCCAAGGTCTCCCCAGCCAGGAGGGGCACATCTTTCTGTGCTGCAGATGTAAATCCACACCTCTCACTTCTCCAATCTTGAACAGAAAAAATGAAGCTGGTTTTTCTTGCTTCCTGCATATTTCAAGATAGTGTTTCAAGAAAAAAATGTTTCAATGCCACAGCCAGGGAGACTCAGCAGAAACTCCCACTGCCAGTGTTGCAGTCAATCCTCTTTGCACTTCAGCCTGCTATGTGGCCCAAGACTCAGAAAGGGCTAAGGTGTGTATTCTTGCAAAGCTAATGTCAGGATGGACAGCAAACCAACTGATCACCAACAAAGCCAAGGAATTGTCTGAGTTAAGACTGAGTTCCTGCCAGGGAGATCCAGCAGACTCCCATTCAAACCAAACACCCTCCCAGCTGATGGCTGATCAAGAAAGCCATCAGAGATTCACCACGTCATGAACTCAAGCCTCAAGAGGAGATGTGGAACTGGCCAGGGTCACAAAGGTCAACAGCAAAGTAGTCCCTGCTCAGGACCTGACAGCTACATTACCTATGTTTTGGATACTTCCCTCTCCTGCAAGCTCTAGCTTGGCCTGAAAAACCTAATGGCCACTGGTTGGTAAAACTTGTCTCAGTTAAAGCCAGACTGTATCAGGTCTTGTGCTCTTAGACTGCTCCAAGATACATTACACAGGGACAGCAGAACTTCCCTACCAACCCACACACCCAACTCCAGCTGCAGAGATACTGCCACAGCCCAGGTGATGTCTGGTCACCCAAAACAAGACAACACCCACAGGGAGGCAAAAATCTACGGCCAGCCTGAGCAGGCTGCAGCTTGGCTGGCCACGGTGCCTTCCAGAGCAAAAAGCTCAGGACCAGATTCCCCTCTCTGGGTGAAGGAGTGCCAGCACTATCGATCTGCAGAGGGACAGTGAAGCATTGTTCAGGGATATCCAGCCATTCCTCTGTCTTGTTTTAATCAGTCAACACTCAAAAGACAGATAGTGGGGCCAAAAGTCCTCTATCTTTATCTTTTTTCACTTAATCTCCAGCTGACATTTTTCCGTGAAAACACATCTTGCTTCTTGCTGTATGAACTTCAACTGTACCTCTCCCGTGATATTTTGCCTCAAACAGGCTACACAACCCGTTACTACTTTTATAGAGGTGGGAGTGACATGCTTTGACTCTTCCAAAATTTGCTTTGACTCTTCCATGTGACTTTAGCCACCCAACTGCAGCGATGGGGACCAGCAGAGCTACCCCAGCTGGGGAGCTCAGTGCCCACTGCTCCATGATCCCTTGGGACCAGCTGCCTGACAGCCCTCAGCTGCTTGTGGCAAAGAGCCAAAGTCAGCAGGCTCTCATGGGCTTCTCCACGTGCCATACCTGTGCTGATGCTGAAGCACTGGCATGGCAGCTCAGGTGTATCCATCTCTGCCACATCTCATCTCTCACTTTGCTCTGAAAGCCTTTTCCCACCCCCCAGACAGACAATACCTTTGCTGTGACTGCTGGGAACTCCTCCCCTGGACAACTCTTCGCCCAGTCTGAGTCTGCCGGCTCAGGAAACGCCTTTGTTAGTGACAGCACCACGCCTGCCCAAACACCAACCTGCGCATCCTTCCCTTCCAATGTACCCCTCCAGCAGCAACTTCTATGCCAACCGAATTGCAGTAAAATATCCAGAATGCCACTGGAGAAGTAACACTGTGAAACCTCTGCAAATGGATGATTTGGCCTTTACTGCTCTCTGCTATCTGGAGCTGTTCTGCACTAACAACAAGACACAGCCCAGTAAAGCCTCATGGCCCACTTGTAATTCACAAGAAGTGGGATGGCTGTGGACCCTGATGTGAGCTGCCTTTCTCCCAGACTGCAGCGCTGCTAACACACAGTCCCATCAGGAACCGAAATGCTTTGGAAAGATAACAAGCAAAGAAGGACAGGCAGGCTAAAAGAAACTCCCAGAGTGGACCCAGGACCATCTGGCACGAAGGGGAGCAGGAAGGCAGCCTCTGCTGGGAGCAGAGCAGAGCAGGCAGCCCGGCTCCAGCTGCGGAGCTTCCGCAGAGCTGCCACATGAGAGGAGCATCCTTCCTGTGCCATCACCCTCAGCCATCCCAACACAACACACACCACCTCAGAGAACGAAAAAAAAAAAAAAAAAGCCATGAACTTCAATCCCAAAGATTAGGCTCTGGGAATATGAGCTTTTACAAAAGGTTATAGTTTTGGAAGTCCATTTAAATTAACCTTAACTAGCTTTCAACTCTATTTACGTATCTCCTTGCCATGCTTACAACCCACGCACATTTTGCGGTGCCAGCGAGCTAAATCATGTGCAAGTGAGCAGAGTAAAAGGAACCACAAAAAAAAATGCTCTGGGCAGAAACTCTCTTTCATTGTTGCAAGCAGCAAAGGAGATGGCAACAGCAGAAGGAATCAGGAATAAAAATGGAACTCGCTTGTTTACCTTGTCGGTTTTGTCAAAACATTGTGACAATGCTTTGCATGCAGCCCGTTTCTCTGTTCTGCCACCAAAAATTCAGAGCCCTTCACCTTTCTTCACGCATTACAGGAGAAAGCCAAGAAGAGTAAAACTTTTAGGGAGAGAATTGAGTGTGCAAAAGATATAAAAAAGCCCAGCATAAGAATTTCAAACTACTGAGCTCCTCTTCCAGGTAGTCTGAACACCACCAGGAACAGTGACCCTCCAGCTGCACAAGCTGAGTTAACAAGAAGCAGGCAGCCAAAGAAGGAGGAGAATAAAACAATAAAGGGAAAGTTTGGGTAAGCCTGACAAAAAGCAAAAAAAAAAAAAAAAAAAGTAAAAAAACCCCCCAAAACAAACAAACAAACAAACAAAACAAACCAGAAAAAAAAAAGCTGCAAACTGGGTTTCTAAAAAAGAAAAATTTTTGACAGAGGCTTTTAAAAAGAGAAACTCACAGTTTCAGTGCTTCAGGCAGAGCCCTACCTCTCCAAAAGCCACCCAATCCAACAGGAAGCACCAGGTTTCTGAAGGAGCAAACTGCACAGCTGTAGAAGAATTTGCCTTTACTGCCTTCTCTCCAGCTCACCTAAGAGAGACTCACTGTCTACCTGGAGGACTAGCAAAACCGAGGAAATTGGTTGGTTCTAGTTACACTTTTGAGTTTTTGAGCTTGACGAGAGCCCCTAAAATGTAAACCTGTTTTAGCATTCTTGTACATTAATGTCATCGTTCTCCCTGCTGACTCCCACAACTTCTGCCACAGACAAGTCAATCAGATTTGGTATATGCTCTGGGACAGCGAAAGGGAGGGCTGGGTTTAAAGCAAACAAGCAACCAAAAAATAATTATGTCAGTGCTCTGCAAGGTGTTGGATCCAAGCTCGGTGGGTCTGCTGAAGTCTTCGATCCAAAACTCTTGGCAATTTTACTTAAAAAAATGAAACAAAAAAACCCTTTGACCTGTTGAACTTAGAGAAAAGCAAGTGGCAGACCTTGGAGGAAGGGAGACAGCATGTGAGGGTGCAAAAACATCATGTGCTGTAGTTCACCACTTGAGAAGAAATCAGAGTTTTGCTTTGGTTGGTTTTGCTTTTTCTGAAGTGCCAGGGAAAGGCGTTTCCCAATGGGCCACTTTAGAGTTTATGGGCACCAAGGTGGAAGCGTGAAGAGATGCCAAAAATGTCAGGTTTGCATAAACCCTTCTGGAAAAAGTGCACCGTGTTTTTAGGAAAAATGCATATCTACCAAATCTCCACTGACCAAGGGCCACTTGTGCACACAAAGTTGCATCAATTGGCAGCATTAATGCTGACATTTTTGCCTTCTCCTTCCACCCCCCTCCCCAATTTTTTTTTCCTTGGGAGACATACAGTGCCACTGCATTAGAACGTACAAGAAATGAAAACAGTGAGTACGACTGATATAGATCCATTGACTTTTTATTACAAATGTACTTGATCACTTGGCTTCAAAAAAGTTTAAATCAACCCCTATTTTCTGTACGCCAGTACAAAGTAAAATCTATTTTACAAATTAAATACCTAAAAATTTGACAAAAATATTAAAGTTTGATGGAAAAAACAGTTATAAAAATCTTAAATCCCCTTTTAAGAAGATAAGAGATAACATTCCCTCCCAACCCCCACAGTCCTGTTATACAATATTAATAGTCATTTTTTTTAGAATAGGTAGGTATGTTATATCTTGCTGTTAGAATACAAGTCACTCTAATAGCTTTATCTGTATATACTCCAGTTAGTGCATGAATGTCATCTGATTGAATATAATCAACTATCTTTAACTGATCCCTAATTTACATTTCATAGCTTGCATAGTTTGAAGGGACAAAGGTTACACTACAGCTAATCATAAAAAAAGGTGGTTACAGTGCTATTTTTAAAGGCAACAAAGTAATTGCTCCCAAAAAGAAAAAACAAACCCAAAACAAAACAAAACAAAAAAAACGAAGTTACCGGTCGGCTCTGAGCAGGGGTTAAATCCCCGGCAGCAGCCCTGCCTGGCTCACGGGGTGGGCTC
>VZSR01001775.1:821366-854480 GCA_013398615.1 Brachypodius melanocephalos | reverse complement strand
GGGATTCTGGAGGCTTGGAGGTGGATTTTGGAGATTTGGGGGTGGGTTTTGGAGGTTTGGGGGTGGGTTTTGGAGAAGATGCTTTAGCTTCTAGTCTTGTTTCCAAATCCTCGATTTCAAGCCAGCTCCAGCCCAAGTAAGGATGTTTTCTCCTGATGCTGCAGGTCAGGAAGCAAACTGGCAGGATTGCTCTGGGTAGAAGTCGCTTCCCTGCCTGCTGCTTCCAGGACTGCTGACTCTTCTATGGAAGGGTTGGATGTACCTCTAGCATGCCAAAACCACTGCAAGTGTTGCACAAGGAGTGGAGCTATGAGGTGAATTTTGGGGTGGTCTGCTGAACGTGCTTGGCACACCAATGGCCTTCTCGAGGAGACTGGGAGTGAACTGCTGAGACATCTTGTTGCATTAGAGGCTGCTCAGATATCACAGGAGGAACCCCCAGCCTGCCCCATGGCTCTGGTTAAAGCAGGGGTGATGGCAAAAACATGGGTAGTAAAAACAGTACACAGAGAAACAGTTTCCTTTTACCACAGAAACAATATTTCAGCACTGGCTGAGCTGCAGCTTGCCAGCTGTCAGGAAAGCCCTGCGAGCTGGGGATGTACGGTGCTCTCAGTGGATGCTGTCTTTGTGTTTCAGCCTCCCTGAACTGTCCTGGCTCTTTCCTGGCCTGGGAACTGCGTGTCCAAGCTGGCATCCCCACACTGCCCCCATGGCAGGCTGAGGGCTGATGCTTTGGCAATCCCTCTGTCTTGATTTGTTTTTTTATCCTCAAGTCAAATGACATTAAACAACTTAACAGAGGCCTATCCATGCAGCCTGTTGCTATCACCACCAGGTATCTGGATGACCCATGAATTATCCATGTGCTAGAGCTGGGAAATGCATAAGGAATTGCGTTTGTGCCCTAGAGGTGCATGGCTGGTCTGTCTCTGACTGGGATGCAGAGAAAATTGCTGGTGCTGAGGATGCTGGCCAGCAGCAGAGGTTATTTTTCCTCCCCAGCACAGGCCAGTGGTACTATTTTGGGAATGGATGTGCTCCAAGTGGATACCAGCAATCCCAGGAACATCTTGCCGATGATGGGTGGGATGATGTTTTGTGGGATTCTGCCTGCCCAGCACCATTCAGTGTTGGAAGTCACAGCCACTACCCAATGCTGTGAATTTGTGCCTGAATTTGGCTTGAATAAGGCATTTGCTTATTGAAGTAAACAGAACAAAGGAAAAAAAGTGGTTTTCTTCCCAAAAAATAATCTTTTCAATGGGAGCTCTACAACAGCAGACTATCCTGGGGACCCACAGGAAGTTAAATTGGTCTGCCAGGGCTAAAACAAGATCATGTAGCCAAGAGAAGCTTAGGATGGCTGTTGAATGAGGCAAGGTGCGAACCAGGATGAACCAGGGTGATGGATAGGTGCAGGAGCCAGGGGAGTCTCTTCATACATTGTCCTTGTACAGGCCAGAGACTGGACTGGCATCTTGCAGGGAACTCCTGGTCACATGCTGCCTGTCCTGGCTGCTGCATCCTATCAGTGTCTCCCATATGGTTATCAGGCTGCACACTGCGCTGCCTCTGTGGCTTCTGTGGAAACCCATCCCAGACCTCTTCGCTCTGAAAATCAGAAATCTTTTCATCTCTAGCCCCACAACTCTCAGTTTGGAGATTTCACAAGGTTTTCTATCAGTTTCTCCCCTTCCATGTGTCTCTCTGTAGCAATTATACCCCCTTCAGCCCTGTTCTGATAGCCTAAATGGGACCAAATTTAGGCAGCTTCCTCTCATAAGATAATTCTCCTTTCTTTGACTGTTGTAGTAATTTTTCACACCAGTTTCAGTTCCCCAGAAAGACAAGGGAAAAGATTTTTAAAGTTGTGGCTGCAATTTCAGGCTTAAGATCAATGGGCCTTTTGTTTTGAACTCCAATTCAGTGGGCTTTTAAGAACATATCTGATCATTACTGCAAGCATCTCAAAGTTTGGAGCCCCAGCCTGTTACTCAGCCATGAAACAACAACTCCACTGACTCCAAGAACTTGTACAAACATTTATAATCAACAGGAGGGAAGCTAAGAGCCATTCAAACAACAGATAAGATTAGTAACTGAAGTGGCTGGGCTGCAATTGTTATTGTGCAAGTCAAAGAAAAGGCTGTTACACACGGAGGATGTTGCCAAGCAAGACTCATTTGAGTCGCCGAGTCATTCTTCTCTCATCCACTGTCCGAATTCTCCTGCAGTCTTCCCAGATCTACTCAGGCTGAGTTGGGCAATCTGCTGAGTTAGGAGGTTCAGACTTTTTTTCCAGGTTGTGTCAGATATTTCCCTTGGTCCTGCTCTTGTCCAGCATGCCCACCATGGAAAAGGGAGCACATTCTGGTTCAGAGAACTTCCTGTGCTGTGATGAGAGCTGGAGCACTGAAGCAATCAAAGCCAAGTTGCTGTTGCCATCTCTCAGATGCAGAGCACTCAGAAGGCTTTTACAGCTGTGAGGGGATGTTTGAGGCTGAGTGAAGGCTCAGACCAGCCCCTGAACAGGAACATGTAACAGGATGGTGAAAGCTCCCTTTGCTTTCCTCCTCGGAGCGTGCCTTTGGAGAGGGGAGATCAGCATGGCTCGTCCCTGTCATGAGGCATTGGTTACCCTGTGAACAAGCCCCATCGTGTGCAGCAAACAAGAAACCAGCACACAACATATGAAAGTCATTTAGGAAGACTGGAATGATGAGCGGCACACACAATAGCGTTGCTATTAGGATCTGTCGATCCTAATTAAAAAAATACTTTTCAATGAAAATTATTTATAAAAGGAAATCACAATGACCCTAAATCAAATTATTTGTGAATGGTTTTTAGTCTCCCAGATCAGTTAGAACTCCTGTGTTAGTCATTGGACGTCATCCAAGCTACATGCTGAATGAACAACATCCCTGCCAAATTTCATTTTTTTTTCACCCTCACCCAGTTTGGCACAGGACAGTTAAAGTCATTTTTCTAAATATCTTTCAGAACATCAAGCAACTGTAAAATAACAATGGGAAAGCTTGGCCACGGACAACTGCAGCCCTCCATTTGGAACCGTTTCTCTCCAAGGAAGCAGCTCTACTTCCTTTGATCTGTTCTGGGGGAGCACCAAGGCAAGGATTCCTCCATGGAGGTACTGGAGGATCACTGCCTGAGGGGTAACCCTGCCAGGGAGCCTGGCTTCCAGGTGTTCCAGAGTGGGGCACAGCTGGATCCAGACTGGCCCTGGGTACAGGGTTTGTGTCTTTTTTGGCCACCTGCTAGAGGGTGACATCCTGAGGACGTATCAGCCATTCCTTGTCCACTGTGGCCGTTTCCATGGTGAGCTGTAACGATGCCTCTTTTGCTCACTCTTTAGGAACAACAAACAAACAAACAAACAAACAAACAAGAAAGAAAGAAAGAAAGAAAGAAAGAAAGAAAGAAAGAAAGAAAGAAAGAAAGAAAGAAAGAAAGAAAGAAAAAGAATCAGTGACTGCACAATGGCAGAACAAGTTCTTGCTTCTTGTGTCTGCAAAGATAAAGTGCTAATTCTTCTAAGAACTATGTAATGTCCTATCCAAGTGAATTAAGTTTGGGATTGTTTTCATGATGGATTCTTCCAACTCCAGTGTGCTTTCTCTTCTCCTTTGACTGGCCTGCAAGTCCCCCACTGCCCTTTTCTCAACTGGCTTTCCCCTCATTTGTTCTTTCTGACCGTGGAGGACTCTGCCATGTTGTCACCTGCAGAGAGTGAGGACCCTCCCCAGTTCTTGGCTCTCAGAGACATTAAGAGAGAAGCATGGTTCTCCAGCTCCCCATATAATCCAGGAAGTGCTGGCTGCTCTTCTGTTGAAAGCTAGCAACAAATGGCCACCAAATTCCAATCTTGCTGGTTTTCAGTGAGAATAGTTTATAAATCCAGGGCTCTCTGCTCCTTGTCTCCTAAGGAGGAGTAAGGACTAGAGCCCAGCACCATGTGCAGCAGTTAGCAAAGGCTGTGTCACCCATGTATGTGACTGCCTGTTTCCCAGGTGGCTTCTTCGCTTCCAGTTGAACTGGTGTGATGCCTGATGCCTGGGTGAGTGTTCTCCTTTCCTTCCCTTCCCTCTTCCCATGCCTGTGGCATTGGCTGGGAAGGTGCTCTGTCCACAGGGATGCCCAGGAAGGTGGGCATAGCTGGCTCACAGGCACAGATGCTCTGGTTCCTGGTGACCAGCAGGTTAATCCTTTTATTAAGATGACAGCACCTCCTGTTTTTGCTGTTTGATTCCTCTTGTTTTCATGATGCCTTGCTGCAGTCTCCAGAGCTGTGCCCAGATGCTCCTGTTGTTCCTCCAGCCATGACTC
The DNA here is from genome assembly GCA_013398615.1 of Brachypodius melanocephalos. Lineage (NCBI taxonomy): Eukaryota > Metazoa > Chordata > Aves > Passeriformes > Pycnonotidae > Brachypodius > Brachypodius melanocephalos. The sequence continues at coordinate 850,130 of VZSR01001775.1, read as the reverse complement.
CTGGTCCTGGACTTGCACAGCCATGCAGAAAGGCAGCTGACACCCTCTTTGGTCTTGCTTTTCCATGTGGGCTTATGGACATGCTGGGGGTTGTGAATCCATCCCCTCAAGGCACGTTTCTGGGAGGTGTGCTTTACAAAGCCCTGGCTGGTGTTGTCTGCAGCGTTCTGGGTTTCCCAGCTTTGCCTGACAGAGGGGCAGTGCCACAATGCCTGCTTTATCCTGCCATTAATCTGCAGCCTCTAAAGCTGTTGGATCACACCAGGTAGGGTCCCTGGTGTGTCCAAGAGCAGTCCAGCTGGTGCAGGCTCCCAGAGGAGGAAAGGGTGGGAGAAGGCAGAGAGAAGTCTTGGCACGAGGGACTCCCAGGTATGAGTGTGCCTCAGACCTCCACACCTCCTCCAGCCAGGGGAGCTTCCTGGCCATTTGGAACTTCTGGTTTTGAGGTTAATACTTCAGCCACTCCCCAATGCAGCTTTCTGCAGGCTGGGATTCTTCCTCAGATTACTTTAAACCTAATTTCCTTAAAAAGTATGTGAGGATATTGGCAATTCCCAACTCACGACTAGATCTCTTACAATCTGTTCCTGGGGAGCAAGGTTGCTCATGGAGCTGGGGTGAAATGGGCTGACTACTTCCATGTGGGGCCAAAGAAACCCCAAACATCTGCTAGGATGAGCAGGAAGGTACAGAACAAATCACAGTTTTGAAATGAGATTTAGAGCATATCACATTTTACCAGCTTTGCATCCAAGAAATGGATGCTTTGCCTTTTCCTTTTCCCCAAAAGTTTTCCTCTGAAGATGTTAACCTGACTGTCACCCCTCTGAGAGGATGCAGTGGGTCCTCAGCTCTCAGGTGGGCTGGCTGCTGCCAGCATGACACAGTGCTCTGGTTTGACCCCACATGGCAGCTCAGCACCAGCATCCACTCACTCATCCCCCTCTGATGGCATGGGAGAGAGAATCAGAAGGATAAAAGTGAGAAAAACTGGCAGCTGAGATAAAGACAGTTTAATAGGGAAAGCAAAAGCTAGGTGCACCAGCAAAGCAAAGCAAGGAATCTGTTCCCCACCTGCCATTGCAGGCAGGTGTTCAGACACTCCCAGGACAGCAGAGCTGGATGGTCTGGGACATCCCTTGGGTCAGTGGGGGTCAGCTCCCCTGGCTATGTCCCCTCCCAGCTCCTTGTGCACCCCCAACCTGCTCACTGGTGGGGCAATATGAGAAGCAGAGAAGGCCTTGGCTCTGTGTAAGCCCTGCTCAGCAAAAACAAAAACGTCTCTAGGTTATCACTCATGTTTTCAGCACAAATCCAAAGCACAGCCCCATAGCAGCTACTGGGAAGAAAATTAACTCTATCCCAGCCACAACCAGCACACGGAATCCCAGCTCCCCATCCTCTGTGGGGTTTGGTTTACATGGCTCTGAAAGGAAAACTCTCCCAAAGCTCACGCAACAAAAAGCAAACTCCAGCTGTGCAGATGGAGCTGAGCAGCACAGACAAGTGCTCAGATGCATTGCTGGGTTGCAAGTAGCTGATGTTCCTATGGTTCCTATGGAACCTCTGGCTACATCCAGGTAATTGTCCTCCTGGACCCTGCACCCACCTAGTGATTTTAGTGCCACTGGTTTTGAATCCTTTTTTTCTGTGGTGGTAAAATGCAGCCACAAGGTTAATGGGTGTAGTCAAGGCTTCTTCTAGCAGTGTTAAGCTCATTGTAGAAGCTCAGGAACTGCCTTTTGGCTCATGAGGGTAAATATATGTATGTGTGTGTGTGAATGCAGCCCTGCAGCACAGCTGATACCTGAAGCAGTCATTTCAAAGATGCTACATAAGCCCAGGAGTAGAGCCATACCTACCTGGAGGAGAGCAGAGGCACTGGATCTTAATTTAAACTCTTCCAACTCCCCTCCCTCTCAATTCTCAGATAAATGGACAAAAACATGCCATGGAAGCTCTTGTGGAGCCCAGCCAGAGATGAGCAGGAAGGAGCCAAAGACATTTCCACAGCTCCTCTTGCTGTGCAGGAGGCTTGGAGAGGTGTTTATAAACACCTTTTCTGCTCTCAGTGCTCTTGGCCCCTCTCTGGCTCGTGGCCAGCCATGGCCCTGGTCCAGGCTTGTTTTGAAGTGTTTCATTCCCTGTGCCTTGCAGAGCTGCCTTGGTGCTGAGGCTGAGCAGGGATTTGCTCTGGGAGCAGGTCCATGCTCTCCAGGGAGGATGGGAGCTGCTCTCCAGATCCAGGAGACAGGAATTGCTCCCTTCAAAGCTATTCCTGCAGGTGGGTCTGAGTTTTCACACTGGCCCTGTGCTTGCTCTTGCTCTGTCTGAGAGTGTCCCAGAGGCTGATCCTTCTCCAGGGGGCTGGACCCTCCATGGATCCCACAGCCCTGTGGGATGGGCACGGATCCAAGCAGGGCACCTCTGCCCAGTGCTGAGGCTGTTTGGCAATCACATCATCAGACCAGGAATCTGGTTGGGTCTCTGGGCTGAAAACGCTTGACTGTAAACAAACCTATTTACACAGACACTTCTCAGCCTGGCCTGGAGAATGTGGGAGCTTCGGTCTGGAAGAATTTATAGCTTGTAACTTCTGAACTCCTCATTATGCAAACATGAGAACAGCCGAGGCATCTCATCTCACACAGCAACTGGCTGTGGTGGCAAACAAAGCCTGTTTAGAGGAGGTACAAGATGATCTCCGAGTGTGAAATCGTGGAGTGAGGCATAACAGGATGTGTGTTTGAAGGCATTCTTCAAGTATTGCAGCACTGCCTGCTGTCCTGTCCTTCTGTGGCCCAGCCAGGTGTCCTGCCCCACACTTTGGAGGAGGCATCCACCCAAGATCCCGTTCCCTGTCTTTTCCATGAGGATAAAGCTGTTCTTTAAACCGTACTGCAGTGCCTTTCCTGGTAGGAAGTCACAGCTGTCCTTCAGGGAGAACGAAGCTCCCAGCTGTGCTGATTCATGGGGGCTGGCCAGCTTTGCAATCCTCCTGGGAGGGGTGAGAGGGGGCTGCCACAGGTGGGAGGTAGGTGGGATACCTCCATCATTTTCTGGACCTCCAGGAAGAGAAAATCTGGCTTCTCATTTTGAGCTTTACCAAGAAGAAAAGGGACTGTGGTGAGGGGGTTATCCAAGGCAGCAGAGTCATTTGTCATTCACAAGGTGATGGGATGGATTCCTACCACCCCTGAGGTGAAGACAGGCCCAGCTCACAACTGCAGAGTTCTGTGAGCCTCACCTGGGTGCTGTGACAAGGAAGAGTCAGGCACTATTCATTTTCTGTGAGTGACTTCCCATGGGCAGCATTAAGAAATGTTGTACTGTAGCAGGGGGATGTCTCAAAGTATTGAAGTTTATTTAGTAATTATTTAACTTTTGCCTGTATCTCTTTCAGAGCTGTTCTGGGGTTATTTTCTGGAGCATCATTGTGGCCCTGGGTGGGATTCCTTTCTGTCCTGTTGAGACCCGTCTGGGATTTGGAAACCTGGGATTCCTGCTTTCTGTGGCTTATCCAGAGACTACCAGCTCAAAAAATTTGTCCGTAACTCATGTCAGTGTTTTGGATTTTGCTGAAGAGGTGTTTGATTGAAAACCTCTTAGTCCATAAGGCAGACCCTTACTACAGAGATAATATCTTTTTACTTTTCCCTCAAAAATGCCATGAGTGAAATGATGAAGGTACTGAATTTTTCCATGCTCTGGTTTCTCATGGAGCAAATTGGCTGCAGAGTCCACTCTGGCTTGGTGTCAGAGGGGAAACAGCTTCACTTTTATGGGGTAATTTCTTGGTCTACTTTTAGACCCACAAGGCCCAGCTGGGGCTGTGCAATAGCCCTGCAGTGGACTGAAGGAGCACAATAATCTGAATCACACCAGGAGGAGGAGAAAACCTCAGCTCCCCTAAACCCTGCTGCTGTGGAGAACAGGAATTGTCTGGTGCCAATACAGGATGCACCCAGCACAGGAAAAAAATCCTTCTCCCTCCCCAGGGACCATTGGGGGGTTTCAGCCTCTCACAGTGTGTAGATAGCTGAGCTGCTTTGAAGATATTGCTTATGGGAATATGTTGTGAACTCATTAAAAAGAGAATTATAGACCAGCCCTGGTGTGATTGAGATAACGCGGTGTGTAAGTGTGCAGGAAACATGAACATCCTCTCAATAATTAAATTCAATTAATTGTTTTACAGCTGCTCAGCAAATACCATGAGGTTCAGGTGGGGAGATGCAGTGCTGGGATTCCACAGGGTCTGGATGGAGCAGGAGACTGTGGTGTGTGGAACACAGGTTGTGTTGGAGAGCAAAACTATTTACAGACCAGAAGCATTTGCTGGAGACTTGTGGGACAGTCTGCAGCCAGCACAGCAGCCACAGACCCTTGTTCTGGAGAAAGCAGTGCAGGGGGCTGGGAGGGAGAGAGGGTTAATCCTGCATCTCAGTATGAAAGGCCTGACAGCAAATGGCATAATAAAACAACTGCCTTAATAAGACAGAATAAAAAGAAGGATATATAGCACCTTGAGGAACCAAAAAGGAAGAACTTCTCTCCAGGGAAGGGATATGTGCAGCACTGGGGGAAATCCATCCTGGGCCCACCCGAGTGCAGGGTGCTCTGCATCTGAAGGGGCATTAGCCTTACTTGCCCTTGATATTTCTCTTTTTATAACTCTGCCTTGTTAAAATGGATATTTTATCAAGCCTTTTCCTGTTGGGCATTTCTCACTGAGACTGGAGAGACCCCCACACCACCCCCACCCCCAGTCCGGGGAGTGTCCCCAGGGAAATGGGGGTGCACAGGGCTTGTTGGGGGACTAGGGACAGACTGCTCCCCTCAGATCAGAGCCAAGGCTTCTGCTGCCTCCCTGGCCATCCCCAGCCTGGGGAAACAAGAGGGTTGTGCCAGACCCCTGCTCTGAATGCCTCACTCAGGTTCCCTTTCCTCCCATGCATGAAGAAGCAGTGACTCCTGGAAGGGGAACAGACAGTGCTGTGTGTTGTGTCATGCATTCTCCCAGCATTTCAGCCAGCATTTTCCCACTAGCTGGGGGCTCAGAAATAGCCATGCCAGACTGGTTAGAGCTCATATATCCCAGAGTCTCAGGGTCCTGGAAGGGGCAGTGGGATGGGAGCCCTGGGATGCTCCTGGTGCCTGCTTGCACCATGATGTTGTCAGGATGATCACAGCCTCACTGGGCTCAGCCTCATCGACCCCAAACAATGAAGGGCCCGTGCCCCCATGCTGTGTGCTCTCCTAGGGCTACACCACCTCCTGGGAAAGAAAGATCACCTGGATATCCACCCTCAGCACCCCAGGCTGCACTATAGGGCCACTGCCCTGTGTGACATGCCCCACCGAGGAGACTTTGGCTCTATTCCCTCTGTACCTGCCCTCCAGGTAGTTTTTAGCCATTAACTCAGCCCTAAACGTCCTCTCAGACAGATTAAATGAGCCAACCTCCCATCATCCCTCCTTTTAGTGCCCCTGTCCCTTCTCCATGAGAGTGTATGTGCGATACAGCCTTCAGGAGAGGAGAGAGGCAGGAGCAGCATCCCCTGGGGCAGGTCAGCGTTGGTGATGTCAGTGCCACTCCTGTAGCAATCAGAGACTCCCACTGAAGCCTCTGTCTTGTCAGAGCTGGCCTGGCATCCTTCCCAGGCGATGAATTCTGGATGAGGACACACCAAGCGCTGTGCCAGGCTCTGCAGGGTTAATCTCAGTGCAGATGCATGTGCTGCTGCCTGTGCCCTCAGCTCCAGCCAGGCCGTGCACAGCAAAGGGCTGAGGAGGGAGCTACAGACCAGGAAAGCTGCGTGGCCTTGGGTGTGCTGGGAGAGCCTGGAGGTGCCCGAGGAGGGAGGATCCAGCACCTGCACGTGCGTGCCCACGGATCACAGCAGCGAGAGGCAGCAGATGAGCTGCCTTGCTCTATTTGTAACCTCCCACTGCTGTTGCACAGGCTTTGCAAGGAGGAGAAGGAGCTGAAAATGGAGCTGAGAATTGAAACTTGAGGCTTGGATGCTTGGAGGGGCTCAGGAGCCTGACTCAAGCCATCAGTCCCTAGGGAAGCAGGAGCTTCTGTTCCTCCTGGACCCTTGGTCATGCTTCCCTGGCCCCTCCTCTTGCTCTCATGCTCAGCACAGAGTGAGACATTCATGTTCCACCTTGGAGCAAAACTAATTTTCATCAACTTATTGAGGAAAGGAGACATAAAGACACAATTTAATTGCAAACCACAAGATTACAGTGTGAGATGAAGCGAGGAAACAATGAGGGAGGAAAAGGAAAAACAACTTGGTCTTATTTTTTAATTTGCATCCCTTTAGCTGGCTGAAGGAGAGCTGGGTGAGGACATGGTAGTGCCATGGTGTGCCCTGGGATCCAGCCTCCCTAGCTGGGCATCACAGCTGGGATGTTGCATTCAGGATCTGGCTACCTGAAAGGTGGTTTGGACGGTCTCAAGCGGCTGCAGCCTGGCCGCTGGTGGGTGCAGGGGGAGAGCCTGGTGTACAGGGAGCCACAGACACCTGTCCTGTGCCCAGGCTGTGGATTTCCTGCCTGGATTCAGCACCTGCTGCCCTGGGTATTGCTTTTGGAGAGTGCAGGATGTTCTTGGGAAAGTGCATGGTAACAGGAGAGCACAAGGAGAGCAAAGAGGGCTCCTCTTCAGCCCCTTACCTGCAGCAGCTTGGGACAGTCCTCCCCTCCCCTGATCCCAGCTCTTCTTGCAAAGGGCAGGATGGAAAGATGAGGGATGAGGCTCCAGAGCCCCTCCAATCCTCCTGGCTTCTTGCTCAAGCTGCTAATTAAAGAGCCCGTTCCATCAAGCGATTTTCTTCTGATGTGAAAACTTTTCCATAAGGAACTCGTCCTGAATCCACCAACTCATTTCACATTTATTTTAAATCTGAGCTTTATATTGTGTACTTTGCTCCAGGGCTTGATTATCTTCTCAGTGAAAGCTCTGTTGTTCTGGTTTGTGAGGCCTATATTTAGCCTTGCCCTAAGGTCTGTGCACCTCTCAGTACAGGGCTCAGATGCTGTCACCTGAGCTCCTGGGCTTTCCTATTTATCTGGATCTATTAAACAAGTTACCATTTCTGTAATATCAAGGGCATTTTCCAGCCACAGGCTGCCTACAAGCAGTAACTTGTTGCTGCAGAAATGGTCCCCTGGATCTCAGAAGTCATTTGGAGAGGGTCTCTTGCCTAACAATGGCAAATTATATTTAAACAGGGACTCAAGGGCAAAGCCAGCCAAAAAGCCTTGTCCTTCTCTATTATTGTGGTGGTACTTCAAGTCTTCATTCTCCATGTTTCCTACACACGTAATAAGGCATACACTCACTCAGTATATTTTTACATAAAAATACACAAAACAGGCAAAAGTAGAAGGGGACTTTACCTATGAAGGGAATTCAGAGGGAATACCTGCTGCCCTGGTATGACTGCAATTGTTATTTAATACACACGGGGGTGTAAGGAGGTTGTGTGGAGAGAGAGAGAGAGAGAGAGAAACATCAGAGTGGCTGGCAGTGAAATCCAGTGCAGGGAGCATTTCTGGGATGGAGAGGTCTCACACTGGAGAGCTGGAGACTGGGATACACCATCCTGTGGGGATCACTGCTCCCACTGGTGGTGCCATTTTGCACCATGTGTCACCTTTGTGGTGACACATCTCAGTGCCTGGGCACCGCTGTCCTTCTGTGGGGCAAGAAGAGCTGCCTTGCTGCTGATCAGCTCCCTGCCAGTCCCACCAGAGGAGCCCTCTGCCTCTGGTCAGTGTGCCCTGCAGAGGCTCCTCTGTCTCCTTCATCCTGAGTGAAGTCCTCCTGGAGCTGGAGCTGCTGACAAATGTGTTGGATGCACTGTCTGTATCCAAGGAACGGAGGCACAGGGAGCCAAGGCACACCATCGGAATGATCAACAGGCAAAATCTGGGTGCTGAGGCAGGGGCTGGAACATCTGATTGGAAGGCTGGGAGGAAAAAAAAGGGAAGGCTGAATTGTTTATGGTTTGTTTTTCATTCATCATTCCTGCTCGTGTGGGTGGACAAGGAGTGAATGAGTTTCTCGGGGAGGGTAGCAAATAAAAGAGGCACACATTTCCTTGAAGGATGAGTAGATATTTTTTTCTTCCTACTGCCTAGGTGAATATGTCACAAAGGGGCTGCAGGGAACCCTAACAGCTTCTCTCCCAGGTGGAGGAAACCACTTGCTGTTGATTTTTTCCCCTTTGATCACCATGTACCAAGAGATAAAAGGTTTTTTGGGGTGGGTTTCATCATAATAAAGTCCTGCTTTTTGTCCCTACAACAAATGTTCTCAACTTTTCTTTGGAATGTTGAGCATCTCGTGGAATTACAGTGGGTCAATGCTCTCCTAGCTGAAGGAAGGATAGGTGGCTGGATCAGGCCTCTGTGCCAGGATGGTCCATTTCTGGGAGAGACAGCACTGGTGCCTACAGCTGCAGCCCTCATTTCTGCCTTCCCTTGGTCTGGAAGCTGACATTATCAGGCAGGAGATATGTAGAAGCAGATGATCTTTGAGTTTTTTTCTAACCCGGGCTGTTCTCTGATTCTGTGGTTAGTCAATGTCCAGACTGGAGTCTCAGATTGAGTGCTGGGCTTTGCTTTTTCCACATAATTCCTGTGTTCATCATTTATCACCTGCTTTTCTCATTTCAGCTGAGGCTGTGGGGGTGTCTCCCTGGTGCCAGGAGTCTGGTGTGTCCTGGTGAAGGGCTGGCTCCTGCCCCACGTGGCAGGCATTGATGCTCTCCATGGGCATCCCCAAACTGAACCAGCAGAGAAGATGTGGAGGTGGGAAAAAAAGGCTGCAATGGATTTGTTGGTATTTGTGGGGCTTTTGTGAAACCTCTGATTTTTGCAGGGAAGGCATGTCCCACAGGAAGGGAAAGAGGTGTTCCCTTGGCTGGGCTATGGGTTGGTGTCTTCTGTATTTGCCATCTTCACACCAGCAGGGCTTCAGGCTCCTTGCAGGCAACCAGGATAGAGCTGGTGCTGGGAAAGGCTGTGGGGGGTGAGGGGACACCCTTGCAATGCATGCATGGTTCTGAGGCTTGCCTGAAATGGGCAAGAGCTTAGCACAGCCCCATGCTGGATAACACCAGGGAATGGCTGGACCTGTGTTAGGTTGGGTATCAGGGAAAGGTTCCTCCCCCAGAGGGTGCTGGGCACTGAGCTGGTTCCCCAGGGAAAGGGCATGGCTCCAAGGCTGCCAGAGCTCCAGGAGCATTTGGACGGTGCTCTGAGGCACAGGGTGGGATTGTTGGGGTGTCCTGTGCAGGGCTGAGTGTCGAACTCAGTGATCCTCGTGTGTCCTTCGCAGCCCAGCATGTTCTGTGACTCTGTGCTGTGTTCCTCCTCACACCAAAAGCCCCATTTGCAGGAGCACATCTTCAGCTGACACGGAGGAGGCTGAGCATCTGCAACCTGTGGAGGATGCTGAAGAAGGACAGTCTGCCTGCCTGTGCTGTTGGAGTGATGCCTTAAGCTTTGGCTTTTGTGATTTGCACATTCTGTGCTGCCCAGGGGTGCAGTTCTGAGCCTCGTATTAAGTGTTAGTCAGCTCTTCACAGAGCAGGGAGACAAAACAAATCCTTTTCCTGCTGCACACCAAGGACAACTTTCAGACCCAAAAGCACAAACAAGGGTGGCTGAAGGGAGGAACAAGAAGGATGGGACTGCAGAACCTGGACCTGGAATTGGACAATTAGACCCCAATATGCAAATGGACCAAAACTTATAAAAATGTAATGACTTGTGACTGGCCAGCCATCTTGTGACCATTTTGGGTCCACCTTGGACATAGCCCTGGTCAGGCTCTTGTTTGCCCAAGGTGTATCCTAAAGGCCTTTCAATAAATACCTGCTTTATTCTCCAGCTCTGTCCAGTCTCTGTTTCAGGTCAGCCTTCCCAAGGCATCAGGAGGACAACACCTGTCCTTGCAGAAGAGCTGCAGGGCTCCCTGAAGAAGGGAGGGACACTGCCCTGTGTAGCTTCTGCACCAGGCAGGGCTCTGTGCCAGGAGCTCCCTTGGCACAGGGGAAGAGAGACCTGAGAGGTGCTTTGTTTTCAGGCATCTCTGGGAAATTGCAGGAACAAAATTAAAGGAGGTAAAAGGAAAACCAGCCCCCACAGCATTTGCCTGAGGAATGAAAACCTCTGATGGTGCTGCAGAACTCTGGGGTCCTCCAGACAGGGTGGAATCCAGGCTGAGCTCAGATTCTCCATCTCTCTTCCAGGATGGCAAATATGATGGATTGTCACAGCAGGGAGTTAGGGGAAAGATGAGCTTTGGATAAATTAAAGCAGACCACAGACCTCCTGGGTTCCCTGCCAACAGTCACCTTTAACTGAAGGAAAATATTTTTAAAATAAGTTATTTAGGCTTCATTCTCTCAAAGCCAGTGTTCAGGTTGGTCTGGTAATGGCACCAAGGGCCTTGCTTTATTTATTTCATATGTCAAAATTCCCAAGGACCTATAGAAAATAATGGCTTTTCCATTTATATGGGAAGGACAGCATAAAAGGGGGAGAGGGGTTTAGTCCTAAACAATTTCCAAAATTATACGAGAAAAGCAAGTGTCTCAAGTGATGAAAACCAGCTGACTTTGCAAGAGTTAGGCTGAACAACAGGAAAAATACTGCTAAAAGGAGATGTGACCAGTGCCCTTTTTTGAGGCTAAGTGTTCTGGACCTCAAAATACCCCAGAGACAAAGAAAACCCTCATTTTTCAAAATTGCCCCAGAGGCATCACAGGTATCTTGCACTGAATTTCTCAGCAGGAGAAATCACCGTGGCCCCGCTGGGATTTCAGCCTGCAAAACTTGACAAGGATTAGCAACTCAGCTGCCTGGGCATGAAACTGCCCTTTCTGGTGAGGGGCAGGGCAGAGCAGGTGAGCTCCAGATCAAGTTATGCTATCGGGTATCTCCTTCCTTCTCAGGCAGAACCTCAGTTGCTGTCTGAGCAAAATGATAGGGAAAAGGGAAATTCCACAGAGATTTATGTCAAAAGAAGAGAGAAGTTAGGTGGTTTCCCTGCTCCTCCGAGCAGCTTCCTGAATGTAAAATACTGTTCTTCCCTCTGCTGTGGGAAACACTTCTGGTCCTTTCTACCTCCGCCTGCATTCCTCTGCAGTTCTGCATGGTCACCAGTCAGGGGAAAAGAGAAAGCCTCCAGAAACATCTGAGACCAAGAAGCCACAGCGAATCACGCTTTGCAAGAGGAAATGCGTACAAGAAGTAAATGGTCCCTGGTCCCTGCTGTGTGCACGCTGCGGGGCTCCCGGTGCACCGCGGCCCTGCAATGGCAACGCTGCTCTGGGAGCTGCCAGCATTCCCAGAGAGGGGAAGAGCATCGGTCCCGGCTGGCAAGCAGGAGCCACGTCTGCCCACGGCTGCAGGGTGCGTGTGCCGGGGCTGTGCCCTCGTGTGCCAGCGGTGGGACAGCGCTGGCTCCCGCCCCCAGCCGGGGAAAGGCGAGGAGAGGCTACGCCCCATGCCTGGGCTGGGCTGGGAACAGCGGCTCTGCTCCTTTCCCTTTTTGCCTGGCGGCTCTGGCTGTGCTATGTTAAACGGACAGCAAATCCCGATCCTGCCATCTGTGCTCCTTCGCTCTCGCTGATGGGCTCGAACACCCAGCTCTTGTCATCTCCTGAGGTTTGCTGAGGGGTTTCCCCGGGGCTCTGAAGGCCCTGGGGCCGCTGCAGTCTGTGCCCAGAGCTACGGCCGGGGAGGCGGCTGAGCCCAGCCCTCCCGCCTCCAGGTCACCTCCGTGGGATGGGACTATGGCCGCTCCCCTTCAACGCAGAACCCAGGGCAATAACAACCACAAAATCCCCTGATGCTGCTAATTGAGCATCTCCGCTCCCTCCCGCACTGTCTGGGCAGCGAGGCTTTGGGAGTGCAGATGCCTCAGGATCAGCCTCGAAAATAAACCCAAACAAGCACCTTTTTGGAGCTTAAAGCGACTCCTCCTGGAAGCCACTGCAGGGAAAAGCATTTGTTTATTAACGAGAGGCAGCAGGAACAGGGCATGAAAGGCGGCTTTGTCTCCCCGGCCGCTGCGTGCTCCGTTTGTCTATGTTAATGCCTTTCCTTCAGGTGTGCAGGGAATCTCGGGCACAAATCTCCCAGCTCCATAAAACCATCGGGCAAAGAGGAATCCCCGGCTCCCGCGCCCTGCGCATCGCGGAACCCCCGTGTCACCTGCAGCCGCCCCCAAATGAGCGCATCTTTTGGTTGCCTCTGCGGGGAAAAGGGGGGTTCTGCGAAGGCTTGGGGACCTGCCGAGGGGCTGGCTCCATGGCCGGATGGAGGCAGCGCTGTCTGCCTCCATCCCCGAGGACCCCCAGGGACGCGGGGATCCCCTCCGCAGCGGGCATCCCCGGGGTGGGGGCAGTCCCCGTGCAGGGAATCACCTTTCCGGGGGCTTGCGGGGGTCAGCATCCCGGGGGCAGGAGCAGCTGAGGGAGCATCCCGCCTCCTCCCCGCGCCGCGTCGTGCCCGTGCCTGTGCCTGTGCCGGTGCCGCGGCCGCGCCGCGCCAGGCCGTGCCGGTGGCGTGCTCTGCCGTGCCGCTCCGTGCCGTGCCGGTGCCGTGCCGTGCCGTGCCGCCCCGCGCCGTGCCGTGCCGTACCGTGCCGCCCCGCGTCGCGCCGCTCCGCTCCGCTCCGCCCCGCCGCGCCCGCCGCGCCGCAGCCCCGCAGCCCGGCCCCGCAGCCCGGCCGCCGCCGCAGGGCCGGCGGGCAGCGAGCGGCAGCCGGCGGCATGAGGCGCGACCCGGCGCCCGGCTTCTCCATGCTGCTCTTCGGCGTCTCCCTCGCCTGCTACTCGCCCAGCCTCAAGTCGGTGCAGGACCAGGCGTACACGGCGGCGGTGGTGCTGGAGGGCAAGGTGCAGTCCGTGGGCCCCCCCGCCGGCGGCAATGACAGCCGCGGCGCCGGGGCCGCCGGGGGGGTCCTGGTCAAGGTGCTCGACCTGTGGCCCCTCAACAGCGGGGGGCTGCAGCGGGAGCAGCTCATCAGCGTGGGCTCCAAGGCGCCCTGCTTCAAAGTGAAGCGCAACCACCGCTACATCTTCTTCCTCGAGCCCACCGAGGAGCCGCTCGTCTTCCGCACCGCCTTCGCTCCGCTCGACACCAGCGGCAAGAACCTCAAGCGGGACGTGGCGCGGATCCTCTGCGCCGACTGCGGTACGGGCCGCGCCGCGGTGGCGGGGGGCGGCGGGGGGCGATGGCGGAGCGGCGGCGGGGAGCGCTGGCCCGCGTCCCGGACAGCCGTAGGGCGACAGGTCCGTACCGCTCGGACCGGGGGGGGCAGGTGCCCGGCGATCGCCCCCCCGCTTCACCCCCGGTGGGCCCCGGGAGCCGCGCCTGCACCGGGGGAGATGCGATGTGATGCGATGCGATGCGGTGCGATGCGATGCGATACGATGCGCTCCGCGCGGCCCGGCCGCCGCAGCCGCGCTCCCCCCATCCCCCGGCCCCGGGGCTCCTCGCTCTGCCGGCTCAAGGTCCCGCAGCCCGGGCCCGGCGCCGAGCCAGCAGCGCAGCCCCGAGCCCGGTGCGGGGGGTGCCCGCTGCCCGCGGCCGCCCGGTGCTGGCGGGAGCCCCCGCTGTCAGCGCGGTCCCAGCGCCCGGAGCCGCTCCTTTCGGGGGCCTCGGCAGTGGCAAACCCGGTCGGGAGAGCCGCCGGCCTGCGGGGGCTCCGGTGACTCCGGCCGGGACCCCCGCCCTGGGCGCGTTCCCTTCTGCGGAGGGGGCCGGGCCCGGGATGCGGGGCTGGGACAGGGGCAGCGCTCCGGGTGTGCCCTAAAAGCCGGGAAGTTTTGCATCTTCCAAAATAAGGGCCCTCGCGGGGGGGAAGTTGGTTTTTCTTTTGTTCTTTCCGCGCATTTCGGTGTCTCCGATCACGGCTCTCGTGCGGTGGCTTGTGCTGTTCTTCCAGCACCTCTGGAAACGCGGTTATGAAATGACTTCAACGGGAAGCGCCCGCCCGAGCGTCCCTGCTTTTGTTCCTGGGTTTTCCTTGCTGTCCTCTGGCAGGTGAACACCTGCGAAGGGCTGGGCGGTGGGGACCGGCCGAGGACAATGCCTGTATTTTCCTGGGGTTTGGATCTGAGCTGACAAAAATGCACGGCTGGCCCTTCATCCAGCCTGAATGCTGGATACTGTGTCACAAAATCTGGGGAAGGCTGGTGTTAACCCAGAGAGCTCTGAGTGCCCTCAGAAACGGCTTGAATCCCTCATGTTTGGTGTGTTACGAGGATACACAGGGTGTATCTCCGGGGAATCCAGGCTCCCCACTCAATGTCAGTACAGTGCATCCTCATCAGGTTAATTGGCCTTTTGCCTCATTAAAAGCAAGGTACTTTGTCAAGTTATACTTAGCTGTGTAATGACCATATGTGTACTGCTCTGTGGTGGTTGTTGTGGTGGTATTAACTGGGTGATTCTGGGGCAAACACGCTGCCATTCGAGGCTGCTGACCCCGCATTGTGAAAGCCAGACCTGCCTCTTTTTTTAGTTATCCAAAAGATTAATTTAGAAACTTGCGTTTCCTGGGAGAAAGGTGGAACCTTGCATATCATAATATGTTGTTGAGGAAAATGGGCTAGGACTGCGTGCGAGAAAACTAATTTGGGAGACACTAATTTCATGTGCATCTCTATGTGGGCCACCATGGACAGAGAGGATTTAGTGAAAGAGCTGTGGTAGAGACAAAAGGAAAGTAAATGGGGGAGTTTCTCAGGACTGTGGTCAGGGGAAAACACAGCAAAAGGTATGTGGCTTTTACTGGTTTTTAATTTTTATTTTTCTTTTTTTTTAAATCAAAAAGGATTCTGAACTTGTGCATCTCTGAGCAGCAGCATTTGACTTTAAGGGGAACGGAGGCTGCTCCATGGCATCCTGGCTCAGGCCCAAAGTGTTAATGTGTGGGCTGACGTAACAACAAGTTAAGGGTTGTCATTCTGTCGTGACACCTTCTTGGAGCTGATGCTTTTGTTTCTGTGTGGCTCTGATTCGGCTCCCTGGCTGAGGGACGCTGCAGGTTGGTGGGAGCCTTGTCTCAGCAGAGCTCGATGGCAGATTCCAAAGGAAAAATAAGATCTGGTGGTTGGGAAATGTCATAGCTGTGGTTTGGTCTGGTGATGAAGATGAAATGGGAGCCTCAGCTGGCTGAACTGGTGGTTCCCTGAGCACTTTGTGCTCTTGGTTCAGCTGAGAGGTTACTTCTGAAGGTGACTTTCCTGGCAGGATCTTCTGATTTGTAGCACCTGAACTGCTGAAAAGGTGTGTGAACCGGGAAACCAGGCCATGGTTTGCCTTCCTTCTCTGTGGTTTGTGCTGTGAAGGAAGATCCAAAGGGGTGCAGGGGTATTTCCCATTCTTGTTGCTCACAGGGGTGGCACGAGAGCTCCAGAGCTGGCAGAGGGTGGCTGTCCAGGCACAAGGTGCACTCAGAAGGACAGCTGGGCTGCAGCTGTGTAAGGGATGTTACAGAGCTGGGGAACAGGTGCTGGGGTCACTTCTGAGAGGGAAGGGAGGACCCTGTGGCTCTGATCACTCCGATCCCCCCATTCCCAAAGATGGAGGCATCACAGGACCATCTTCTCCCTGCTCTGGCTCTGTGCCTGGGTCTGTTTTCCAGTGATTCATCCCCTCCTCACTGGCTAAGATGCTGTGTGTCTCCTGCTCTTGCTGCTTGCTGAGGTCCAGGATGTGATGCAGGACTAGACCTGTGATGGGAGCATCCGTGTCTCTGTCCAAGGAGCAGTCTGCTGTTTGCACATCTCACTTAGAGGAGAGAAAGTGTGTGCTGAGACTCTGCATGGGACCCAGACCATCTCTGAGCAGAGCCAGGAAAACTGAGGTGAGAGAAGGACAGCCTGGGGTGTGGGAGACAGAACAGGAATGCCAGCCTGTGAGCCTGGTGTGTGTGGGCTCTGAGCTGGGCTGCTTTGTGTGTGATCCCTGAGCAGAGATCCAGGGAGGTGGACTCTCACTGCTGGGCAGGCTCTGAAGGCTGGGACTTCCCCACCTGCAAACCCCAGAGGGGTGCAGCCTCTGCAGCTCTGCCCAGCTGTGGTTTTCATCCCCCTGGCACACAGGGAGCAGCTGGTCCTGGTACCTGGCATCCTGCAGGTCTCACCACCCGCTTGTCCATCTTAAAACCTCTTCTGCACTGGGAGTATCATTGGGTTTTTTTTCATACTGTTATATAACGATTCCTGTTATTGCTTCTCCTCCTGTCTCTTTTCTTTGTATCTTCTAGCTCCTTAATTTTGGATGGTCTCATATCTCCTTTGTGCCTACAAACACAGATCAAGGAGGAGGAAATAGGTGTAAGACACAGAGCTGGCTCTCACTGGTGAAGGAGCTGGTGGTATTATCCCCACTGGAACAACTCCTGATCTGAATCCAGGAAGGGGGTTGTAGTCCTCATCCTCCTGGTCTTTAGGGGTAGCTTGTGCCAGCATCTACTTCCCACTCTGTGTGAGTCCCCTCTTTCTGTGCAAAAGATTTATGTGCTGATATTTTGTACACAGGAGAGCGGAGATTTAACCTGTCCAGGCTCTGATTTCTGCTTTCACAGAGGAACAAACATCTTCCTGCCTCCAAATGCAGCGAGTTGCAAAGTAGCTTTAATTAGAGTTTGTACATCTCCTGAAGCACCTCACCGAAAACGCTGCTGAGCTCCAGGACGAGGGCTGCGCCTCACCTGTAGGATTAGCTAGCTTAGCCTGGGCAGGTAATCTGGTGGTGGCAGATCCCTGGGAGGATTTGCAGGCAGAGGATCTGTTGTTGTAGCTGGTACTTCTTGTGAGATGAGGTATTTATTTTATTTCCAGAAGGTGTCTTGGTCCCAGTGGGAATCAGGAGCATGCTGGGGCCGTGGCATTGGCCTCAGTGGCCACATAATGCTGGGAGCTGTTTATCCTGCAGCCAGGTTGGTTAGAGCTGGCCTGTGAGGGGAGGAGGGAGGCCGGGCTTTGAAGTGCCCGCTGGAAAATACAGCCCTCTGGATTACAGTGTAGGTGTTGCTGCCTGAAATAGCACTGGCAACTTTGGACCAGCAGCTCATGCAAAAATATCCCTCTTCACTATCCTGCAGATCATCGGGCTCACCCCAAGCCAGGCAGGCACAGGGGAGGGGAGTGGGTGGGATCCAGCCACAGGTGACAGCACTCTCCCTTCGTCCCAGGACAGCTGTGGAGCATGCAGCAGTAAAGCTGGATTTTCTCACACACCACCTCGCTAATTAGAGCTGTCTGAAACTATTTCTCACCACCTTCAGAAAATCACACTTCCTTGGGTTTGCAGAAGAGCAAAACCTTGCTTCCTTCTTGCCTTGACTTTCTGCAGATGGGGAATGGTCACTGTGCTGCAGACAGCTTTGACCTCTCACAAGGGTGGCACAGTTTTGGGTGCTCTCTTAAATCCTCTCACACAGGATTTGGTCTGGAGCGGACCTGGGGTGGCTGGGTCCTCGTGGCCAGGTCAGCTCCTTGTCTCCCAGATAAGCCATCCAGAAACCGGCAACTGGAACTTGGCTCGGCCGAAGCTGAAGGTCCAAGTGGCTTCAGTGGTGCCTGACACAACAGAATTTTTCCCCTCCCAGGCATGTGCCATGCGTGGAGCAAGGCCTGGCTAGTCTCTCAGTCCCCCTTTCAGAAATGTTTGACTAAATAAAGAACCTCCCCAAGGATCTCCATGAGTAAGACGAGACTCAAACTGAGTGATCCCAGCAGTGCTGATTTCTCTGTCTGGGGCTGCTCCATGCCCAGCCTCTGGCCCCAGCTGCTGCTTGGCCCTTTGTGCTCCGCCAGCTGACAGCCCTTAGGTATGTGCCCTGAGGCAGAACGCCCTTTCTAAATCACAGGCGACACCTTGACTTGGGTTTGGAACTGGATCAGAAACTGGTGCATGCTTGGGAGCACAGAGGCAATAAACTGCATCACCAGGCAAAAAGGGAGCCACGCTTTGCCGCAGCTGAGCTGCCCGCTCCGTTTGGGCTCTGTAGGATGCACCATGGGCACCAGGGCCTTCAAGCACTTGGCACAGCCCAAAATCTGCTGCAAAGTGCTGCAAGGGTTGGGCTTTGGTGCCATGCTGCTGAGCTGAGGGTGCTCTCCCAGCAGACTGGAGGAGGTGCCCAGGTCCCCTGCGTGTGTGACACAGGTCCTATGCAGAGCGGTGCTGCTTTGCCAGGTTTGGGGCACTGCATGCTGCTGCTGAAGTCTCCATTCTCTTCCCGAGTCAATGTGTGACACTGCTGAGTGTAAATGAGAGCCGTGCTGGCCCTGGCGTGGCGCTTGGGCTTCCTCAGGTCAGCTGTGCTGGCCCAGGGCAGGCGAAGGTGCAGATGCAGGGAGAAACACGGAGCTGAGTGATGCACTCGGCCGGGAGGAGCTCCAGAGCACCGATCCGTGGGGGGCAGCGGCTTTGGGAGGCTGCGAGCCCGTGGGCGACTCTGGTCGTCTGAGGAATTCTCACTGCAGAGGAGCCTGAGCGACGACGTGCTGGGAGGTGAGGAAGAGCCTCCGCTGAGCCGGGAGGCGCCCGGGCTGTCTGGCAGCTCTGTCCGTGCCCGCTCCGTGCCCTGTGCGCAGCCTGGTCAGCGCTGCCGGTGCTGGTGGGAGCCGGGCTGGGCGCTGCTAGCAGAGCTGTCGGTACATTCCATCCCTCTCTGCTGCTCACGGGAGGCTGCCAGGACGCGAGTTCACCCCCTTCCAAAGCGCTGGACCGCCCTGTCGTGCCCAAAGAGTGCCGCTGGAAGGCGGAGGCTGTGCCCCGCTCCCTGGCGAGGTGTTCTCTGCGCTGTGAGCTGCTCTGTCCGGTGCAGATGGCACAGGACGCCTGTCCTCGGCGGGGGCTCGGCGGATGCGTGCGGCGAGGGGAGGCTCTGGAGGAAGCTCATCTCCCTGGAAACTTTGGCAGCCAGGCGCCTGCTTGCCTGAATTGGGTGTGCCGAACCCCTGAAGGCACCAGCCCCTCTCAGCCCTTCACGTCTCTGTCCTGAGAGGAGGTGGAGGGGTCTGCCAACCGCCCAAAATTTTGGGGCCAGAGTACTGAGCCTGCAAGGGTAGGCTAGAGATCAAAAGGAAGATGAATCACCGTGCTGCTCTTTGCCGAATGACCGTGCTTCCAGAGCTTGGCTGCTGCAGCTTGGGGCTGGGCTGTGTGCTGCAAAGGCTGGGCTGAAGGGCCAGTAAAAACTGCTCTTGTTGAGTCCCCATGGTCCAGCTTCACCCTGGATAAGACCCTGACCAGCCTGGGGGATGGAAAATAAAAGGTACCCCAGAAGATTGGTCCTAGAAGGGAGCAAAGGATTTGCATCTTGAGTGTTGTAGCTCAGGGACAAGGTTCTTCTGCCCACAGCAGCTTCCTCTGGCCTGGACAGTGCTTTGAGTTCTCTTTTGCAGTTGGTGGCCACAGTGGTTCTCTCTGGTCTCCCTGCCTGTCCCACACCCACAGCCTACAGCAGGACAGTGCCTCCCTTTCCTGTATTCCTGTCACTTGCTGTTCACTGGCCCCTGGAGGGCAACTGAGTTCATCCTTGCAGGCTGTTCTGCTTTTGCAGGAGTAATACTTCACCTTTGGGGACCTCCTGGAACAGAGCTGGCTGCTGTTGTCTCTGGGCACAGCATCTCTCTGGGATGGGACACACATTCCCTCCCTGACAAGTGTCACGCACTTGTGACAGAGCATTCAGCTCCCACCCTGCTGCCCCCCTTTCTCTCCCTGTCCTGATGTGAGGGAACTGTCCTTTACCTTCTTGATGAAGGTGAGAACTCTGAGAAAGCCTTCCCAATGGGCTCAGGTGCTGGAAATGAGCCTGTAGGATCTGCAGGTGAGAGTAGAGCCCCAGGGCTGATGGAAAGCAGATCTTGGATGTGATGGTTTTCTAGGGCAGGTCTAGATGGGCAGTGCTGTGCCTGATGGCTTGTGGAAAGGCTGAGGAGGATGGGAAGGCTTTGCAGAGCCTGTGGAAGGACACGATGTACTACTTAGTGGGAGAGCTAGTCAGGTCCTGCCAATTTGGGGTCGGAAGGCAGGTATTTGCATTCATTATAATCAATCACTGCTCATCCACTTTCTCTAATGGCTCGGTAATGATGGAACGCTGCTCAGGAGCCTCTCGGTGGTCTCAGGGCAGGCAGATGGCTTGGCAGGAGGGTAGGGACTGGAACCAGGTCTGCTTTCTGGGCTGCCTCAAAGCTGGCAGTGATGCACGAGCCCTGGCTGCTGCCCTGGCCGGAGCCTGTCCCTGCCGGACCCCGGCTCCCGCTGCCGCTCCAGCCGCTTGGGCTGGGCAGCCTTGGGACAGGCCAAGGGCACCAGGTCAGCATCGGGCACAGCCTTTGCTGCCAGCCTGGGCTGGTGGGATGTGGCCTTTCCCATCATGCAGAGGTGTGTGATTAGCAAAACCCTTGTTAGCCCTGGGAGTGTGACAGGGAGCATGATCCATAGGTCAGGATGCCTTGTTTGGGGGTGGGATCTTCCCCAGGGGTCCGTGGGATGGTGGTGACAGCAAGGGTAGGAGTGAATGCTCCTGGACCTGCAACTCTGGGTGTTCCCCTCCCACCCCTCCAGTCTTCCTCAGCTGCCCTTCAGTGTGTTTTGGTGCAGAGAAAAGGAGTGTGGACATGTTTGTCTGGATCTCCCCATGGCTGCTCTCAGCCTTCAGCCAGGCTGGAACCTGCTGGGAGTCCAGCTGAAGTCAGCAGCATCCCTGGGAAGATCCTCTGCCATGGGGGGTCTCCGCCACCTTCTCTGTATCTCTACTGGGAGAAGGATCTGTCTTCCCATCCTGGCTGCCAAGTGGGCTCAGCCCTTAACTCCATGGGGAGCTGCCTGGTGAGGCTGGTGGGATCTAGGGAACACTGGGAACTCCTCTCATGGGGTGATGGGACACTCACTGCCTGCCTGGGCTGGAATGGAGTAGCAATTTCTGTCCTTGGAGAACCTGGCATGGACAGCTTTGAGAAGACATGCAGACCCTTTCTTAAAGCACTGGAGAGCCTGAATCCCACAGATACATCCCCAAATATGCAGAGCTGAGGCAGCAAGAAGGAGCTGGAGGAGTTTCCCTGTCAGGTCCTTCCTGCAGCTGCTCCTGGCTTGTCTTGGCAGTCTCTGTGTGCAGGAGGAGCCCCATTCCAACAGCAGCACACTCAGCCCTGTGGATGGGCCAAACATCAAACTAGTGTTCATCACAAACATCACAAACCCAGTGATGCCCTGACCTTGAGCCTTGGTGTCAGTAAATGAGGCTGCAGCTGGGGTGGAGGTCTGGGGTACACCAGGATTGCTCTCCTCTGGCACTTTTTGCCTAGGTTGGTGATTTAAGCTGGTCCTCCTGGTGTGGAGAACAGAGACGGGATGCCTGTTGGTTTGTAGGATGGCTGTCATTCTTTCCTGGATATTCAGACACAACAACAACTGCAAGTTTTGGCAAATGCTGCAGAACCCACAGGCCAGATGATGCCCAGGTAGGATTACAGGGAAGGAGGGTAAAACCTAGTAGGGGTCAGGTATTCTGGTTGATTTGG
This sequence comes from Brachypodius melanocephalos, assembly GCA_013398615.1. NCBI lineage: Eukaryota > Metazoa > Chordata > Aves > Passeriformes > Pycnonotidae > Brachypodius > Brachypodius melanocephalos. The sequence goes on along the minus strand of VZSR01001775.1, from coordinate 828,543 downwards.
GAGGCTCAGGTGCAGCTGAAATTCTGGAAAAGGCCTTGAGGGTTTTGAATATTGGGTAGGATAGAGCAGTAGATGTAGGATTGTTTGGATGGGAAATAGGAATTATTCTATACCTACAAGAAGTGGGGTGATGATGGGAGGCAGCAGGCAGGGGGTCGCCCAAAGGTCCTTTTTGCACACAGAGCCTCACTGCAGGGTGCTGTGGGGCACTGAGGGGAAGGGTCAGGGGGTCCTTGAGGCCATGCCTGCATGTACAGCAGGGTTGGGGTGCAGCTGCTGATTCTGCAGCTCCCCAAATGCCTCGGTGCCAGAAAGGATGGGCTGCACTGAGTGAAGCAGTACTGAGGCAGTGCTGGGTGTTAGCCCCAGGAGGGGTGTGCTGTGGTCAGTAATTCCTCTGTGCAGTTTGGTCTCCATCACCTGGAGAAGCTCAGAGAAGCAGCTTTGTGGCACATCCAGGCCATTTATTCCAGCACAGGGATGTCCTGGGTGGGGGCTGCTCTCAGTGCAGGGTGCTGGGCACACTCTCTGCAGTCTGGGGTGTTTGTGTAGCTTCCTGCTCTGGAGGGAACCAATGCAGGCAAGGGGGCTGTGCTTAGAGACTTGGTTCAGGTCCCATCTGTGCCACTGATCACAGGAAAGCTTCTCAGCATCCCCACACTGTGATTCCCTGCCTGACAAGCAGGAAGGAGGCTGCTTTGCACCCTCTTCCAGGGAGCAGGCAGAAGCTGGTGCTGCGCTGGGTTCCCAACACTATGTGAGCACCAGAAATCACCAAAAATGGAAACAAACCCCTCCCTCCAGCTCCTGTCACTGCTGCAACTCAGCACAGCCCATAGCCCTGGTGGGTGCAGGGCTGTCCCTCTGCCAGCTGCTCCTCTGTGGGGCTGGCAGACCTGGCTAAAAAGGAAGCAGACCCTGCAGGGGTTCTCTATGCAGTTGAGGGCATCTGAGTTGGTGTGGGGGGTTGGGGGCCACCTGCCTTGCCCCTGAAAAGGGTCTGCAAGAGACCTGCAAAGTATCAGCCAGCAGAGTGTTGTCTCTCCTTGGGTGGCCACCTCGTTCTGCGTGTTTCCCAGCCAAGCTCGGCTCCCAGCAGAGATGTTAGATCCACAAGGACAGAAACTTGTGGTGCCCAGCCCTGCCTCTGATCTGCAGCAGCACACTCCATCTGTGTGGGGGAGCTGTGACGTGTGAGGAGAAGATTTCTGTCAGTCCTTTCCTGGTGACATGCAGGCTCCTGGCATCCAGGCTGTTTTCCTGGTGCTCAGCACTAGCTGGGAGTCCTGGCGGCAAGCACGGATCCCCGAGGGCACTCGATGCTGCATGATGGTGTGGAGAGAGGATTTCCCAAGCTGCTGGAGGGCTGAGCAGCTCTGTGGTGCTGGCTGTGATGAAGGATGCTCGGGTGAGGCAGGCACAGCGGCTGCTCTGCTTGTGCCTGAGAACTTCTGTGGCTGCTGCACGGAGCTGAGAGATCAGAGGTGTGTTTTGTGGCTTGAAATGACCCTCAGATCTGCCAGCAGGACCCATTCCCCCAGCCCTCTGGGATGCCACGTGCCAGTAAGTGTCGCTGGCAGGCGATCCAAGCCCATCCAGGCAGGGATTTTCTTCAGCAGGCTCTTCCCAGCGAGAGGACAGACAACTGCACTGTCTGCCCGTGCTGAGCCAGCAGATCCAGGAGCCCTCCTGCCTCGGGTCACAGACGGCTCCAGGCCTCTCCTTCCTTCCCCAGCACTGCAGGCAGGATCACCTTCTGCTCCATGTCATCAGGGCAGGGGCAGGGAGTGCAGAGCTGTCCCAGCAGGTGGGAGGAAGTGCGGGGAATCCTGCCTGTGGTGTGATACACCTGTAGAGAAAACACCTGAATCTGCCAAGAACACACATGATGTCACTGTAACCAGACAGGAAACCAGGAATAAAATCACTGTTCCTGCAGGAAAGAGGCTTCTTCTGGAGGAGCTTTCTTTGAGCAAGGAGAGGAAATGCCTTCCTATGGTGAAGTTTGACAGTGGCTGGCTGGTGATGGGACCAGCAAATCTCACACTGAGATGTTAAAGCATACGGGGGAGGAGCTGCTAACTCCCAAACCACAAATACATGAAGCAGGTTCTGGCTTCAGAAGGGCAGATGAGCACACTGGAAGGTGCAGTGGGAAGCTGTGACCTTTGGAAACCTTCCTGCTGGGACAATGGCTGTGGTTTTCCCTCACAGGCTGGTGCTGACAGGTGCTTGTTGTCCATGTTGGATGTTGGCTGACTGCACGGGCTGCAAGTTTGCTGTTGCCAGCAGGAGCTCCTGGGGCTGGAGGTGGCTCCTCAAGACATGGTGCCAGGCAGCTCTGAGCTGGAGAGAGGGGGATTGTGCTCTCCTCTGCTCTGGATTTCAGGGAGGTGTGTGCTGTGTGTGCTCTGGTGTAGGGTGGCACCTCTGAGAGAGGTCATTCAGCTCCTGCACAGATTTCTGCAGGCCTTGTGCCTGGGGAGAGAGATGCTGAGGCTCTGTGGGTTGAGCTGTTCTCTAGCTGGGATCTTTCCTTATGTGGCACAAGATTTACTGCAAACCTGGTGTGAGCCTGCTGGGAAGGGGTGCATTGAGGAGTTTCTTTCCCATCATCTCTTCTGTAATTCAGTGCCCTTTCCCATCATTTGGCCATCAGGGAATTTCCCACCCCTCAGTCTGTGTCCCAGAGCCAGGAGAGCAGGACCAGCCCCTTCCTCCCCTGGGCAGGCAATATGATCCTTGGTGCTTCGCTTCCTGGGCTTGTGGGGTGGCAAATTAGACCTGACCTGGAGCACAGCAGAGCTGAGCTCTGCCAAGGCTCTGATCCTGGCCCAAGGAGGCTGCAGAGCCCAAGGTGTCTCATTCCAGTATCGAGTGGGTCAGTCCAGGGGTCTTTCCAGAGGTCCCAGCAGCGTGGTCAGAGCTGGTAATGGAACTGCTGCCTGTGTCTCCTCTGGGCTGAGGATCAGCAATGTCCCACCCTGCCAGCTCTGCTGCCTGCTATCACCAGAGGGAAAACCTGGTGCCATGGCATAGCTGCAGGCACAGCACACCTGGAGGAGGGACCTGTGGTCACGGGAATGGGCAGTGCCTGCGAGGGAGGACCCTGCACTGGGCATCTCCTGCTAAAACCTGAGTTGTACCAGGCAGGTGGGGTTCCCAGGAGAGTTATCAGCTCAGTGTGGAGCCTGTGGAACACACATCCGTGTCCCTGGGGCAGAAACCTGCCCAGCAGTGGGGCTGGGAGCTTTGGAGATGTTTGCTGGAGCAGACACACACCTGCCAGCAAGGGAGGCTGGGAACAGGATTTCACCTGGAGCAGTTTTATGCTGGGCTGAACTCACCTTCTGTTGGAGAGGGAGGGAACAGCAGAAAGGGGGGGGACATCTTCTGGCTGCTGCATCTGAGGGGAACCCTCCTCCTTGAATTCTTATTTTCATGGATGATATTCTTCAAAATAATGGGATTTTTTCTCCTTCTCTGTGTAACGGATGACATGGGAAACCCTTCTGCAAGGAAGTAAATTCTGCCTGTCACGGTGGCTTTCATTTGGCAGTGTTGAATTTCCTTCCATGCTGCTGTTGTCTTTCTCTTTTCCCTCTTCTCTCCCGCCCACACACACTCTTTTCCATCGTACATCCTCAGCTTTCAGAATGATAATTGCAGCTGAGTGAAGAAAACCCTAACATGTTTTGAAGGATGGCTTCAGTGCCTTTTTCTGCAGTGTTCTCTGAGTCTGCACCCTGTTTGAAGATGTGAAGGTGTTTTTATGACCTTTTTTTTTCCATTTAGACCTATTTTTTGAGGAAATTTCCTGCAAGTTCCTGGAAAGCCCCTTCTTTCTTTTTCCAGAAGCAGCTGGGTGGGCTGCAGGGGTTCAGCCAGGAGAAAAGGAGGCTCAGGGAGGATGTTCTTGCTCTCTGCAAATCCCTGACAGGAGGGTAGAGCTGGGGGTGGGTGGTGTGGTCTCTTCTCCCAGGTAACAAGCAGCCTCAAGGTGTGCCATGGGAGGTTTAAATTGGATATTGGGGAAAATTTCTTCCCTGAAAGGATGATCAGGCATTGACACAGGCTGCTCAGGACAGTGGTGGAGTCATCATCCTTGGAAATGTTTAAAAAATGTGTAAATGTGGCACCTGGGGACATGGTTCAGTGGTGAACACAGTGGTGCTGGGTTAAGGGTTGAACTTGATGATCTTAGAGCTCTTTTCCAACCTTAGCCATTCCATGATTTTGCTCATGGTGGGACTGTGAGCACAGTGATGCTTGTGCCCACGCCCCATGTCCTGGGACAAGCAGGACAGGGGAACCCAACAGCCCTGCCTGGGGCTCCTGGCCCTGCCTGGAGCTGCTGCTCAGACCCTGAGAGGAGCTGCTGTGCCAAGGAGCTTTGTGCAGAGGGGCTGTGCCCTGCTGACCTCTATTGCCAGCCTGTGAGCTGTTTCCCCAGATGTTCCTTTGTCCCAAGCCCTGGGTCAAGGGCTGTGTGTGCCCCACTCTGTGCTGTGGCCAAAGCAGCCTTTCCCAGCTCAACATGCTGGATGTGCTTTGGAGAGCTGCCAGACCAGCAAACCCACGCTGGCCATGGCCATCCTGCAGCTGAGTCTGGCTTGGCAAAAGGTGCAGGATGGTTCGGAGAGGAGCTGGAGAGGGAGAAGTGGGAGGGGAGAGGCCATGCCAGGCAGGTGGCTGTGGTGTCTCAGCACATGAGGGCTGCCCTCCCCCTCCCCCTGCCCCTTCTGTGCCCGGGCTGGTGCAGTGTGAGCTTCCCGGGGCTGCTGGCAGTAGAAGCGCTGTGGCTGCTGCTTTAGCTTCACATCCCTTTCCTCAGTGGAGATCAGAGCCCTTGGAGAAGCCTTCAGAGTCTCATCAGTGTCACTCTCCTGGTAGCTGAGACAGCTCTGCCCTTCAGGGTGAGACGCACTCAAAGGAGAAAATACCCTGGGGCAACCCGGGGAACAGAAGCCACCATCAGCAGGAGCTGCTCCGTGTCGGGTGACCTTTTTCCTCCCTTGAGCAATCTTGCTCCGAGGGAAGTGGAGGGCCCTTGATGCCGAGATGCTGCACTGAGACACCCAGCAGCGCGTTCTGTGTGTCAGAAGCCGCCTGCAGCGTGCGCGGGTGTTGATGGCAGGGAAATGAGGCAGCTTTGCCACAGCCTGTTCCCAAACCATTTCGAGTTCCACCTGGCTGCTTACCCAGCCGGCAGAGGCGAGGGAGCCGTGCCTCCTGCCCGAGGATGCGGGGATATTTCCCTCCCCTCCCGCTGCAATCAGCTGCTTGCAGAGCAGAGCTTGCGGCACCGCTCGCACTCCATCAGCCGTGGGTGTCTATAAAAAGCCTCCCTGGGGCTGCCATTGGGTGGGCTGCCTGCGCCACGTGGCTCCTCGTAAGGCCCGTGTTGCTGAGCGAGTGGCATCCCACTTATTTTTGGCATTAATAGTCTTTAGTTAATACATAAATTCAGCTTAAATTTTGGATGGGAAATAAATCCCAAGTGGAGGCTCTGCTAATAAGACGACAGACGCCTCGGGGAGCCTGGGCCGCCCGTCAGAGCAGCGACGTGCAGGCACGAGGTCCTGAGGAGCTTCCACCAGTTGTCCAGTCGAATCACAGGGGGGTTAGGCTGGTGGCTGAGGAGAGCTCCAGCTCTGACTGCTGGAGCTGAACTCATCACAGCCAATGCCCCGGTGAGATCCCCAGTCCCGGCTGGCGTGTGGAGCAAAGGGAGCCTCAGTCTGGGTGTGGCTGTTGCAGAACACCCTCGTCTCTGGCAGGGTCCTGACAGGCAGACCTGGCCTGAGGTCTTCTGCTCTGCTTCACTCTTGCTGAGCCCTTGTCAGTCCTCTCAGGCTTCTCCACACCCTGTGCATCCCAAGGGACCTTCACCCCAGAGCTGAGTGTGTTGAGGGCAGCATCCCAATGGCTGTGTCCTTTCAGAGTCATCCATCCCCATGAGGACCTGGCAGGGAAAGCCATGGCCAAGCCTTGCAGAATGTGGGAGCTCAGAGCTCTGACCTTGGGCTCTGCTCCATGGCTCGGTGCTGTCACCTGAAGGAGGGTCTGGAGATCCCAGCAGGCAGTCCCAGGGTTTTGTGGCATTGTGCTCCCCAGGGCTGTGCCGTGGGGCTCTGCATTTGTGGCAGAATGGAGGGTCCCAAGCCTGAATTCACCATGCTCATGATGGTTTTGAGGGTCAAGGTTGGAGCTGACTTGTGTCCCTGCCCCAGCAGGCCCTGCTCAGCAGCAGCAGTACTTGGTGCCTTGCTCACCCTTGTGCTGCCCCCCACACCTGCACAGGGGGCTGCTGATGGCTCTGCAGCCCAGCAGGGGAACAAACCCCTCCTCGTGTCCTTCACATGACCATGCTGGAGCTGTTTGGTGCCTGTGTGCCAGACTGACAGGCCAAGAGGGATGTGCCTGCTCCCTTCTCCAGCTGCCTCCTGAGCTCCTCCCCACTTTGATCTGACTGCTGTGAGATGAAACCCAGAATATGTTGGATGCTTTTTGAGAAATGCCCTTGTGAGGAAGCAGCTTTCCAGGAACCTTTCCAGTGGGGGCTGCACTGGTGGTCTGCCAGCCTGTCCCACTCCAGCCCTTCCCTGCCCTGTCCCTTCCCTCGGAGCAGGGGTGCAGGGTGTATGCCACTCTTAAGGGGAGGTGTCCAGGTGACAGGGACACAAACCCCAGGGCAAAGGGGTGGCTTGCCAGCTCCTGACAGGACCCTCACTGTGTTTTCATGAATTTCTACTCTTACCAGAGCTGAAAAGGGCAGTTACCCAGGGTTTAGAAGAACACCAGTTCATCCCTGCCTCACCTCGTGCATGAGGTCAGCCCCTACATGCTCAGCACTTTAACCCCTTGCAAGGAAGCAAAGAGTTTAAAGAAATTTTCAAGCCTCAGACCTGGGGAGCTTCAGGTTTCATTTGCAACCAGAACTGATGTTCCAGCACTGGCCTCATAAAGTGGGGAGAGTCTGAGGGAATTCCTTTCTCCATGTTCCTTCCTGTGGATTTCCATCCCACCCTGCTTCTTTCATCTGCAGTTTCCATCTGAGGGAGTGACAAGGGAAACCTCAGTTGTTTTGTTTTTGTGGACAGAGGTTTGCAGGCACATCATTATCCTGTATCTTTGGTGCAGGGGATGTAGGGATCATTTCAAAGCCTGTGTGTTG
>VZSR01001775.1:729648-821266 GCA_013398615.1 Brachypodius melanocephalos | reverse complement strand
GGCTGAGCAGAGCTCCAGGGCTTTGTGCCTTGGTTTCTTGCCCCTCAGCCACTCCCCTCCCTGCTGCCCTTCTGGCTCTTTTTAATCCGAATCCCTCCAGCACTACCCCGTGTAATCTGAGCCCTTGGGAAAGTGAGTGTTCTGCTCCTCTTTTCTGCCCCAGAAAGAGCTGAGGGCAAGGTGGTTCTCACCTGGAAAAGCCCAACAACAACTGTCTCAATAACTGAGCAATTTGAATAAGACAGAAAAAAGAGAGCATCTAGTGAGAAAACCAAACAGCCCTCCAGATGCTGGGCACCCACATTTGTGCAGCATCAGACAGACTCTGGGCAGATACTTCCCATGTCTCACAGCAGATCCAAGCCAGAGAGGGAAACTCTCCCACTTGGTCATTCATGATACAATTTTCTTCCAAGAAAACAACTCTCAAGGATGTTCTCACAAGGACTCCTTGCTGCACTGTTAGAAACAGGCAAGACCACACAGGTGGTTCATCTGCTGTGCTTGAGTGGGAGCTGCAAAGGGCTGCGATATCCTGCTGAGCTTTTCCCATGGGCACGGGACATATGTGAGCTTAGAATGTGCTCAGTACATCCAGCACAGCTCAGGCACGGGTGAACTCAGCTTGCAGGTGCATCATAACTCCTCAGGGCACAGTGGTCTACAGCTCAGGATGAATGCACTACAGTGGCTGAAACACTCCTGAAATGTGGGATGCCTTCTGACAAATGCTGGAGAAAAACCTTAGAAAAGGGCATGGAGTGACAGGACAAAGGGGGATGGCAATTGGGATGGGGTGGAAGACAAGCAAAGGATGGGAAAACAGCTGAAAACATCGGGAGAGAGCAGGCTCTGTGGCAGCCCCACTCCCAGCCTGTGGTGTGTTTGGATTAGCCCTGGAATCAGGGCAGGGGATGTGGGGAGACGCCTGTGCCCAGGCAGGGCCAGCCAGTCCTGCTCTGCCTTGGCTCTGTCACTGTCCCTGCTCCATGGGGCTGCACTAATCCCCACCAGGAAAAGCTGGGAGGGAGCTGCGCTTTGATGGAGACAAGGAACGGTTTAGAGGGAATTAGAAGGGATTTATGTTGGTGGAAGAAAACACAGTAAGCGTGGCTGGCCTGGGTCAGGGCACTGGGCTGTGCAGGGGGCTGGCCTGCCTGGGCAGGCCCCTGAGGAGTTGCTATGATGGCAAGGGGGCTGCTCACCAGTTTTCCTTATAGCCACTGTTCCCAGAGGTGTACGACTGCATATGAATCTTAATTATCTTGTAGAAGTTTTTTGGTGAGTGGAAGAAGCCTGAGAGAATGAACAAGCAAAGCTCATCTCATCTGGAGATGAGTGAAAATGTCCCAGCATTTATTTAATATCTTTCCTGTGTGCTTGAAATTCACCTCCCATCTCTCAGTTCTGCACTATTTTGAGCTAGCTATGAGAAGAACCCAAAAATGCCTGTTTGCAGGTCTCACTGAAGATTTCTCCCAGTTCAAGCTTGGCTCCAGTTAGACCATGGGATGGTTGTTTGGGTGCCAGCATCTACCATTGGCAGCTCCCAGTCTGTTGTCCCAGGGCTCCCCCGTCAGCATTGTCCCTCCTGGCTGGCAGCTGGCTGTGCTGCATGTGGTGAGGCAGGATGTGGGATGGACAGGCTGCAATCCACCGTTCTGGGAGCCTCCAGGAGCTCACAGACATCGTCTGTTCCTCTTGGCTTGCCTGGACAGGAGGCAGAGGTGGTGCTGATCCCAAGCTCTCTGGTTGCTAATGGTTATGGAAAACATCCTGCTGGCCTGGCAGGTCCTGGCTGTCATCCCCAGCTGTGCCTCTGCACCAGCAGCTGGGCTGAGTTGTTGGAGCAGTTTCGCTTCACAGCTCCGAGAATGCCGGGATGTGTCAGCGTCTGGAAAAACACGGGCAGGCTTCTCCAAAGGATCCAGGGTGGGCAGGAGGCTGACAGCATCTCAGCTGCCCCGGGGCCTGCTGCAGAGACCACTGTCACCTTCCAGGGCAGAGAACTCCCGGCCTGGCATTGAGACGTGTCTGAGCTCCCTGCGGTGTCTGGCAGGACTCACTCACTCAGAAATGCCAGCCCTTGTTGGTCCTGGCAGGGGTTTGGGGTGCAGCTGGGCTGTCCTCAGGGCTTGCACCCCAGTTTTGTGGTGCAGGGGCAGAGCCTGGAGGGGTGCCCCGTGTCCCAGCTGCTGCACAGTGCTGCACTGCATGGTTTTCCTTGTGCACTGTAAGGGATAGAGAGGGAAGGGCAGGAACCTGCCATCAGGGCAAAATCTGCTGTCCCCAGGGGGATCTGCAGTGAAAGCTCTGACAAGGTGCTTGGAGCTGGCCCTGTGCTCTGCTCTGGGCACGGGGAATGTCCCTGCTCTGCCTCCTGCTACTCTTCAGGCAGCATCTCTGGGAAGAGATGGCAGGGCAGGAGGGAAAAGAATAAAGGACAGCCCATGTGAGGAAGCAGCAGAGACAGGGGTGCAGGAAAGCTGGTGGAGATGTGGTGGGGAAGACACAGGAACCCAGTGATTATTGTGGTCATGAAAATGATTTCCCCTGATTCTGCAGAAGGGTCAGCCATGCAGTCAGAGCCCTGGTGTGGCTCTCCTCAAGGTCATGAAGCCAAGGCTCCTTTGGAGGAAGTGCAGTTCTGGGATGCTGCTGGGCATAATATCTGGCTGAGCCTAATGCAGAGGGGCCTCTGCTGCCCTGTGCAGCCTCCTCCAAACACTGGTGTCCAGCACAGGCAGCCTGTGACAGAGCTCTAAGGTGACAGAGTGATTTGTCAGTGGCCCTATCAGATGCTGAAGCCTCGTTCCACTGAGAAATGATTTTAGGCTGCAGCGTGCACTCAGATACCCATTTAGCTGCCAGCTCCAGCAGGCTGTTGTTTTCCTGCTATTGGAGAATAAGGTGAGGGATGGACTGACCTGTGTTTTATTGGATCTACCTAATCTTTAAATGATTTATTAGCTGGAGAGAAAACAAACTGGGGCAGGGATTGGGCTGCTCAGATAGATACTTCTCAATTTTGTTGCAGACTGGGCCTGCTTGGGGTTCCCCATGCTTCATGATGATGAGGAAAACTTGGCTCTCCTGTCCCACTGGGTGCTAGGCATGTCTTCCTGTGGTTTATCTCAAAGTCCTTCAGCTGCATTGCCATGGGATTGCCCTCTGGCACAGACACCAACACACAGCACTGAAGCAGGGCTACCTGCGGAGAAGGGTTCTTAGTCCTGTCAGCTCTTGAACTGTGAGCAGGAGTTTTTTCAGCCCAGATAAAACAGTGTCAAGGCATCTGCAACACTGTGAGAGTGCAGATGCTCCTATTTCCATGCAGCTTAATTTACTGGTGTTGCTGTGTCTTGGTATCTGTCGCTCAAGAGACCATAGCTAAGAGCAGCAGCAGGACTGCCCTGGGAGATGATGGGCTCTGAGAAGGAGCAACAGCCTCTCCCAGCATAATCTTCTGGGCTTCCCTTCTGTGGGAAGGCTGTGGAAACCCCAGACTGCGTTTTCTCTCTGCCCTCATGCCACAGGACTGCAGGAAGGTGGGAAGATGTGGCAGATCAAGGTGCATGGAAGGGTTTTCATGAATTGGCTTCTCTATGGTGAGAAGTTGAGAGTCCTTCTCCTCCACAGGGTGTGATGGAGGAAAAGCATCCCTGGGAGGGACAAAATTCTGTCAACAGGCTCCAGAAGGAGTGGTTTGCTGTGGCCAGAGCAGGAGCCTAAAACTGTCTTTGGGGGTGCTAGAGCTGCAGCCAAGGAGGAGCTGGGTCTCCATCACATCCAGCATGCTCTGAGGAGCTCACAGCTGGAACACGCTGTCCTAGAAAACGACGCATGTTAGTCCCAGAGTCTCCAAGGCTTCACTCCCGTGTAGTGACATCCAGCCACAGCAAACTGGGACAGGAGAGACCTGGTGACAGCTCTGACGTGGTGCCAGCTCGGCTGGGAGGAAATGACGGGTCTGCCAGCTCCTGTTGGCTTGCTGGTCTGAGCCTGACGTGGGTTTTCCCCATGGACTTGGGAAAACATGGAGGGGAAACCAAGGTAGAGAGAATGAAGGCCAGGCTCTCAAGCTCGGCCAAATGGTTTATTTTTCTATGCTTAAAAATGTTTCAGATCCTAATTAAGGACCAATTAAGTGATTAGTGGCACTGTGTCTTAATTAAGGTCAAATAGGCTGTGGCTGTTGCTCATGGTGGTCTCCTAAAGTGACCTGTATCACTCTAACCTGCTTGGGGTGGAGCCACCTTGCTGTAGAGGAATAATCTGCCTGAGATGGGATATTCAGCTGTCACACAACTGCCACTTGGTGTGGGGAGGGACTCTTGGATGAAAACCACACCTGGCAATAAGGACATCTTGCTTTGCACTTGGTTTGAGCAGCCCAGGAGTTGTGCTGAAGATGGGGGCACCGGTCCTTGCTCTTATCCCACCCCATGGTACTCCCTGCTTCCTCAGGAGTCCCTTGGGAACAAACCTCCCCGGCTTGCTCTCCTCCTACATGCCCTGCTCTTGTTCTGCAAACCAAAACCACCAGGAAGCCTCTCAGTACATCTCTAACACTTTTTATCATTAAAGGACTGTTTTACAAATGTGTGGGAAACTGAAGCAGTCCTTCTGCTACTTCAATGGGAGCTCGTGCACAGCACTCTTCATTCCATCATTTTAACCCAGCTCTGCTTTGGCAGTGCTGACATCGAGAATCCAATGCTGGATTTTTGGTTTGCCACTGGAAAGGGCTGGACACAGGACACACAGCTGCCTGCTCTGTGGTCATGCCTGTGCAGACCCCATAAATCTATATATTTTAGTTATCATAAACAATGCCATCAAGGAATGCTGCTGACACTTTTCCTCCTAAAACTACATTTTCTGCTTTGTGTGGTTCTGAGGAATTTCCCATGGGATTGTTTTCCAGGGGAGGGAAAGCCAATGATGGGCAACCAATGTGTTGGCAAGAGCTTGCTGCAACGTCCAGCTGATTTCCCATTCCCCTGCTGTACAAAATGGCCTTTGCTTGGCTTGATCATGAGAGATATCCCATGCAGGGGTGCTGATGAGTGTCTTGGTAAAAGACAGTGCTCAAATAAGTTGTGACAACAGAGGGTGTGGAGGCCTGAGAGGGCCCTGGCACAGCAGAGCAGTGCTGCAGCCCTCCTGATCCCCACTTTCACCCGGATACATGGAGGCTCCTGAGGCTTTAAGCTGCTGCAAGAGGAGGAACCCAGCTCAGAGCCAGCTGTATCCTCTTACACAAACACCAGCGCTGGGAATTGCAATTGCAAGGGATCATGGAGGATTGAGAGTGGCCAACTGAGGGAAGCAATGAGCTGGGACAGGGACTTGCAGGGACCTGGAAGGGCAATGCCTGTTGCAAGGGACCTCCCTGGACACAGTCCTGTGAGACGTGCTGGGAGATTTGGGGTGGAATTCAAGAACAGCATGCATGGAAGTGTTGAAAAGGCATGTGGATGTGGCACTTGGAGATATAGTTTAGTGGTGAACGGAGTGGTGCTGGCTTAGCAGTTGGACTTGATGATCTTAGAGTTCTTTTCCAACCTTAATGATGTTAGGATTCTATCTCCCAGCAGGCAAGACACTCCTCCTAAATTCAAGTTCAGTGGGGAAATAATCTGCAAAATAGGTATGCAAAGGGATCTGAAGGGCTCCAGTCCCATCCATAGGTGCCTGGTGCAAGGTGCAGCATCAGCTGCATCTCAGGAGAAATTAATGTGAAAACATTCACATTGCCAGCTACATTTGTAGGGTTTGTGCAAAGCCATTTGTACAGCGTGAGGATTTGGTCTGATAAGTCAGGGGAGACTTTGGGCATGGAGTGACAGCAAGTTCTGACCTGGGTGAAGCATTTTCCTGGTCTCTGGGATCAGGTGGAAGCTGCCAGGTGGCCTGGAAATGTCCTCAGGTGTGGGGTGGTGATGGTGCTGTTGCCTCAGAGACCCTTCTCTTCTGTGCTGAGGTGGAAGCAGGTTTGGAGACAGGGTTGTTTGTGGCTCACATGCCTCATTTCTGCACATCACAGCAGCTTCAATACCCAAGCTGGGGCAAGGCTGCAGGATGCCGTGTGGGAAGGCAAACTGCTTAACTCCAGCACCCTGACAGGAGGTAAATCCAGAGCCTCAGCAGATTTATACCCTTTGGAGGCACAATCCCTCCCCAGTGCCTCTTGTAAGGCATCTGCCAAATCTTTCAGAGATCTCGAAGAAGTTGGATCAAAAGGTCTCAGCTCTCTGGAACTGCTTGGACTGATCCCGGTGCCGTGTTCCAGGCGGATGGGCTCCGTCCCCTCTCTTTCCCCTCCCTGCTGGCAGTGCCCCCGGCAGCGCTCCCCTGCTCAGGCAGTGCCCGGGCTGGACGTGGCAGCCGGCCCTGCCCTCTGCCTGCCTGCAGTTGCCAGACACGGAGCAGATGGTTCCATGCTCACCCAGACAAGGCTCCGTCTCCGGGGCTGCCGTGGGAGACAGGAGGGATGAGAGAGCGGCCCCGCATTCCCGCTGCTGCTGCCGCCTTCCACCGCTGTGCTGCGGCACTCGGGACCTCCGAGGGATGAACCGAGGGTAAACCTGTGGGATGGCTGAGAAAACAGAGCCCCTTGAGCCCATTCCAGGCCGGGCAGGAGAGGGGAGAGGAGGGCTCGGTGTGTGTGCCTGGCAGGGGCTGTGTTTGCTGGGGTCGCCGGTCGCGCACTGCCCGCGGTGCCCGGCGGCTCCCGAGGGAGGGAGGGAGGAAAGGGAGCAATCTGTGTCATCTCACAGCGGGCTCCCTTAAATCTCGGCCTGATTAAGCGATGGCAATATGGGCCCGGTATGAAAGAACCTTCCCTGAAAAGGGCCGATTGTGTGGGCAGAAATAGCCCGTTTAATTGTTCGCAGGGCCCTGCAGTGGGAGGCACATGAAACCACCGGATGCTGCCTTCGCTTGAGCAGGACTCTGGAGATGAATAGTGTCCACCGGTGGCTGGTGCTGCTTTGGGTACACACAGACCCTGCCGGCCATTCACTCGAGGAGGCTGCTTTTGAACACCCAGGGTTTTGTTTTCAGCCTCAAGGTGTCTGAGGGATTTGGGGAATATCCACTCAGCTTCTGACCTTTTGTTTGTCCTTGAAAAAGCAGAGTGTGGCTTTCCACGGTGAGCCAATCAACCAAAACATCTGTGGGGCACAGAGGGGTGCTGGGCCTGCAGGGTGGCACTGCTGTAGGAAGGGGAGGTGGAGTTGATAGGTCTTGGGAACAGTGCCTCCTGGATTCCTGTGCTAGATTTTAGACCCATTTGTGAACGTGGCCGGTGGTTTTCCATCGACACATTTGCCGAGAGCTGTGTCAGAGCAGGTCTGGAAAGAGTTTGATACTGAGACATCTGATGAAAAACTGCTGTGTGTAGTTACGTCAGAGTTATTTATTCATTGCATAGAGATAAAAGATTTTTTGATGGAGGGCAGTCATCTTAGCTTGTGGCTGTTGTTTTTCTTAGTTTCTTGTGTATTTTAGGAATCTAATTAATTATGGGGAGTGATTGATGCTCAGAAAAAATACACTTCAAGCTGAGCTGCAGTTTTCTTCATGGTCTCTTTGACTTGATACTCAGAAAGCATTGAGCCAGGACCTACCTTGGTAGCAGGTCTTCAGTATTCCACAGGCAAGAATAAAACATTGTCAACTGCAAGCAGAGCAAGAGAGGGAGCGGAGCTGTTGGATAGTGCAGGCATATCCAGAGTTCAGCAGTGCCTCAGGACATGTCAGAGGGGGCTGTTTGAGCCCCTCTTGGCTTATAGTCTTGCCTCCCTGAGGAGCATTGCCCTGGACTGCTTGGGCATGTAGGTCTGAGGAGCTCTCAGTGTCCACAGAGAAGTCTAGTCTGAGATCCCAAACTTATTTTGATGCAGGGACAAGGATCCTCTGTCTGGCAGGGGGGAAGTGCCTTCCTCCTTTTGAGTCAGGTTGGGCTCACCTGCTTCATTCCCCAAGACCCTTAAAGCCTCCCTAGAGCCAGACGGACATTTTTGATACCTTTTTTGGGATTTAGATGATGATGTGTCATGCTGAGGGACCCTGTGTTCCATGCAGATTCCAGCTGTCACATTCAGGCACAGTGGCCCAGCCCTCTGGGCTTTTGCCAAGGGATGCAGCCCTTGCTGAGCTTGCAGCACTGGAGGCCAGCTGGGCTACCTGGCCTGGAGGAACTGCAAAGCCACTCTGTCCTCACATACTTCCCTTGATTCCCTCTGCCCTGGAGACAGGCTGTGCACCAGCAGGGCTTGTTTGCTGTGACCATTTGGGCTGCTCAGACCTTGGTGGGTCTCACTGTCCTTGGGTGTTTCTAGGACCTGATAATCCCACCCCAAGCACACCTTTCCATCGGTGTAAGCCCTGTTATGGTCACATCTTCCCAGTCTGCTCTGTTCTGTCCTGACCACCCCTGCCCAAATCTCCCTGCAGCTCATCACCCCCAGCATGTCCTGACAGACTGGCAAAAATCTGCAAAATGAAAATATCTTCAACCACATTTTTCGGATTTGCCACCAAATTTTGACAGAGCCAAGAGCCTGGAGCTGCTTCTGCTGCCCTGTGTGTGCTCAGTGGCCTGGAGGGGGCCTAGCCAAGAGTCTCCTTGGCAGTTCCCAAGCTGTTCACTCTCTCATGGAAGTGCTCTTACAAAAATGACCTGGTCCTGAGCAGCTGGAAGAGTTCAGCTGTGAGATTGATGTCTGCTCCTATCTCTTTCCTTTCTTGCAGATTGTGCTGCTCTGGGCAGAGAGGGCAGCTCTTGGAGGACACTAGTCCTGAGGAAGCCTGTTGGATAACCACAGCTTATTGGGACAACCCCCATCCCAAATCCCCCTGTTTTCAAAACAGACAGTAGGCTGGCAGCTGGGCTGTGTGAGAGGGAGGAGGTGAGCTGGTGGGAGGAGGACAGCCAGCAGCTCAAGGACCTGGGAACCAGCTGGTGTTTCCTTGGGACCCTGTGGGGTTCTGCTGTAGGTAAGGAGGAGCTGCCTCAGGGAGCAGGGCTTCAGGAGACTGTGACACCACAAATCTGCGGGATTGTCATTTGCCTTTCTGGACTACACCTGGGCTGCTCATCCGGTGTCTCAGCTTTGCACTGGGCTCATGTTTGGAGAGATGTACCCAACCTGTTCATACAGGCCCTGGACTGTATCAATAGCTTTAATGACATTAGTTTTTGGTAGCCCCTTCCTCCTCATTTCTCTAAACTCGGTGCCTGTCACTTTGTGCATTTATTTCCTCTCCCCATTTCTAGATTTGTCTCATCTATGACTGCCTAGCTGAGATCACCACCATGATGGGCCTTTGCCTTGATCTCAGGGTGGATAATAGAGCAACTAACATCTGATTTAATTTTTGCAGGGATTTGAGTTTCCTGGGAAAACTCCCTGGAGAGATGCTCAGCTTAATCATGATTAAGGCCAACAAAAATCTGGTGGCTGATCCTCTGAGAAGAGGGGCTGTGCTTGATCAATAGCTGAACCTGTGGCATCAGCTGGAAACTGATGGGGTTTGGGGGCTTTATTTGGTCTGCTTTCACAACCTGGGCTGTCCTACACTGGGAGACCTGCTGGAAATGCTGGTGTTCATGAGGGTGCTTTGGTCTGCAGAAGGCTTCATCTGCTCCACAAGGTGTCATGGTTTTCTCTTTAATATCCATGGGATTGTTTTCAGGCTGGGGATGTGTGTGGAAGGAAGAGCCTGAGGATGCAGATGGAATGGAAGAAAATCTAAGTGATTAAACGGCTGTAGATGAGTGGAGATATGGCTTAAGAGATTGATGGCCGCCCGCTGGGTGGAGAGATGGAGGGAAAGATTGGATTCACAATCAGCAGGATTGCAAATCTGCCCCCCCCATGTTAAATTGCATTTGTTACTGATTTTTAGCCTTCCCCTGGGTAAACTTCCACATGGCTCTGTCCCACACCTTTATGGCCACATCTGCTGTTTCCACCTCCCAGACTCTCCGGTCTGTTCTGGGGGGAAAAGCCCATAAAATAAACCCCGTGCAGCCACACAAGCTGTTTGCTGTGCCGCTGTTTTCTTTGGCTGCTGGGGGTGCAGTGCGTTCTGGTGTGTGCACCGCTGCCTGTGTCAGGTAATGTGCACACGGCAGGGAAAGCTGCAGGTAAAAAATGCATTGAGCATCGATGTGTACCCCAGCAGATGCAACTCTTTGGACCTTCTTACAAGAGCAGCTTCAGTGGTTTCTGGAGGCTGCAGAGCCGTGGCTCTGGCCAGCTCTGCTCACCCCGTGCAGAGTGAACACTCAGCGACTCGGCAGGACCGGACTTGATGTGATTAACGAGCTGTACCTGGAGTAAATTCCTCTGTCCCTGCCTTGGTGGTGCTTTACACAATCTCCAAGGATGAGCGAGCGTGGGAGGGCAGCTGGCAGGAGCTGCCGGGCTGCTGCAGGGATCTGTGGGGATGGGGCTGCTGCTGGCAGGGCGGTGGTGGGGCAGGCTGGGCAGGTCTGGGGGACGAGTGGCCCCCGAGCGCTTGTTGTCCCCCACTAGGTGGCACTGGGAGCCCTGCGATGCTGTCCCTGTCCCCCAGCACAGCCTGGCCTGCCCCTGCCCCACTCCAGGGGCAGAGCACAGAGGGACCCGTGCACGGTGCTCCATCTCGGTCCCACTGGGAGCTGAGTGGCAGCTGGGAGCTGGGGGAACAGAGGAACGAGGGGTTCCCACGTGTCCTGTGCTTCACACGCCAACCTGGCCACTCCAGGAGTCATGACAGAGTCTGTGTCTCCCGCGGAATTGGTGCCCTCAAAAACCTGGTGGGAGTCAGAGCCTGGCATGTGCCAGAGCCAGGGCATCACTGGGGAATGCCACACGGGGAGGCACTGCCCTGCTCATCTCCTGCTGGGTGTCACTGCATCCCAGGCTCCTGCTGGGATTTGGAGTGCCATGTGTACTGCACTGGAGCCACTGCAGTGTCCCCAGGGTCCTGCTGGGAGCGGAGGTGTCACTGGCAGGTCTTGCTCTGCTGGGAGCTGGTGTGTCCTGACAGGACACCACACAGCCCCTGCTCTGCCTGGCTGGGGTCAGTGCCCTTTGCACGTATTCTGCTGGCATGTGGGCCCTCACACCCTGGTTCTGCCCTGCTAGGAGTTGTTGTGTTGTCTGTGTCCCGCTGGGAGCTGGGCTGTCACTGAGAGCCTTGGCACTGTGTGTGTCCTGCTGGGAGTCAGTGGATCCCTTGTGTTCTGCTGGGAGCAGGTGCATGTTACGGGGCTGAGCCCCACTGGGAGCTGGGGTCAGCTCATCACATCATTCCCTTGGCCGTCAGGGCATCAGCTGGGAGCTGGTCCATGCCACATCAGCCCTGTCTGGCTGAGAGTCAGCATATCACCTGCTGGCCATGTCACATTGTCCCCTCCTCTGTCTGCCAGGCTGTCACACAGAGCCCATGCCCCCAGTTTGGCTTCTCCCACCCAGCCCAACAGAGCTCCTGCTCCCAGGATGAGGATCAGGACACAGCTTGCTCTGCTCAAGGTCCCTGTCTGCAGCGGGCACTGTGATTATTTTGATTAATTTATTTTAAGTATCTGTAGTGCTGAGAATGAAATGGCATTAAATGAGCACATTTCACATCCCCACCATGCTCTGCTGCAGCTCCCAGGAGCAGCACCAGGATTACAGGTCCCTCCATGCCTGTCCCAATGCTGTTGTCTGCCTCTCTCCCACCCACTGAGCACATCCTGTCTCTGGATCCTGCCCTGACGGCTTTGCTGGCTCTGCAGCTGCATCCCTGCAGTGGCCGGGGCTTCCCCAGCTTTAGGGGATCCTCTTTGTCCCACTCTGGGTCCTGCACTGCCCTCAGTGTGAGTGGGATGGTGAGGGTGTCACAGGAGAGGCTGAGTGCTCAGGTTGGTGTTTGCAAGGATGTGATCTGGGGCTGATGAGAGGGGCTGGCAGGATGTGCAGGCAGCTCCGTGAGGTGAACCTGTGTGCTCCAGACAGCTCTGGAAGGGGCTGCCAGGCATTCCCTTCCACACATGGCTGAGCTCCTGGGCCAGGGGAGTCTGGCACTTTGGCAGGTTATTTGTTTGCACTGGGAGAGATGGGTGAAGCAGGCATCTGGGTCCTCAGTTCTGACAGCTGCTGGATGACTCCCCACAGTGCAACGCAGGGAGAATTGAAGGTAAAAGTGTGATAACTTGAGGGCTGAGATAAAGGCTGTGGTACTCAAAGCAAAAGCCACACATGAGAGCAAGGCAAAGCAAGGAATTAATTCTCTGCTTGCCGTGGCTGGCAGGTGTTCAGCCATCCCCAGGAGAGCAGGGCTCCATCACACCTAACAGTGGCTTAGGAAAACAAATGCTGTAACTGTGAGCATCACCCTCTTCCCTCTTCCTCACCCTGCTGCACTTGCTGAGCCTGGTTCTCTGTGGTCTGGGATATCCCTTGTTGGGATTGCCTGTCCTGGCTGTGTCCTGTGCCAAACCCCTGTGCACCCTCAGCCTGCTGACTGGACAAGAAACACCTCGACACTGTGCCAGCACTGCTCAGCAAGATCTAAAACAGCCCAGCACAGAACTGCTTCCAGCACAAACCCAGAGCACAACCCTATACCAGCTACTGGGAAGAAAATTAATCAAGAAATAAATGCCCTCCCTCCTCCTCAGCTATCTTCTTATGTTTCTTCTTCATTGGCAAATAATCACAAAGCCCTGTGCAGAACTGTTGTGCACCAGGGTCTGTAAGATGTGAGGTGCTTGGAGTCTCTCTGTTCAGCTGGAGCCCTGGGTAACCTGTGCCACTTGATAGCCTAGACTGAATAGAAAAATTATGGTTATGCCAGCTTCAACGTCCCTTTTGTTGTTTGCCCAGTTAATTTGCTTGTTTTCCAATGAAGCTGTACTAGCCATTTTTGTTTCTAGCTTATGCTGACTAGACCTGAATGTAACAATCTTCTGCCATGCCTGGAATGAATGCAGGAGCTGGAATGCTGGCTGGAGCTCAGTTTTCTGTTGCATAGCTGTTTTCAATTCTCCAATGTGCTTTTATTTGCTCAACGAGCACCAGTTGCAGGGTGCACACGTGATGACCCCGCTCAGGTGACCGCAGCTGCCTGGTGCTTTTACCTTGAGGTCACCCTCAGCTCAGACTAGATTTTCAGTGCTGACTGGAGAAGCTCTGCAGATCCTATTAGCAGCTTCTTGAGTGTGGAGAGACCCGTGTGCGCAGAGCAGCAGCCTCTCAGAGAACAGCTCAGGTAGGTGCTGATGTGCCCGAGGCATGAGAGGAAGAATAAGGTGACAGAGTGGGTCCTCTGTAAAAATGTTGCCTTTTGTGCCTAAAACCAGTTCTCGGATGTTGCAAGTCACGGCCAGGCTGCTCAAACGTGCTCAGGTTGTCACTAGAGGGAGCAGCGTGTGATTTTTTTAATTTTTTTTTCCTAAATCTTGAAAAAATGACAGGATGCAGAGGCTCAGCTGGTGAAGCAGCTTGGCAGGAGGGATGGAGAGATGCTGCAGTACCTTTGGCTTAATAAACAGAAGTGTTTCTGTAGTGCAAGGGGATCTCCTGTGCCACTCAGCCAGCGAGGTCTGGGTGGAGAGGAAGGAGCAAAGCCCTTCAAAAAGCAGTTTGCTAAGTGGGAATGACTTCTTGACTCTCCTTTTGGCTCTTGGAAGTGCCAAGTCTTGAAGATGGACAGGGCCCTGCCAAGTGCAGGCACTGTGTGCCCTGCAGGGGAGAGGGCTGGAGTGGCAGGGATATGGGATTTACTTGGCTTTGCTGCCACTGTGAATTAACTGGGTTTGCTGTGTCCGTGAGGGGCCTGGTCTGACGCAAGCAGCTGCTGGAGATCTCCTCCATGAGCCCTCAGTTCCTGATCCCAGTACCACTGCACGGCTGAGCAGGGCTAAGCTCTGCCTCTGTGCCCATCAGAGGTACCCCCCCAGCCCCAGGGTCTAAACACAAGATGAGGAGTGAGAGATTAAGAGACAAAGCAAGGAAACAAAGAGCCCATAATGGTATCCTGCCTTGCCTTGAATTGGACAATTCCCCTATGACTAGTTGGTGGGCAGTGGATTACTCCGTGGGTGGAAAGGGGTCTGGAGTCAGTCCTGTGGACTTCATTCCCTTATTTGTAAAATGATGTTGTGAACATCTGGCTCACACATGGAGCGTGACACTTGGCTCACAGAGGCATATAAATGTTTTCAGATCCTTGAATGGCTGTTGCTGAAATGCGAGGGCTCGTCGTTAATGAAGTCTGCAATAACACTGACGGAGCGTTTGTGTTTGCTGCAATTTGTAACCATGTTCTAACACTTGTTAACGAATGCTATTGTGGGTTGCAATGAGACCAAGGAACACTTGAGGATAAACATGACCCAGTGGTTGTTCCTGGTTTGTGCTGCCATTTATCACTGCAGGTGTTGAAACATGTCATGTTGTGCAGCAGGGCTTTAAATGGGTGAGTAGGGGAAGAGGGGAGACTCAGCTACCGTGACTTCCTTTGTGGTTTTTCCATCTGCTCCACTCACACAGGCAAATGCCCCCATTGCCTGGTGTAAGTAGAGTGGGGAGGAGCTGAATATCCACATGACATCAAGAAAATCCAGCTGGTGGACTGGAGGTTTGTTTTAGACAGCAAGGCTTGGAGTAGTGACACTCTCAGACACATGCTGTGGTTGTTGGGGTTGTCCTGTGCAGGATCAGGAGTTGAACTTGCTGATCCCTGTGGGTCCCTTTCAGTGCAGGATATTCCATGATTGTGTAAATGTAGCTGCTCTCCACCAAGACACCTCACCTAGATGAGGATGTGAAGAAGCAGCAAATGTGCCAAGTCAAAGCATAGAACTGAGATTAACCAAAGGATGAGCAGTTTGTAGCTGAACTAGACATATAAAGGAAGCAGATGAGGTAGAAGCAGAGGCAGATGATCTAGGAGGAGTACAGAGCTACTGTCTGATTTTGCAGGGATAAGATGACCTGGAGTTGAGTCTGGTGAGGAGTGTGAAGGGCGACAGGAATGATCCTGCAAGTGCCTAAACAGCAAAGGGCAGAGTAGGCTCAGTTTGAGCCTGCTGCTGAACAATGCCAGGGACCTGGTGACAACAGACCTGGAAAAGCTGAGGCACTTGGTGCCTTCTTTGCTTTTGTTAAGATCAGACTTCAGCAATCACAAACCCCTGAGCCCAGGGAAAATATCTGGAGCAAGGAGGACTAACCCTCAGGCTCACACCACTTAAGGAAGCTGGACTCCCAAGTGTTTGGGTTGAAGCACCTCTCTTATGGGCCAAAGCTGAGAATCTGGGACTGTTCAGCCCGGAGGAGAGAAGGCTCAGGGGCACCTTCTCTGTGTTATAAACGCCTGATGGGAGGTACAGAGAGGAAGGAGTTGGAGCCTTCTCAGCAGTGTCCAGGGACAGGAGCAGAGGCACTGGGCATGCAGGATGTTCCATCTGAACACAACTAAAGCCTTTTCTGTTGTGAGAGTGATCAAACTCTGACATGACTTCCCCAGAGAGGATGTGGGCTTTCCGTCTGTGGAGTTATTTAAAACCCATGGGGACTCCTGCCCCTCCTCCCCTGTGTCCATCAGTGGACATGGATCCTGTGCAGGCTGTGACCCACAATTCCTTCTAGACCCTTCTTTGTCCCTTCTCTGCCCACGGGGATGACTGCCCTGACTCACTTGTTCCTTATTTCTTATTTTTTCCTGACTGCATCTCCCCAGTCCTTGAGATTGGTCTGAGTCCAGTGCCTGTCCTGTGATATTCTGGCAGCTTCTTCTGTGCTGGCATCATCTGTGTGGTGAATCAACCTGCCTCCTTGTCTGTTATCTGGCTGTGAGGAGAAAGGCCAGTTAGGATTGACCCAAACTTCATCCTGTGATCTCTCACTTGATTCATCTTCCATCAGACAGCAAGCCATTTATGTCTGCTCTTTGAACATGTCTTTTCTAGATGTCTTCTCATCATATGGACATTGAAGCTCCCTTAAATACCCTAGGAGACTGTCACCAAACAAATGTTGCTAGTCTTACTAACATCAAGAAGTGATAACTGTTGTTTTTCCTTCATCTTCAAAGTTCTTTTGCCTGGCTATCCAGAGGGCTGGGTTGTCTGAAGAAATTGTGTTTGTTCCTGCACCCTTCCTTGCTTCCATCTCATGCTTATGGTAACAAAAGCTAATCTAATGGGTCTGTGTAGGCCCAGATTTTATTTCCTTCCATTTTCTTCCTATTTTCCACTTCATTTGCCCTCTTGGTGACCTTCTAAGCCTCCTTGGTTGTCTCTGGAGTCCAAAACCTAGAATCCTGCATCAGTGCCTTGAGACAGGCTTGTCATGCACATCTCATTGGAAACCCTTGTCCTGTAGACACAGATAAACATCTGCCCTGCACCAGCTGCTGCTGCTGTCTCACAGTGGTCTTTGTGACCTTCTTCATGAATCCAAGACAGCTGATCTGAGCTTTCCAGCTCCAAGAGGCGGGCATGTCATGTTTCTCTCTCTCTCAACTGATGGACTAAGAACAGCTTTCCACCTTCACTCTTCCTTCAGAGCTCAGTGTCTTGCCCTTTCAGTTTTGTCTCTTTGTGCTGGTGAGATTGCTTTTAGCTGTTGGTGGTTGTAATCCAGCCTGGTGTTGATTCCTCCTTCTGCACTCCACAAGGATCTCATTGTTCAGTTTATTGGCCCCTTCCTTCTCCCCCTGCCTTGCCCTGGCAGCCAGAGCTTGTTCAAGGCTCTGTTCTCCACCAAATTACCAGACCTGTAGCTGCTCTTTGTTCCTGTAGTTCAGCCTTCCAACACATTCAGAATAAAGCTCAGGGCTTAAGGTTGTTTGCCTTTCTGAAATCAGCATTTTAGCTTTTCTGGTACTCCTCTGAAGGCTCCCCAATCCTTTTGGCTCAGTCACCCATGTTGCCTCTCATGTTTTTCTTCTCCCCAGTCCTCCACACTGAGTCAGTGCTGAGCATGGCTCTGCAGTGTCCCTGTCCCAGCAGATCCTCCTCAGTGTGTTCCAGATTGTCCTTTTGTCCCCAGGGCTGCTCCTTTGCCCTGCTGGGACTTTCTGTAGGCCTGCAGCCCATGCCTGTGTCCTCACAGCACACAAACACCATTCCTTGTTCTTCCAGAACAGGCTGATATTCTCCTGGCTTCAGTTTGAGTTCTCCCAGACAATCTGTTGCCCCTAGTAAACCATAATTCTGATCACTTATAAAGCTCTCCTGTTTATTTTTAGCTGGCATCTCCAGGGCATTTGGCAAAGTGATGCAAGGTTCCTTCTGCTCCTTCTGTGGCATGTGGGACTCCTCCATCAGCCTTTTCCTGTTGTCTGGACCTGTTGTACTACTGCTGCAGCCACCCTGTGCAAAATTCCCAGGCTGTTTTTTCAGCAAGAAAACGCCTCAATTTATTTAATTTATTTAAATTAATTAATTTATTTATTTTTAATCCTATTATCCTTTGTATGAGGACTACTTGAAATTTCTCCCTTTCCTGGTTGACCCTGTGGAACATGGTGGTTGCTGTGGAGCTGACACAATCACTGCACCAAACCATGGACCTTCCCCTGTGCTGACCAGATGACCTGCAGGACATGCAGGCTCCTTGTGTGCATCTCTTCAGTGCTCAGGAGGATGCTGACATCTGGCTGGTGGCACTGAAACCTGCTCAAGGGCCCTCTAACTGAGCTGGGGGATTGCAGGACACCTGACATGAAGATGTCTAGATCATGTGGCACAATCATGGACTCTGGAGGGCTGTGGTGAAACCCTTTACCCAAGAAATCTGTACAAAGACAACTGGAGGGGTGGTTTTCTTGCATTGGTGCTCCTGTTTTTAATTCAGTGTAGTGGATATGAGGCTGGAATGAAGGGATGTTCAGCCCTGTGGGATTAGCAGAGACATGAACTGCTGGTGTTAGTGGATCAGAAAGGCTCCTCCATTGTATGTGGAGCAAGAAGAGATAATAACAATCCTTCTCTTTTTCCTGCCAGTACTTTTTCTTTGAAAACCTGCTGGGCCAGGCCAGGATAAACTGTGAGAGGATATCCAGACCTAGAGAGTGGTGATTACAGGGCATCCCATAATTTGCATCCTGGATACAGTGGAGACTGGAATATTGGTGGGAACCCCTGTGCTACCAGGACACTTCTATGTGCAATTCTTGTGTGCCAGCAACTGGATTTAGAAGTCCAATCTGTGTCACCATAGCAAATGACTCACAGGAGATGGAGCTGTCTGTCCCAGGCATGACCATCTTCGTGCCACTGCCTTGCCTTTGCCAGAAGGATTTCCTTCCTTTGAAGTAATTCATCCCTTGAAGGATAACTTGTCTCCTTGCTTTGAGTTTCCTCTTATTTCATAAGCACTTAATACATTCTCCTTCCAGGATGCCAAACAAATTTAAAATATGTCCATTTAGCTTGCTAGGATGACTCCATCCAATGTATTTTCTCTTATTCCATTAGACCATTTCAATCTTTTCCTTGACTGAAAGCTTCTGAACCCTTTGTGCAGTTTTCAGTCCATCACTCTCTTTGTCTCAGTGTGACATCCTGTTCCCTGTGAAGGTGCTAGGCACTGGGAATGCCATCCTTCAGATCCAAGGACTCCAGGCTGATGAATCTGACTCTGATCTGACTCCACATAAAGAGAATTTCTGCCCTTTTATTGGTTGTTCTCCCTCTAAGGAGCCCAGTTACCTTCAGTGCCACTTTGGCTGCATACATCACTAAGTTCCTGGGTATGAGATCATCCAATAATGACAATAAATGTGTAAAAGAGGACTGGTATTTTAGTATAGGTGTAAGTGATGAACTTTTGTTTGACTCTTAAGGTGGTCAGAGATGTGGCTTGTGTTCCACCACAAGCCATGGGAGCCTGGAGAAACCCCTGCCCAGGGCCAGGGAGGAGGATGAAGCTGTGCTGGAGATTCTGTGATGAAAAGAGAGCACTGGGCTGCAACTCCCAGGCCGGGACAGCGATAGGAGAGGCCCTTCCCATCATCTGCACAGCTCCTCCCTGCACACTGCAGGGCTGCTGCTCTTTGCAGTGTGAGCTGGAGGGGTTAACACCACACCCTGGGTTACTCCAAAGCAGTGTGAGTGATAATGCAGCTCTCCTGACATCCTTAACCATAGACCTGAGATCAGGGCACCTTCCCCTCAGTCAGACCCAGGGATTGCTGGTACCAGCCACAGGTTATAAACTAATTCTGGCAGTTGGCCATAAAACTGCTCCTTCCCCTGAGACACGGAGGCGTCTGGTGTCAGCCTGACACAAACCATTTGAGCAGGGAAAGGCTTCTCTCCTGGTGGGGTTGCAGGAGGGCTGATGCTCTTAGTGAAGCTAGAAGTGTAGAGAGAGGGGCTCATAACCCCTCACTAATAAATATTAAATGCCTGTTATCAGGCCTGGCAGTTGCTTTGTGGCTCCAGCTTTTTTGCCTGCTTTGGAGGTTATCCACTGAAGGCAACAGGTTTATCAGCAAGTTCAAGCATGTTTGGACTGCAAGGTCTCTCCTGGTGTCTGGCACGTGAAATTATCCTAATCTGCCTTTAATATCCCAGCCTGTACTCTGGGTGCCATGACACACAGTCTGTGCCCTGCACCTCTGCTTTGGGTTACTGCTGCTCACAAAGGGCTTTAATCCTCTCTCCATCTCTGTAAACACTGCAGCGTGCTCCCAAAAATGCAGGGTGCCCGAGCCTGGGGCTCACATGGCAGCAGAGAGTGAGGGGCTGTGCTGGGGAGCAGTGGGGGCTGTGCTTTCAGGGTGAATGGCAGCCCAGAAATGAACGTGGTGATGTTTGTGTTGCCTCAGTGCTGGTGGCAGAGACCTGTGGAGGTGTGTCCTTCCACCCAGGAGGGTGGGATGGGGGTCAGCAAGGGCCCCAGGGATATGGGGATCTCCATCACTGGGGTGCAGGAGGTGCAACAAGGCTGCTTCAACATGAGGAATCTGAAATTCAATGAGCAGTTTGTAGAATCCTCTCTGGGCCCCGAATCACCACGTGCTTGTGGATGACAACAGGAGTTTTGCCAGAATAGAAAATGAAAGGATCAACCTCCTTCTGACCTCCTGGCTCTGAGGTGCTGAGCAGCACCCTGCTCAGGCAGGTCATTTACCTGTGTGCTTCCAGGGAATGCAGCTTCACTTCTCCTCCCCAAAACAGGCACTGGGACCAGCGTGGTGGTTGCTGTTGGTGGCCCTCATTTCAGCTTTAAAAAAGGAAACAAGGGGTACAGGTCGTATTTTTGATAAGGTTTTGTTATTTGGGTTTGGGGTTCTTTTTCCCTGGCTTACTGGCACAAGAAAGCAAAACAAGCCAGTCTGGAGAGTGGCAAGGTGACTTACTAAAACCCAAACAAAGTCACAGAACCCCAGCAAGGCTAACAGGTCACCCGTGCAGCTTCCTGTCTGAACACGACTGTGCTTGTCTGTGGTACGGCACCTGGAAAGGATTTCTTTGTTTTCCCTTCTATCTGCTGTCAAGGAAGATGGTGCTCGTTTCTCTCCATCTCAGGGTGTGAAGCTCTAGGAATGCTTGGGAGAGCTCTCCCCTCACTGCCAAGGCAGCACTGGTGGTTCCCATCTCAGCCCAGAGCTGCTGGATGTGCTCAGCTGAGAGGGTCAGTGGCTCCTAGGACACCCCACCAGGAGAAAATGCTCCCAAACAGGGCCAGTAGCCCACTGGGACCAGACAGAGCCAGCTCAGAAATGACTCTGTGCTCTGCCAGAAGAGTTCAGTTGGGATAATTGCACCAGATTGTTAGAGAACAATGGGAGTGGAAAGTACAGATTAAACCACCACTGTTTCTGCTGTGTATGTTATGCACAGAAGGGAGATAACAGTGTCACAGGGACTCTGGTAGAAAATATTTTTCAGACTGGCCATGGGCAGCAGAATATTTAGACAGAGCTGCTCAGAGATCCAGACTGGTTTGAGGCCAACAAGGGGCTGTCTGGACCTGGTGAGGTGGGTAGGGGCTTCATCCTTTTCTCCCAAGACTGACACTTTACTATTGCTGTTTATTCCAGGAGGTGAACAACCCAAACTTGAGTTGTTTGAAGCACTCAAGATCTGGTTTCTTTTTTGTTTGCTAGACATCCCCTCCCCATCTGGTAGAACAGAGTGAGATGTCTCCAGCTGGTCAAGGTGCTGTCAGTGTTTGCTTTAGTCCCTTCCCGTGAGCTCTTCCTCCCCAACACGGTCAGGGACCTACCCTGTGGGTGTGAGGATGTGAGGAAGGGGTTTGGGTCCTGTGTCTTTCATTAGGGAAGAACCTTAACTGTGTGGAACAAAGGAGGATCTGGTTGGCTCAGCAGAAAATGGCAGGACCTGCATTAAACACTTCATAGTCCTCCTGCGAGGAAGCCTGGATTTACCTCAAGCTAAAGCATAGCTCAGCCATTAAATGATAGATCAGAAACTGAGCCAAAGGCCTGAAGAACATCTTTACATGTGCTCTGGCTGGAGGGACGTGACCCTGGTGCCCAGGCACGTAGGGTGACACCTGTGTTTCACCCTGCCAGCTCATCCTTATGCAAGACACATGCACCTACAATGGTGAAAAATACTTTGATTGTCCTTAGTCCCCATTTCCAGGTCTGTCTTTTGCTCCTGGCTTCTCCCCATATCCCGAGTGCAGCAGCTTAGAGAACACATATCTGCTTGCCTGGTGTGCTGCCTCCAGGAGAGCTCAGGTTCCTGCCTGCTTCTTGGGCGCCTCCTGCAGCATCCACATGCCCAGCCAGCATCTCCTTGCAATGCCTCTTTAGCCTTGTCTGCTGCCCAGGGCTTCCTGAGCCCGTGGTGGCATCTCCTGGAGCCATTGCTGGCAGACCACAGTGCTCAGGTTGCCTCTTCCCATTGGATTTCATGGGCATTCTGCAGACACCTGTGCAGAGGATGAGCCTCAGTTCATTCTCAGAGATGTAAAGAAAACCCTGTGCATGTCCTGCCGAGCTGGGAGATGTCTCAGGGCTCTGTCTGTCACCTCAGATGCTGAGCTGTGTCTGCTCATTGGGTACCACATGGGGTACAGTGCAAGGGAGACAGTGACAAGATTTACTGCAGGATGTGTCCCTTCAGGCTACTCCAAAGGGCACAAGGAGTTCCAGAAGCTCCCAGGGCATTACAGTAGGGGGAATCTGGACTCCTGAGGGCTGGATAAATGATTTCTTCTTTAGCTCAGCCCAGGAATCTTTTGCTCAGGGCAAAAGAAGATGTTGTGTCCCATACAAGCAGGCCTTGACCAATCTCTTATTTCAAGGCAAAGCAGGAGTCAGCTGTGAAGAGGGAATATCTGGTGATCTGGAATTCAGTATGGCATGGACCACTGAGGCCTGGCTAGCCAGGAAGAAGCAGCACAGGGAAAACTAGCCCCAGATTTCCAGGGCCAAATTAAATGGAGTGACAATGTGACAGCAGAGAGGACACAAACTCTTCCCTGTTGACTCCTTGGTCTATGCGGCCCTGAGATTTTTTAGCTACACTCAGTTGGCCTATGAGCACAAGAATTATGTCATGGTAAAGGAATTGCTAGAGCAGAACTGCTGCCTCATGTGAAGTTATTTAAGCGTATCTTATGATATATTTTTATGTGCTGGTAATTATCATCCATACTCAGCTTGCCCTACTTATGCTTTCCTCTTGTGTCGTTACTTGTTCATGCAGGAGTGTTTTCCCTGGGGGGTGTCATCAAATCCATTATAAAAGGAGAAAACACTGAATTGTGTTGTAGAGAACATTTAGCTTTTTTTTTTTTTTTTTTTTTTTTTTTTTTTTTTTTTTTTTTTTAAATAACTCGCTTGTATGCAATTAGTGTAAAGTACTTTCTAATCAGAGGTTTCCTGGTGGAAGAGATCAAGTGGATTTGAACAGTTGCTCTGTCCCAGGCAGAAGTGCTGCCAGGGGAGATCACAGCCCCATCCTGCACAAACCTGGCATGATACCAGTGCCTGGCTCTGGAAAGTGCTCCCTGAACTGGGTAGAAGATTCAGGTGTCAGAAGAGATGCTCCCATTGAGAATGGAACCAGAAAGAAACAGAAGACACCATGGGGGAGGAGATGGTCAGCTCTGGGGACTGCAGGTCCCTTAGGATCCAGAAGAGGCTGTTACCTGTCTGGCAGCCCCATAAAGGCTCTTGGCAGAGAGATGTAGTTTGTACAGAGATGCTGTTATTCTGTAGGTGTCAGGATGCAGGTCTGGAAACCCATTCCCCAGCCACCAGCTTGGCTGGAGAGGGTAATGGAGCATATGGGGACTCTGCAGAGGCCAGTCCTGGGGCAAACAACACAGCTGGGAGCTGTCCTGAGGAGTGACACAGGGGACAATCTCATTTTGTTGCACTTCTGGGCTGACAGGGTTGCCAACACATTATTATCTCTGTCATCCAGCTGTAAGTCCAACCCAGCATCTTTGTGGCATTCAGCACAGGCATTCGTCCCTGGCCTCAGCATCCCTGTCCCCATGTCTCCGGTCTGTCTCATGGGAGAGAGGCTTTTCACAAGGGCTTGGAGGGACAGGACGAGGGGGAATGGCTTGACAATGACAGAGGGCTGGTTTGGATCAGAGATTGGCAAGAAATTCTTCCCTGTGAGGGTGGGGAGGACTTGGCACAGGTTGCCCAGAGAAGCTGTGGCTGCCCGATCCTTGGAAGTGTCCAAGGCCAGGTTGGACTTGGAGCAACCTGGGATAGTGGAAGGTGTCCCTACCCAGGGCACGGGGTGGGAGTGGGTGAGTTTTAAGGTCTCCTCCAATCCAAACCATTCTGGGAATCTGTGACCTCCCAGGTGGCTGCACAGGGCTGCAGTGGATACATCAGCAGCTGAGGGATTGATAAATTGTTCTGTAGGGTTGGGCACATGTCCCTCTTTCAGTGACTCTATTGACTTTGGTGTGTTCTGTGGGTGGTGGGTGTGGGAAGGAAGGCACCTAGAAATTGGTCCTGTTAATGAGCACTGGGGCCAGTGGAGCCTGATTTGCTTCAGGAAGGTCTCATCTGGGATGAGCACTGCCACTGGTCCTCAAGAAAGTTTCCCCATTAGGCAGAGAGTTTGTTATTGGCTTTACTGGACAGTGGTGTCATGGTGAACAGCTGCAGCACCTTCTCTCTCTCTGCTCTCCCTTGGTCCTCTCCAGAGTGCTCTCTATCAGCTCCTTCTGCATTAGTGAGCAATTCCATGGACTGGGTGCAGGTTTTTGGCTGAACTGGGGTCAGGAACCCGGACATGAGAATGGAGGATGGTGTGTCATTTCTGGGGAAAGCTCATCACTGAGAGCAGACCCTGCTGGTTTGGCACACGCAGCCTTTGCCTTCACACCCTGCAGTGTATACCATGCCACTGGACAAGCTGGAAAATCTCCTCTGATTGTTTTTTTCTTAGTCCAGTTCAGGTGGTAACTAAGAGCCCACGGAAACCCCCAGAAATGGGAGGAGGATGCTCACCACTGGCTCTCCTGTAATGGTTTTTTACTCATAAAAGGTGTCTGATCCACTTTGGGAGTTCTCACCTGTGGGAGGTACAGAGGGAAGAGAACAGCACTTCCTTGGCTTCCAGTTTAGGAGGAAAAAGCTGGCAGGAAGGCACTTGTCCAGGTTTCTGGCTGATGGGATCATGCAAGATGTCCTAACCCTTATGGGCTGGTGACATGCCAGGTCCCCACCCCACAGCACAGGGACCGTGTGTGGAGCTGTGAAGAGCTGCAGGGGCTGGGGGAACCACAGACTGCTCCTCTGAATGGGACTGGCTTGTTAGACACCCCTGTGGGTGACCTCTGAGGGCCCTTAGAAGGGGAAGGCACGAGGGGAAAGGACAGGAGATGTGCCAGAAGAGATTCTGGAGTAAATTGGCTGGCACAGAGGGAAGATAATGATGTGGAGAAAGGGATGTGACTGCACTTTTCTTGGGTTTCTGGACAGTAAATGGAGTGAACTGAAGGGGGCAAGCTTAGAGCTTGACTGCACAGTGTGAAGAGAAATCAAAGTCCTTGGTGGAGAAGGGGCCTGGGAAAAAGCCTTCTAGGAGGAGGGGGAGAAACTTTCCATGGTGAGTAGAGTACTGGACGAGAGCCAAGGTTTTGAAGAAATTTAAAATTTTATGTTGTTCACATTTAGGTATCCGAGCCTTGGATAATCTCTTTCCTTAGTTTTTGCAAGCACCAAGGCTGGTGTTATTTTCAACAAATCTCCCCTTCAGGCCACCACCTGGAAACTTTGCTTCCCAAATCCCTTGCTGGAGATTCCCAATCGAGTCTAGAACACCTCCAAAGAGTTTAAATGTGTAACCATGGCTCTCCTCAGAGCAGACCCACACCTTGGGACTCTGAGACCTCAGCTAAGGTGCTGAGGTGGGTTTTGGGGCCACGTTTAAGGATGCTGTTGCACCAAGCAGAGCTGAGATCTGATGCAGAACTGACTCATTCCCTGACTGGAGCATCATGAACCTCGAGGTTACAGTGCCATGGGATGTCATCCTGCCATGCTCACTGCAGGAACAGGATCTCGTCCCTACAGCTGCTGACCTGAAGGAAAGGGATTTGCTGGTGCCTCCAGTTAGCACTGAAAAGGCTTTTTAAGGCACCTGCTAAAGAAGTCTTTTATGAATTCCTTTAGTTCATAAATATCTCCCAAAACAACACATTACAAAAGGGAAAAACTACAAACAAGTACTTAGTGCTGAGGACAGAGCTGTAAAACAGGGAAAGGTCTAAGCTAAAGGGCATGTTCTCTCCTTACCATAACAGAATTTTGTGTCACCAACCTCTAAAAGTCTACTACAAGACTCCCAAACTTCTGCAGGAGCATCTTAAGGGATAAGTACACAGGAATGCATTGAGGTATTTTTATTGGATGATTGGGAAAATCCAGTCCTAAGCCATTTGAGGGCTAGGAAGGGATCTTGCTTCTATGGTCTGTGTGTGAGTAACAGGGATGGAAGTAGTGGGACAAAATCCAGTGGGAACCTGGCAGAGGAGTGAGAGTGTAAATGACCAGTGGATGCATCACAGTGCTAATGATTGTGTCTAATGTCCCTGCACACCTGGACCACGTTCAGCAGCGTATTTGGAGAGCAGAAAATGTATCCTGGCAACTTGCTTTATTTAGCTGCAGTGTGCAAACGTGAGGCTGTTCCTGCCTTTCACTCCTCGTATGTCAGTGTGACTTTGAAGTGACAGATCTCTCCAAGATATGGAAGTGTCAGCATGCCACGAGCAGCAGCCCAGAGCTCAGATGAAGCTGTGGGTGGTGATTTTTCTCAGCATGGATTTATCTCACTGCAGAGAAGCATTTCTTACCCTGTTCGACACATGCTTTTGAAACAAGAGGCTGAGCACGATGTTATGGGAAATCCCCTCACAGACCTCTCCTATGCAGGTAATATTCTCTTCTCCTTTGTTTTTAAATCCCCTGTGCCAGGGTTTTTTCTGTCTTCCAGTGCCTCCTAACAGTGCTGCTCGCAGTTACGGACACTCAGCTTTGCTGCTCCAAGGTTACAAACTCTGTGCCTGGGGGTCTTTGCTAACGGAGACAAAGAGGTTTTTAGCCAGAGGTGGTGAAGAGCCAGACCTCCCCGAGGTGCAGCTTTTGGGAGGTTTCTCCTCCCAGGGCAGTAGCTGATGTTCACCCATCCCTTGGACGCTGCCTGGGTGCGTGGGAGCCGCGGGCGCGCTCGGCTGGCACAGCAGGCTGGACGGGACACGCGCTTCCAGGCACAAGCTCCTGCTTGCTTCCAGGCACGGGAATGCTGCTCTTCGTGGAAATGGCCCTTCTTTGATTTCCTAGCCCCCCCTCGCCGCTGTCACGCTGGTTGCCAGCTCCTCCCGGCTGGGCTGCTCGGGGGAGCCGCTGGAGGAGGCAGCCCGGGCAGGCTGGCACTGCCCGTGCCAAGGGCTTTTGTCTCCATGGCTTGGGGAGGTGGGGTGATTTGTGCTCTCGGTCACTGACAGGTCTCAGCTGACAGCTCCCTCCTCCTTTTGTAAAAATTGCTTGCAGAGCAGCTAGTTGAGACATGACAAAGTTTTGAAAGAGGGAATTTCGTTTCCCATACGGTTTCATGGGAAAGGTCACTGTTCCACCCCCAGTGCCACTCTGGGTGAGCTAAACACACACAGCTGTGCTCACTGCACGGGGAGGGAGCCTGGCACAGGGCAGGGAACGCAGGACAGGGGGTGCAGGGCAGGGATGGGGTTGGGCTGGCACCAGGGGCTGGGGAGGGCAGCTGGGCTGGTGCTGCTGCATGTCGGGGTGGGCCTTGTATGGCACCCCTGGGCAAGGCTCCTGCACACATCAGCCCTGTGTGGCACTGTGCACCTCTGGAAAGGCTCTGGACTAAATGGCACAAGATCCATGTGTTGCCCTGGCTGTGTGCAATGAAGGCTCTACCTGTAC
This sequence comes from Brachypodius melanocephalos, assembly GCA_013398615.1. Taxonomy (NCBI): domain Eukaryota; kingdom Metazoa; phylum Chordata; class Aves; order Passeriformes; family Pycnonotidae; genus Brachypodius; species Brachypodius melanocephalos. Next base: position 793,864 of record VZSR01001775.1, on the reverse strand, counting down.
AGTATCTGAGTATCAACAAAGAGCCTTGAAGCTCCTCTCAGCTGGCTCAGCATCTCATAAAAGTACAGCTGTTTTGAATGGTTGTAACCAAAGAGGGGAAATGGTCTCTGATGGTGTTTGTCCCCTGTATCTGGTTTGTTTCCTGAGTCTGTACCTGGGCAGAAGTCTGTCAGTGTAAATCACAAAGGGCCTCCAGCTTGCACTTGTAAATGGTTCCACCTGTGGGGCAGCTGATCCTGCTCTGCCTCCACCGTGGCTCACACGGAGCAGATCCTTGCCTTTCCTGGCTGGACTGGCTCCCAGAGATCAATTGGACATCAATAGCTGTTGGTCACAAGGACTCAGTCTGGCATGGAGTGAGTGATGGCTGCAGTCCTGGGCTCAGTGGCCAGGTGGGAGGGTTCCCCTTCTCCAGCAAAATGGTCCCAGCAGGTGTCCAAGACACATCCCTGGATGCAACAAGGACATCCACCCAAGGCAGCAGAGAGGCTTTGAGCCTGGGTGCTTTCTGGCCAGGAGGCCATTGCTTGAAACCCTGCTGGAGCAGGGAGGTTGTACCTGATGGCCAGCTGGGATCCCCTGCAACCTTCCCCCCGTGTGATGGCAGAGTCTGTGATTGTGTCACCCTTGGGTCTGGGGAAGGCCTGCTTGCTTTGCTACCCTGCTTGGGGCAGGAGGGCTTTTTCCGTAGTTGCTGCCTCCATGGGAAACCTACAGTGGCCACAATGCTCTGTGCTGGTTTTGAACTTGCTGCCTTTTCTGGTAGTGGCACCAAGAAAACCACATTAACTCCAAAATGTATCTGTCTGCCAGCCCCATCCTCCCACATTCTGCCACAAGCCCATGGTCTCTGGGATGGTGTGGTTTGGGGCCCGTGGTGCCTCTGTGTTCATTGTACTCAGAAGCTTTTAGATTCTTCCTTTGACTGGAACATGGGGGATAACATCACAGACTCTGCTTGCAATTTTGGTTCAAATGGTTCTCAGATGCTCATGTGCTCACCACTGCCGGCTGCCTCTTGCTTCCAGTTGCTTTAGTTGCCTAAAAAGGCAGCAGAAAATCCTCTGTGCTTTCCCAATTGCACATTTTCCAGGTAAGGTGTGACCAGAGGGCTACTAGCCTTCTGTCCATGGAAGCAAAGGGGCTTGCTCTAATAGGAAGCAGATGTTCTGGGAAGTCCCATCGATTCAAGAGAGGCTGATCTGACACCCAGTCCCTGTATTTGTGCATGTGTGTGCTCTTTGCATGGTTCACTCTGTTGTGAAGGAGCAGGAGCTGAGATGAGCACCATGACTTCAACACATTGAGCGTTGGTCCTGTTCCACAGCTGAATGTGACAAAGAGAAATCTCCTTTGTCCTGTGTGCCTTGAGGATGCACAGCCAAGTGAAAACAGCTGTGTCTCCTTGGCTGATCCCAACCCAGGTTACCCAAGGTGATTTCTGCCTTTTGGTGTGGAGCAGCTCAGCTTTTCTTCTGGGGGAATTCCTGCAAGGAGGTGAAAAGTGAACCAAGTGTGGCCTGGCCCCTCCTGCAGGACTGGAGCAAAGGGATCACAGCTCCTGGAGAGTGCAAAGGGGCCGTGGTGAATCAGAGAGCTCTGCCCCGGATGTCAGGATTAGAAATGACTTTTATGCAAAGGAGGGGATGACTCAGATATATTTGAATGATCAGTTAAAAATTGTTTTTTTCTTCCTTATCAAGTACAGGTGTTAAAAAAACGCTGTCACTCCTTTGTAAGCTGTACAAGTATGCAATCCATACTACTGTTTTTGTCCTTCTCACCGGAAAAACCTCTCAGTTTACATGTTCTTAAAAACATGTTAGAACTCAAAAGAATCTAGGTCTGAGACTGACATTGTCTTCCTCCAGGAGAAAAAGGCTTTGTTAAGACATCTGAGCCAGAGTGGTGCAACTGTGGTGTCCTGGTTTGGAGAGACAAGTCCCAGTGTGGAGAGGCTGCCCAGCAGCTCTTCTGGGCATCCTGGACTGTGAAAATGCTCTTATCATTGTCAGGCCTGGACAAATGAGATCAAAACCTGGGTATGTGACTCCATGCATCTTTCTTTATCACTGAAACTTAGCACTGTTGAGTAAAGCAAATACCCTCAGTAAAGGGTGTCTGATTCGGACAGAGGAAGAGAGATGGAACCATAAAATCATGGAGCCATATAATCACAGACTGGTTAGGCTGGAAAGGACCTTAATGCTCATCTCATTCCAATCCCCCTGCCATGGGCTGGGAAACCTTCCACTAGTCCCAACTGGCCCTGAACATTTCCAAGGATGGGGCAGCCACAGCTTTTCTGGGCAACCTGTGTCAGAGCCTCTGCACCCTCACAGGGAAGAATTTCTTCTCGATATTAATCCAGATGCTCTTGTTCATCCAGCTGAGCTCTGCAGTGCTGGGCTGAGATGGGGGGAGCTGGAGGAGCGATGCCCACTGGACTGGAGCAGGGCTTGGTGCTCTGAGCTGCTTGTCCCTGGTCACCCCTGACCACAAAAACCAAGGAGCAGAGACAATGGTCCATCATCCACTGCCAGCCAAGCAGGAGCAGGATGGGATGTGGCTGAGCAGAGCTGTGGGTATTGTCACTCAGGTGTAACGTTGCAAGGATTGTGTGGGCACCCTCACATCCCGCTGGGCATGTTTAGGCAGATGGAAAATCCAACCAAAGACAAACGAAATTCCAAAAGAACGTGTAAATTGCATCATGATCCTCATAAAATGAGCTCAGCAGGGCTCATCAGAAACGTCCCGAACCAGCTGCACATGGCTGGGTATGTTTGGGTTTTGTGTTGGGAGCATTGCAGAAGAAATTGTCTTGGAGGAGTCAGTGATTCTGAACGTGCCATGTATGCTCTGCTGCGCCTCGTCCTTAGGGCTCAGGAAACCTGTAGGTTATTAACATAATCTGTAACTTATCATTCCTTTGGACAGGAAAATTCCACGTGGAGCAAGGGGTGAATGCAGTGATCCTGGTCGGGAGCCACTGTGCGTGGAGAGTCAGTGATCCATGACAGAGTGACCCATGGGGGCTGTGTGGAGTGGCCAGCATGGACCTAAGCTGGGCTGTGTGGGGTGGCCAGCATGGCCCTAAGCTGGGCTGTGTGGGATGGTCAGCATGGCCCTGGGATGGGCTGCGCTGTGTGGGGTGGCCAGCATGGCCCCAGGCTGGGTTGTGTGTGGTGGCCAGCATGGCCTTGGGCTGGGCTGTGTGGGGTGGTCAGCATGGCCCTGGAATGGGATGGGCTGTGTGGGGTGGGGTGGCCAGCATGGCCCTGGGATGGGATGGGCTGGGCTGTGTGGGGTGGCCAGCATGGCCCTGGGCCAGGCTGTGTAGGGTGGTCAGCATGGCCCTGGGATGGGCTGTGTGGGGTGGCCAGCATGCCCTGGGATGGGCTGGGCTGGGCTGTGTGGGGTGGCCAGCATGGCCCTGGGATGGGCTGTGTGGGGTGGCCAGCATGGCCCTGGGATGGGCTGTGCCACACAGATCCTGTGCCTGTGGGCAGCTCCCATGGGCAACCTGTGCTCACACTGCCTGTGTGGCAGTGAACATCCCTCCTGTTTGGCAATTCTCGTGGTGAATGATTTTCTTTTAAGAAAATGTAGCTCAGATGACCAAAAAGGAGATTTCCTCCAGGAACAGGATCTGTGCAGCCTTGTAGGAACATCCACCTGGGCTCTGTTGGATGATCCAAATGCAGGGCTCCCTGCATCTGAAAGGATATCAGATTTACTCACTATCAATATTTCTCTTTAATTCCATCTTATTAAAGCAGATGTTTAATTAAGGGATTTACTGTTGGACTTTTCTTATTGAGCTTAAGACAGAGCCCTGTGTCAGCTCTCCATCTCTCACCTCACCTGGTGCAGAACAGGTTTTACAAGCCCCAAACATAGCTTTGCTCTCAAGCCTAGAGGGTCAGCATGCACTGAGGGCTTGGGGGTGGCTCTGCAGATGTATGTGTTCCAGAGATTTGGCCATGCAAATGGTGGAAAGGAAAATGAGATAAGTTTGAGTGAACTTGGGCCTGGCTTTGTGCTTTGCATTCAGTGAAGGTCATCTGGCTGGAGAAGACAAAGGACCAGGAGGGTTTGGCAGCCCGGGTGAGAGAGGACAGCTGAGTTGTAATTCCCTGCAGAAGGGAGAAGGAATGCTCTCCTGGTTGTCTGCTGAACTGAGTGGGAGTTTCCAAACCCGACGGGAGGACAGATGGGACCCTTGCTAGCTGTAGGAGGTCCTCACTGGCACAAGGAAGGCCCTCGGAGAGGGGCTGTTCTTAAGATCTGTTCACTGCTTGTAACCCCTGTTCCTGCCTGGGCATGCAGCCTGCCCACCGTGGTGTCTGTGAAAGCCCTTGGGCCTCTTGTGGTACTCAGCAATTCCTCTGGCACTCCAGCTGTGCCCTGCTTCCACGGGCTGGGGTTTCCCTCTCAGTTATTGAAACAGCTGAGAGCTTGTAACCAGCAGAGAGATGGTGTGAGGGTTCTGGGGGAGGTCTGGTCACCAAACTGCTGCAGGACTGTGTCACTCACACACTCCCTCCCCTCCCCTCCATGTGCCTGGGGCAGTGACATGGCTGCAGAAAAGCAATTTAAAGCAACACTTAGACAACCAAGCAACCCCCACGTGCCCCAGATTGTGACAGTCACACCTACAGCTTGCACCATGAATAAGAGTGTTTGGAACAGGCACCCAGGGTCTTTCAGGCTCTAGAGAAACCATCCTGCAGAACCACTCGAGCCAGCATTGCCAACTCAGCCCATACTTAGCTGGGGAAACAAGAACTTCTGCTAGAGAAGGGTTTTGTTCGTACCTCAGTTGCCTGGGTAATGTTCTTTTGGCATTGAGCTGAGGCTGAGAACATCCTGGGGTCCTGGTGTGAGCATCCATCCAGTGCTGCTGTTGCTTGTTAATTTGAGTTTGAGCAGCTGGCTGCTCTGAGTGACTCTCCTGTTCATTAGTAATTCCTCCTCTGTGGTGGTTGGGCTCCTTTTTGGTGTTTGTGGGCTGCCCTACAGAGAGAAGATGCTGGCAGCACCATAAGTCAAGCTTGAGACGATTTGCAAAACAATGGATCCATGTTGGATCTGTAGCTGATGAGGACTGAAAATGGATTATTCTTCTGTCCTGTGCTCAACTTGGTCTCTCTGAGCCAGACTTTCTAATTCTGCCTTAGGCTGCCCTTGGACTCCCTCAGCCTTCCCCACTCAGTGCCCTGTGTGCTCTGAGCGTGGGATGTGGACACGACTCCCAGCAGAGCCCTGGCACTGCCAGGCCAGCACCTCCTGCTTCCCTTCCTGCCCTGCAGAGCACAGCTGAGCTCTGCACAGAATCCCAGAGGGGTTTGGATCGCAATGAACTTTAGAGCTCATCTCATTCCACCCCCTGCCATGGGCAGGGACACCTTCCACTGTCCCAGGCTGCTCCAAGGCCTGTCTAACCTTGCCTGGAGCATTTCCAGGGATGGGGCAGCCACAGCTTCTCTGGGCAGCCTGTGCCAGGGACTCACCACCCTCACAAGGAAGAATTTCCAATCTAAAAGTCCTTCTTTTACCCGCCTTATCTGTGTGTGCTGTAAACACACTGGATCTGCACAGCCCCACTTGAAATCAGAGCTCCCTTGGAGCTCTTAGATATTCCCAGAATAAACCTCTACCCTGGTAACAGTACAGTTCTCCCCAGAAATTATTGCTGTTTTTCCAAGCTCTTTCCAGCAGGTGTATCTCCAACCCCAGTGACTGACTGATTTAAAGCTTTTTCTTAGGTCCAGGTTCTGGAGTCCTCTTGTGCTGTAGTCAGAACGAAGTCCAGGAAAGTCCATCAATTTGGGGTGTGTGCAGCTTTTAAAATTTAATTTTAAATAAATTTCATTTAAATTTGGGGTGTGTGCAGTTCTGAGACCTACACAGGTGGTGAACAAGTGTGTGAATAGACTTAGGGTAGATAAAAGGGGTTTTGGCTATTGTGCTCTTGATGGATGCAGCTCTCAAAATCTTCCCTCCTCTGCAATGTCCTCTTCCAGAATATATCATTAATATTACCCCATGCAATTGGTTTACCCATTGTCATAACACAGGGTTTGATAAGGGGGAACTTTGTAATGACTTGTAGGATCTGAGATTCATTAGAAAGTCTCACTTTTTTTCAGTAATGAAGTAACTTTGATAGTAAAGTCCTTCAGAGGAGACAAAATCTTTAAGACTTCTGAGCATCATAGATTCCTTCATTCCCAGGGTTTCTAGAGAGCTGCAAACCCTGCAGGACAGAGGAAGGAACTGGCAAATTCCCAGTGCCACTCAAAAATCAGCTGTTCAAACATTCCCTCTGCCCTTTGCCTGCCAGTGCTGAGCAATCCAGGGGCTCTGCAGCCCTTGGCTTCACAGAGGGTGGTGAGAGGATGGCAGAAAGGCTCTCCCTTTGCACTTGGGGCTTCTATAATAAATTGAAGTGGGTTTCCCACCCTTTGCCCAAGTAAGTTCATACTCAGAGAACAAGCGTGGAAGTGCATAACCTCTAGGAAGATACTTTGGAAGACTTCAGTCTCCTGTGGGGTTGGCCTGCATCGGGGAGCAATTAGATGTACTCTTTATTGGTCTTTATTTCATAACCTCCCTTGATGACTGGCTCTTCAGTCTTGTTCTTTTTGCATCCTCCAGCTGCTGTTGCAGCAAAGAATTGTGGTGTGACTGGCAAGTAGCACTTTTTCTCATGGTTTTTCCCTGCTCCTGGGGTTGATGAGTTTGTGGAAAGACTGAGCTTAGATCCTCATCCCCAGTGAATTCCCAGAATGCTGGTTGAAAGGTGAAACCAAGTTGCAATGAATTTTCCTGGCAGAAACCTGGGTAGAGTTTGTTCCTAACCTTGGTCAGAGCTGATCTTTGGCTTTGTAGGCTCAAAGCAGGAGCTCAGCTTTCCAAAAGTGTTTATAAAGTACAGAATGATTCCCACTGGGCTTTGTCCTGCACCAGCCTTCCAGAATTACCCCTGCCTCCTCATAGGGATTAATCCCTCATAGGGATTAATGGAGTGATACTGTCAGGAATGGTTCCAGCAGGACAATCTGGCTTAGCACCATCTGTGAAGAGGCAAAGATGTAAGTTTCTGAATGCTTTTGCTAAAAGACAAATAAATCAGTCTCTTGAAGCCAGCATATGCACTTGCTGCCTTGGTTTTGTAATGCTCTGTGCTTCTTTCTGTCCCCTGTTTGCTGTCACCAAGAGTCTAACTCAGCCTTTCAGCTTGGAAAACTGTCTTGTTCTCTTTCCTGGTGACTAAACACAGAATGTTTGTTGTCAATATTTTAAAATATTTATCTACGTAAATTGAAGTGGCCTGGCTGCTGAAGGCTGGGAATGCTGGTTACAGCTACTGTAGCTCAACACCTCTGGAAACTGGGTTGTGTTGACATGTGTTAAAGTGACATTGGCTTTGGGTGCTCCGTCTGATGGAGACCAAAACCCAAGATGTTTGCCCACTGCCAAGTTGTTTGGGAGGGTCTGGCAGAAGTGGAAGATGAGTGCAGGCCCTGTGGCTCTCCTCTCCCTGAGACTGCTCTGCACTGCAGCACTGGGGACAGGAGGCAATGTTTACCCATGTTTATATCTGCAGAACCCATACAACTTTACGTAAGAATAAAATAAATATTGTTTGTTTGAACAACGCAGAATGTCTGTTATTCCAGGAATTCGGGGGTGGGGGGGTGGGCAGTGAAAAGTGCTGTGGTCAGTTTAAGTGGCTGGAGCTGTGTCTGGTCTATTTATTGTTGGATTGAATCACCCTGTGCATATCTGGACACATTTTGGGATTATTTGTTTACCTGAGTGAATTCCTGTAATTTGATTGTACTTTCTGATAGGGGCAGATTTGTAGGTCTCCATCCTATCAGATCCTGTGGAGTGTTTTAGTGCTGGGCTGCTCATCTCAGCCTTATCTCAGCCTCTGGCCAGATGAAAGCCTTGAGAAAGCAGCTGATCAGTTCATCCTTTGAGATCCATTTGTCACTGCTTCCCTTTGTGTGAGGGGGAATTTCCAATGCTTTTTCCACATAAAAGAAGATGAGGGAGATATAAACCAGCAATGATCAAAATCTTCCCCATAAAACGAAACAACAAGAAAAGCCAAATTGGCTGGGAGAAAATATGAAGTAGCTGGGTCAAGACACAACAAGAAATTTTCACTGTGCCACTTAATATGGCATTTTCTCAAGTCCAGGTTTTCTTACTGGGACTCTTTTGGGATTCACACTGTTCATTGGAAATGGGTTTGTGGTTTTGCAAAGGTCTCTAAGGTAATATACAATAACAAAGGTATTGAAAAGTGACTAGTGGGGTTTGGGTTGTCTTTGTCCTGCTTCAAGAGAAATCCAATTTCCATATGTTGGTGGGGCTGGAGCAGATCTCCTCCCAGAGTGGAGTGGTAGGATGATGCATCTCTTTGGAAACCCCAGCTCCAAGACAGAATGCAGCCACGGATGTCACTTGGACAAACACCTCTGCTTCTCATCTTGGAACTGGCAGAAGTGCTTGGGATGATGCGAGAACATCCCTCACCCGTCTGCTGGACGATCTGTGCCAACGCCTCGTCTGCAGTGGATCTCATCCCACAGGGAGAGCAGCTGCTCAGCAAAGGGGTGAGAAAGGGAAGGACTCATGAGAGGGTGCCTCTGTACACCCAGGGCAGCACTGGATTCACCTGCAGGGTGGATATCTCTGCAGGCAGGGCTAAAGTGTGGGCAGAGAGGCAGAGAAAGGTGATGGCTCTGCTCTTGTTCTGAGCTCACTGCAGGGGAAGGGAACCAGCAGTGCTTAGACAGGCAGGAGTGTCTGCTCTCCATGGCACCACTGGGGAGCCCAGCAGGGCTGGGAGACAAGTGCTTTACACAGCACATAGATCTACAGAGTTCCTGCTGTGTGGGAAGCTCTGAGGAGCAATCAGGAGGCAGTATTTGGTCATCAACATTGTGTTTGCCTCCATGGGTTCCTCCTTTGCTGATCACAGTTTAGTGCCCCATGGGGTAAACGCATCATTTCATGCTGCTAAAAGACTTTCTGCCACCACAAATGGCTCCCCAGCCCAAACTCTTCTCCTTGCTCTTCTGCTGCTGCAGCACCATGGAAATGACAGCTATTTTCAGGGTTACAGAGAGGAAGCCAGTGCCCAGGGCTGCACATGGAGTACCTGGGCATCCCAGTATTCATCTCTTCCTGACGCAATGCTGTCATACTCTGCCACAGCCGCAAGCCATGGCAGAGAAGGGCCAGGTGCATTTGTGAAGGAGTGGGGCAAGAATTAGAACTGCTTCAGTCAAGAGAGCAGAGCAGAAGGCAGAACTTTGACAGGCCTACTGAAAAGAGATGTGAGGCCAGTCTCTCAATTCAGTCATGGCTGGGCTGGGAATTCAGAGATGTGGAGGAGCAAAAGAGCTCTAAGCCCAAGAGACGAGAGCCATTGCAGGGATGCCAACAAAGATCCAAGGCTCGTCTTGGTGTAAACTTGAGTGAATGCTAATTGGGTTAGGGAGTGAATTTGATTTAGAGGCTGGGATAGTGGGATGGAAAGGGGCCCACTTGTCTCAGGAAAGACAGTTTTTATGCAGACATCAGCCTTTTCCTTCAGCGCCCTCCCACACATGTAAGGACTGGGTGTCCTGCAGAGCTTGGTGCAGCAGCAGGGTGGGAGGGTGCTGGCCAGGAGGGCACTCAGGCATAGGAAATGCCCATTTTGCCTCAGGGATGGGGCTGTTTACAAGCTGCCGGTGCTGGTCAATTGTTTCTTTAGGTCATGGCGTGCCAAGTATTGTTTCGTTTAATAGCCCTGTTAATAGGATTATATTTGCCTGCACCATTACGTGAAGGAAAACGATTCCTGCTTTGAAAGGAAAAGACACTTCAGTAGCGATGTTGCAAGACACACATCTGTCGTCAGATGCTGCTGCTGAGCTCAGATGTCTCTGGGCTACAGCCGAGGCTCCTTCCCATGCTGCAGTGGCGGGGCTGGGCTGGGACACACGCAGAGCACAGAGCAGCCCGCAGGGAGCCCTGCACGCAGAGCTGCAGCTCTGTGCTGCCCGTGGAGGTGCCCTGGAGCAGGGGATGGCAGCGGGTACCACGGCTGGGCTGGCACTGGCTGCCCAGGTAAAGCTCAGCCGCTCCGCACTGGTGGCTCTGTGGTTGGTGCGGTGTGCCAGGGTTCCACCGATCTCCTGGTTGGTCTGGGATGGTGCACGGAGCACAGCTGGGACCTTGGTGTGGTGCACATCTCTCTAGCCTGTCTTGTGTTCTCTGCCCGTGTCTGCCAAGAACATCTCTGCTCATTTAAACTCTTGGCTTCGTGTTTCTTCTGCTTTGCTCCTGCCACCACCCTGGCAGGGTCAGGCAGCTGCTGGCGAGTGAGAACTGTGACAATTTGACATATGGGGTAGAAAGTGCAGCGAGCAGAATGGGAGCCTGGGAGAAGTGGTTTTCATTTGTGGAGCTCTAGAAATGTTTTCCCAGTAGATTCCCGAGCAGCTCAGCTGCTCATTGATGAATTCTGGCTTTCTGGGCTATCTGCAACAGGAATCAAACATGGACAATTCCCCAGCAAGCAGCTAGAGGAACAATGCACTCCGGGATTTAGTCACTGATTTATGTCTAACCTTTGGAGCTGGGGAAGGTGCAGAGGCGAGCCACTGACAAACGTGGCTTCTCAGCATGAGGCTGACCTGTTACTGCCTTTGTCCAAGAAGGCAAGAATGCCAGCTAGGAGGTACAAAAAAACGCCCAAAAAACAACAACAAAAAAAACCCCGAAACCCCCAAAACAACAACAACAACCACAACAACAACAACAACCAAAAAAAAAAAACTCCAAAAAAACCCCCACAACACCCCCACCCCACAAAAAAAACCAAAAAAACCCCCCAAAACTCAAAAAACCCATTAACAAGGAGCACCCTGGGGGATGGCAAGCAGCTGGTGTTTCTAGATGGGTGAGGGTCTGCCAGTTCCCAGGGAAGGGTGAGGCATGCAATTAAAGAGTGAAAAAAATATCCATGCCCCTTTTTTTCAAAGGGCTTTTCTTCCAGGGAGTTGGAGAGAGGCAACAGGCAGAGATGCTTTTAAACCCAAGCCCTTTATCCTTCACAGCTGCCCTGAACAGCCTCGGATGGGATCTTCACTGGGGCAGGTTGTCACACACAGCAGTGCTGGAAGGGCACCACTTGCCTGGGTGTGGGCACTCAGAACTGGCTTCCACTTTTGAAAATACTGAAACTGGGATGTGGGCAAATTGAGCTCTGTGCAGTGCATAAATCTTCCATCTAGGCTAATGTGTGTGATTTTAATCTGTTCCCCACTGTCTTCCATCCAACACCCGAGTTTTTCCCAGCCCAAAAGTCCCTGTTGTTCCTTCTGTCCCTTCCAGTTATTATGCTTGAGCCAAGAATTGTAAGTGCTTGTGCCTTCCAAGGAGTTCTCCTGTCCTTCACCTGCTGAACTTTGTGCGGGAGAATGTCATCTTTGTGATTTTTCTCCTGGTGTTGCCTTGTTTCCCTTTCCCTGGACTGTGAAATGGAGTGCTTTGATCAGAAGCTGGGCAAGCACTGCCTGCAATATGTCAGCAGAGAACTCTGCCTCTAACCCCGCTTGTGTCACAGAGGCTGTGGCTGGGCACTCCATTTCACTGTGCCATCCAAGCAGGCTGTGTCCTTGAATCTCCTGCACAAAGGGACAAGTTCTTCTGGAGCATGATGTGAATCTGAAGAGGCTTCACCTGCCCTTTGGTGTGTCCAGCATGGCCTTTGCATCCCCTTGGCTGTCTGGGATGACTGGGAGCTTGTGTCTCCTGAGGACACCCACCAACCTTTGACTGCCCTGCTGGTTCCCAGCTGCCAGGCTGTGTCTGATGGCTTTGTGTGGCACTGGCTGCTGTGACTCAAAGTGGGGAGTGACCGCTACACGAGACATCCTGTGAGAAGAATTCCATCAGAAAGTCCTGGATGTGGAGGGCTCTGAGGTCTCTGCTCAGTGGCCCAGCCACTCTGTCCCAGATGCTGGAGACAAGGACATGAGGGGCAGGGAGGGCTGGTGACCAGAGGGAGATGGAGTGGAGGAACCCCAAAGGACTGGGAGGTGCAGTGTGCAACAAATGGTCTATCTGTCTCCATCTCTCTGCCCTGTTCCATTTGACTCAAAGAGCCAAGAGGGACAGAGACTGCTTTGAGCTGTCACCCTGTCACAGGTGTCCTGTCACCCCCTGCCTCTGAGCTGTGGGAATCTCAATCATGGATGGAGACACTGAGAGGACACACGAGAGTCTGTGCTACGTGTGATGTCTCAGAGCAGGATGGGCCCTTGGGTTATTTACTGTGCCAATTTAGCCATCTGCCCTGAATTTGCCTTTAAAACTGCCAGTGTACCTTTGGGGAGCTCAGAGGGCAGGGTTTGGTGGTGGGATCACTCCAAGTTTTTGCCTTAGCCAAGAAGAGATGCAAAACATCTTGGCCACGCTCTAAACAGAGGCAGATGGGACAGGCATCTCCACTGCTCACGGGCCAAATTGTTCAGGGTCCAGTGGCGGCCAGAGAAGGTCATCACTGTTTTGTTATGGCACAAGAGACAGAAAAACAAGTTCACTGTGTTAGACCAAAGAATTGCAGACAGAGTCCTAAAACAGAGACTCTGACTGGGTATGCTGGAAAGGGGAGAGCAAAGAATTTTCTCCTCACAAATGGGGAAAGGTATGGGATCAAATCTGGGATCTGTCATTTTGCCAGAAATCCTGCCATTTGTGCTTGTGTCCTTTATGGAGGAAAGTACTAATTTCTGTGTATACTCACCTGAGTTAATAGAAATGTCTGAGATGAAGCACAGCCTCTTTCATCAGGACAGTGGGTATTAAACACCAGAGAAGGGTGCAAACACTGCCCTTTACCCTCTGAATCCCTAGTGCGCCAGTCTATTTCATCACTAGTCCTTTTGCAACATTTTTCCAGGACATGAGCACTTGAATCATGTATTTGGTGCATCATAGGCTTTCACTCGAGACCCTGGTCCTCTTCCTGAGGTTCCCTCCTGCTTCCTCCAATATTATTTATGCTCAAGGAGGTGTCCTGCAAAGGGCTGCATCATGAATCTTCCCTTGGGGCTGGCTGAGGCCACTGGAGATGGGACAGACACATCTCCCAGCTTATTTTTCGTCAGTGCTATCAAAGCCAGCTCGTCAGCAAGGACTGAACAAGGTTGGCCAGGCTTTTTGGTGCCTCCTACAATTTCAAATTTTGCCTCTGCCAGATTTGTAGGCTGTCATTAATGGGGCTGTTTGGTGGTTAAGGAACTGCTGGGACTTGCGACCTTGCCTTGCCCAGCGCTGGGGCCTCTGGAGCAGGAGGGATGCCAAGGCGCTCCATTATATAATGCAGGTTTATATCTATATAAAAATGATAGCTGCAGGGAGCCAGCACGAGTCTCCTGGTGGGAGTGCACGAGCAGACACGATGTGTGTGCTCAGGTTTCTCTCTCCTCACCTGTGCTGGTCAGGCCCAAGCCCACAGCCACATGTGCGTGAGCGTGGCCGCCACATCTGGGGCTGCCGTGTGGACAGAGTGCAGATCATAACGCATGGCCTGCGTCAGAGCCTGACCTTTCCTCCTGTAAACTATCCAGCAGATGTTTATAAATGTGTTTGTAATCTTTAGCTGGTAAGATCAGCTAAGAAAAATTTTACAAACAGGAAGGGATATCTAGTTCTTCAGCGGATTTATTTGCGCTGCATGATTCGTCCAGGTGAATGTTCTCCTGGCCAGAGAACCCCGAGATACATCTGCCTTCAGATGAGTCCTAAGAAGTTAATTGACACAGCATTCCAGAAGAAAGCTCCTTTCTTGTTGTGGTTTGCTATGAGGAGGATTTTTCTCAGCTTTAATATCTGCAGGGGGTAGTTACAAAAGCAGCTGTTCCGTCATTAAAGGAGGATGAAGGAGTCCTGTCTGACTGAGCAGCATATTCATTCTCCTCCATTAACTCTCTGCTGAGAGCTACAGCTGAGCTGACCAAATGGTGTCAAAGTGGGGTATTTGGGGGCATATTTGCCTCTTCCCTTCTTGCAAAGTCTTATCAACTCTTGGCTTCCAATGAAGAAGACAGAATACTAAAAGAAGAGACTCCTTTATGAAATGTCTAGACTTAATGAAAGCAGAGAGCACCAGGCCTCTCATGGGAGAGCCTCCTTCAGAAATATCTAGAGAAAGATGGTTAGAATTAAATTTTATGGGGACATTTAAATTCTCTTGTGGAATACCAGGCCAGAGATAAACCCATGTGAAGCTAAATAACACATTAGGTCTATTACCGTGATCAACAGTTGTCACAGTTCTTACTGCACTGAGGCTGTGACCCGAGTCAAACCAGCTGAAAGTTGCACTGGAAATTCAAAATGGAAATTAAGCCTGACATAAGCTTCCTCTGGATATCACCATTAGTCAAGCTGCCCATAGCATCCACCTTTTCAGTAAACTCCAATGTATTCTTGCAGGCCTTTGGGGGGTGGGGTATTTTTGGGATGTGCTGGCACAAAGTGCTGCTGCTCAGCAGTGTTGTTTCTAGCCCCACCCAGAAAACAGCTGCTGGCTCTGGGGCTCTCCCCCATTCCCGTGGTGGTACTGACACAAAGCAAGGCTCTGGATTTTTAAGAAGTCATATGGAGGCTGCCCTGGTGTCCCTCTAATTGCTCTTGTCTGCAGAGAGGGAAATTCCCTGAAATACCACTTCTCAGGCCAGGGAGATGTGACATGTGCCTCGGGCAAAGCTCCCTTCAGCCCCGTTGCTGACTCACCAGACTGGCCTGGCCTTCCACAGCCATCTCCCACCTCCAGCACAGCCTTGGAGGAGCCCACATCCCAGGGACTTTTGTGGTGAGTCCAGAACCTCCCCAGCCTGCCCCAAATGCCATGCCCTCACTCAGCAGTGGCTCATGTCAACTGTGCCACCTTGAATCATCTGGCCAGCAGGATGTCCAGCCAAGTCTGTGGCCCATCAGACTTTCTGTGGCTCAGAAGGTCCAGACTGGGGAGGTCTGGTGCTGACCCTGGTCACTGCAATGTAAGGAAGATATTAAACTCTTAGAGAGTGTCTAAGGGAGTGTGGTGAAGATGGTGAAGGGTTTGGAGCTGTTTGAGAGGAGGCTGAGGAGGGCACTGGATCTGCTCAGCCTGGAAAGGAGGAGGCTGAGGGGGACACCTCGTTGCAGCCTACAATTTCCTTGTGAGGAGGAGAAACAGACACTGGTCTCTTTGGTGACCAGAGACAGGACCCGAGGCTGGGGCTGTGTCAGGAGAGTTTTTTGTTGGATATCAGGGAAAGGTCTTTCCCCCAGAAGGTGGCCGGGCACCGAACAGGCTCCCCAGGGAATGGTCACAGCCCCAAGGCTGCCAGGCAGCACTCTCAGGCACAGGGTGGGATTGTTGAGCAGTCCTGTGCAGGGCCAGGAGTTGGATTTATTGATCCTTGAGGATCTCTCCCAGCCCTGGATATTCCGTGACTCTGTGGTTCCGTGAATGTCCCTACCCACACCGTGGTGGGGCACCCACGGTGCAGGCTCCTCTCTCTGGAGGGGGCTGCTCCGAGTCCAGACCCATGGCATGCCTGTGGCAGGAAGCTGAGCCTGGAGCACAGGCTTTAGCTGGTGTGTAATTGCTCAGACAGCTGAGCCTGGCACCCGGCAGAGATCCGGGATGAGCACAGAGCCCGCCCGTCTCCTTGCGGGATGGGCTGAGCAGCGCAGAGCCGGCAGCGCAACCCCGCGGCACAGGGTGAGGTGTGTGACCCCGCGGGCACCCAGCCTGCGACACTCCCTGCCCTCTGCTCCTCTCCTGGGGTCCCCACAGCCCCCCGAGCCTGGGGATGGGCACAGGGCAGCGACAGGCTCCGGGGCAAAGGCACCTTCCCTGACCTGAGCCAGGCTGCAGACAGAGCTCGGTCTGCTCCTGGCCAGAAAGGAGGCAGCAGTTGAGAAAATGAATACAGTATTTGCAAGGACTTCAGGAATTGTTCCCTTGTTAATAGAACTGCAATTTGTGGAAATATGATGGAGGGTGAAGGTCTGCAAATACTTAGAGGAATAATGAGCATTGTAAGCAACAAGCACCACAGGGGAGTATGAGAAATAGATTGTACCAGACAGGCCATTTCTGCATAATTACACAATTAGTGGACTGGGGAAGACAGTGGATAACCCTTCGCAGTGTGCTGTGGTGCGGCGCAGACCGTGCTGGAGACTGGAGCACCAATTAGCTGGGATGGCTCAGGGAACGTGGAAAGGCTGGAGGGAGGGAGGAGCAGCCGCGCCGAGCGCTCGGATGGAGCGGCACAGAGGGCAGAGCTGCCCGGCCGGATGGGCACTGCCCCCGCTGGGAAACGTGGTGCTGATAGAGGGGGACAGGCGTGGAAAACTCGCACGCTGGGCTCTCCAAAGGCGCGGCGCAAATGAGGGGAGAGAGCGGGGAATAAATGTCGGCAAGGGAGGGTTTTGACAGTGAGCAGAAAAGGATGATTTTGGTAATAGTCTGCTAGAAGCGCAGCTCATACCTTTGGGCAACAACAATTACAGGCAGAATTATGTAATGAGAAGGCGCTGTTTGGGGAGCGGTAATTTGGAGAGAGCCCTGGCAGAGTGAGCACATCACAAGGGCTCAGTGGTGCTGAGCTCTCCACTCCAGGCACCCCTGGGCAGAGGTGGCATCCGTGGCATCCCCCTGGTCCAGCTGTGGCCTCGGCCGTGCCACGGTGAACAAGGCAGAGGTGACCTGGCAGCGACCCAAAAAGACAATGGTGGGAGGGTGGGAAGGCTTCCTTCAGCCCGGAGGAGCCAGATGCATGGAGGGGGGGGTGAGAAGAGGGAGGGAATCGAGGTCTGGAGACGGCTTCTCTCGTGCTTCGTGTCCTCACACCTGCACAAGGGGCAGCATGTTGGGGAGGACAAAAATAATAACGCAGATTTGCTGCTGCTTCTTCTCTGCTGCAAAGTCAAAATCATTCCCCGGGCTCTTCTGTCCCTGGATTAGAGGAGTTATGCAAAGAAAGTGCTCTCTGCATCGCCCTGATCCTAAGGCAGCCCGGAGCAAGGCACAGATTTTCCCCCCACATTCCTGGTGGGACAGAGCGCTGCCTGGAATCCATGCGGGCTGATCTCACCTTCCTGAGTAGCTTGTGCTGTCAGTTCAGGCTTTTTCATACTGAATTATTTCTGGGAATCACCAGGGACTCCCCTCTCCCCCTCCTTCCCCACACATCCTGGAGGAATCCCCTTCTGCAGCTTGTTTTCTGTGCTGACATCACCTGGCTGCCCTGGTTCCTGCCCAGGGAGGGAATGTCGCTGTTCTCACGACTGCCTGAGCTCCCTCTTTCCCTTTTCCCGTGGGCAGAGACAACAGCAGATGCTTTTCCCTGCCCACAGCTCTCCCTGGAGCATGAGGAGCAGGGCTGGCAGCTGTGGCTGTGCTCTCTTGCTGTCCCCTGGCCACCCAAAGCATAGAGTGTCACAGACAGCCGGGGTGCCAGTGCCAACAGAGCCTGCCCAGGGGAGCACAGTTCACAGATGGGAACACCAGCACCTTCCCTGAACAGGGCCTTGCGTGGCTCATGGTCTGGCCCTGGAAAGGATAAAGTTAATTTGCTTCACAGTGGCTCACAATGGACATGTTTCAGCTTTTTGTTCAAAACAACACCAATAACACATTAAGATTCCAACTTTTGTTGGAGTAGATTTGGGGGCATGCAATAGCTTGGGAGGGGCACAGAGATACTCCACACCATTGGCAGTAAATGGGTTAACCACGTGCTTGGGAGCTGGCTGGGCATCGTGTACTCATGGAAGGGGATGAGTGATTGCCTTTGCATCACTTTTTTTGTTTTGTTTTCTTCTCTTCTACTCATCCCTCACTTATAAAACAGTTGTTATTATTGTTATTTTTATCCTGACCCCCAATTTTCTTGCTTTTATTCTTCCTTTTCTCTTACATGAGTGATTGCCTTTGCATCACTTTTTTTTTTGTTTTGTTTTCTTCTCTTCTACTCATCCCTCACTTATAAAACAGTTGTTATTATTGTTATTTTTATCCTGACCCCAAATTTTCTTGCTTTTATTCTTCCTTTTCTCTTACCTCATCCCACTGGGGGTGGGAAGGAGTGAGCCAGCATCTCTGTGATGCTTAGCTGCCCACTGGGGTTAACCCACAGCATCTCCTCCATGGATTCAAATGCAGCACATCCAATTACTCTGCTGCTTCAGGCACATTTTCATCAGGCAAATACAACACAGAACAACTGTGCCCTGCATAATGTACTTGTCCATCTGATCGTGCTCTCCACCCACAACATTGCAGTGAGTGATGTTGTATCTGCTTTTCTTGATCTTTTAAGGTCCTGGAAGAGGTTTCTGGGAAAGAACCTTCATTTGGGTAGAGATACAATCTCTAATTGTTTTTTTAAGCATTTCTCTAAGGCAGAACTCAGGTGCTCTGGTCGATATCCTTGCAGAGGCTTTCCAAGGTGCTGGTGTGTCACTGCTAGGACCTTGCAGCTGCACTTTCTGGGGTTTGCAAAGAACCAGGAGAAAGCTTGACCCATGATGAGGAGAGCCCTTCCTTTATGGACCCTCAGGAGCTCTTATACATTTGGGATCCCCTACATGCAGCCTTTTGCCCGAGTTCAGATCTCTGAAAACTCCAAGAGCAGCTTCTGATCGTTTTTGCTCCGTGTGGTCTCAGCTCCTCCTGTCCAAGTTCTTTTCTGAATGGGGGAGCCGACACAAAAGATGTGTCTTTTCTGTCCTTGGCTGTGTGGCTGTGGTTTTGGATGCATTTTGTCTTGCAGCCATCCCGTGGGTCTGGGCAGCAGCCTGTGGGTGTAGGTGTGAGGAACTGATGGATGTGTGGGACAGGAGGGGTGATGCTGGCTCAGAGTGCTTGCAGGGAGGCTGAACCTCCTACAGAGCTCTCCAGGCTGTGCACAGGGCTGGCACAGTGCTCAGCCAAGGATCACTTTGATCCACTCAGATAAGATGTCAGAGTGCCCCTCACACAGGCTCTGCCTCCACCTCCACTCCTCCAGCTCCAGAGTGACCCTGAGAGCAGGCAAAGGGCTGGGCTAGAGAGGCTTCATGCTATCCCTTAAATATAAACATTCCTAAAAGCAACTTTCCCATTTCTTTGTGGGAGGCTATAACCTGCTGGGGCCTTCAGCACTTTAGCAGAGTTGCCTCTGGAGAAAAAGAGACCATAAGAATCCATGGAATTTTCCACAGAACTTCCTAGCCTTTTCTGGCTAGACCTAGTTGAGAGGCTTAGGATGGAGGTGTGAATGGAGGGTGCCCTGTTCATTGATTTAATGTGGAAATCGCTGTTGTTTGTAGGGGCAGCAGGAGGAAATAAAGAGGAATTGTTAAAGGAAATGGCCGATGTCTCTTGCTGGGATGATAAATCCAGGAGGATTTCAGAGGTGCTGAGGGCTGGAGGGGTCAGCAAGGAGCTGAATTCTGCTTTTAAGGAGCCAGCCCATGCTGGCACATGGGCTAACACAGTTATTTAACCAGAGCTGTCCCAGAATGATGAGTGAGTTTGTGCCACTTCACAGCAGGGCTGTTCTGAGCAGCCTCAGAAGCTCAGTTTGTGAGATGGAAAGGGCAGATCTGTGATTTAAAGCCCATCACTGAAGCCCATCAGCTGAGCCTGCTCACACACAGGCCCTCAGTGCTGCCCTTCCAAAGCAAGGATGGAGGCTGAGCCAAGCTCAGCATGGACTGTGTGTCAGGGCTGTGATGGGCCAGGAGCACCCAGGGTCACGAGGAGTGACTGACCTGGCAGCTGTGGGAGGGCACCCACACATCAAAGGGCACCTGTGTGACAAAAGGGCACCCACAGAGACTCCAAAAGGGCACCCACAGTGCCCATCCTCCCCAGCAGTGGGGCCTGGGGTAGCCCCAGGTCTCACCCACATGGAGCAGCTGCAAACAAGGGCTGGGATTTCTCTAAGCTACTGGTGACTCCGTTGACGTCATGTGTCAGCAGTGGGTTGAGGACACCTTCAGGGGGTGCTTCCCTGTTCTTCTGCCTGCTTTCAGAAAATTCAGCTGGACTTCAATTGTAAAAATCTTATTACGTTGAATTTTGTGAGCAAAACCGTGTATGGTTGTAAGAGAGCTGCTATGGGACAAATCCTATCAGGGTGAGGATCTGATTCCTTAGGGATGAAAAGGAAAGGGAGATGCCATGGGAAATCTCCTTTTTGGGCTGGCTGTGTCAGGTCTCTATCAAGCATCCACAAGACTTGTCCCCTTTCAGAGCTGCGTGTACATGTGCAGTGGGTGTGAGGCTGGATTTGGGAAAATGCAGATGGGGAACTGAGAATGGCAAAAACGCCTTTTGTACAATACAGGGGCATCAGGCAATGCTTGAGTGGAGCTCAGTTGTCCTTATTGGACAGATAAATAGCTGTACTTGCTGAGTGGTTTTTCTCTTTTCCTTCATGGCAGCAAGAGCTGCACAAAGGATGGTATTTTTAGCTTAAAAATACCTTTCCCAGCTTGTCAGTGCCAGCAGACAAACCTGCTGCACAGCTTGTGTGGAGCTGGTGGTCCAGCAAGTGCCAGCATCTTGTCTTCTGGCAGGAGATGCTCGTGAGGGGATAACCCCAGGATGTCAAGAAGTGGCACAAGGGCTTTGCAGAAGCTTTGCTTCAGAGAACTGCAGGTGGGACTCCGCTTGTCAGGAGCCTCAGCTTTGCTGCCTTCACGATGCCTTTTTCCAAGTCTGCTGATCCTTGTAGGAACAGGGTCATGGAGAAATGCTGTCCAGCAGATTGCATTGATGAGCCAAAGTGTTGCTGACAGGTACAGTCCTACTGTGCTTTTCTTTATTCCACATCTCCAGAAATAATGTGCAAGTATTTCCTGGCTACTGCCAGTTTTGTGTTGGCTCCACTGTTACGCAGGAGCTGGCAGTTCCAGGACAGTCCATGGAGTGTGACACAGAGGTTCCCCAGAAGCTGATGGCCACCTCCTGGTGATGCCAGTGAAGGCAGAGTTAAGCCAACAGTGGAAGATTGTGAGAATGCCACGATTTAAAATGGGTCATTGTGCTCCCAAAACTGCTGCTGTAAATGCAGCTGCAGACGTGCATGGAGCGTGCGCGCCTGACTTCACTCCTGAAATTTGGAGCCTGCAGGAGCTGGGACGGGCTTTCTGTCTGGGTTTCAGCTAATATCAAGGAGCAGTGACGGCTCAGAGGTTTTTTATTAATCCCCATCAGGCCGGGAGGTGGTGTATTAATTTCTTTCCAGATGCAAAGCTGGCTGGTTTTCCCTGGAGAGCACACTGCTGCTCTGCACGGGAGCAGTTCCTTCTGTCCTCCCAGAAAAGAAGGCAGAGTGCAGAGCAGCAGCTTTGCTCTTCTCCACGGACTCCCTTCTCCACTGAGCTCATCTGGGATCTTTGTTTGAAGAAGCAATTCCACAGCATCTGATGGCAATGGATACTGTGTAAGGGATGAGGTAGGGAGGTTCTCTTTTGCCTGACCTCTGTTCTGATGTCCAGGGGATTATAAAAGATCCCAACTTGTTGGGTTTGCACATAGGCAAATCCTAATGGGGGTAAGGATTCTCTGCCTGCTAAACTCGCCCTGCTGCTGAGAATGCTGGATTTCGTGCAAGAATTATCTGTGCTTTAGGTATGGCTCAGCCTCTTATATAATTACATCCCTCCTTTCCTTCAAGCTTAAAGCTGTACAGAATTATAAAGACTGAAAAACCCATGTGTTGATGGTGGTTTAGGTTATAACTCTCCACGAGGCTGTTTAAAGCCATAAACATTAAAAGCTGTTTTAGAATGAAATATTAAGCGACTTGTGAGAGCACAGCCATTCAGATATGTGCTGACCACCAGATGAGGCACCTGGGACACCAAGCTGGAATCCAGTTGAAGGTTTAATTGTATCAGTGCAGCTACGGGAGGACTGAAGTCATGTGCTGAATGTAGCTCCTGTGTGTGGGTGTTGGGATTGTTCAGGAGAGAGCCATTCAAGCTATTCCATACAATCCATGACAAAGCTGGATCTGGAGGGGCGGGTCCCTGCCCCGGGACAGGGGCCAGCCTGTTGGATAAGATGTACAAGATGTACACCTGCCAAGGTGAAAATTAATCTGCATGTAATATCCCTCACCTGTCACAAGTGAGACCGGGATTACGCCCAGGTACAAAAATAACCACGCTGGGTGTTGCTGAGGCTGCTTCTTCCCATCACAAACCCCAGGTTCCTCAGGATGGTGGGGCCAAGCCACACACTGACACTTCTTCCAAGACTTAGGTTTTCATTTTCTGATGCTGAAGCTGAGCTGTGCACAGCTTCACCCTCTGAGCACCATTCAGCAGTAGGGAATCCTCAATTATTCATTCATTTGGAAGAAGGCGGGGACAAAAAGGTAGGGCATCATCTGAGCTGCACTTGTTACCTTTAAAAACCTCTTCTAAACACAAGAACTTTGGAAAGGTGATCCCAAGAGCACACAGACTTTCTGTCTTTAACAGGAATGGAGGCAAATTTGCTAGAGTGGAGGAAGAGCTGTAGTCTATCTCCAGAAATCTGGGTAGGAGCTTAAAAAGATGGCCCTCATGTGAAGAAATTTGTGGGAAAAGCTATTTCAGGATGAAAATATAATTGCGAAAGAAAAGAAAGGAGGGAGGGAAATGTGTTTTTTATGACACACATCCATTCAGGACACATGTGCTGGCAAGGCAGCTATCCCTAGGAGTAAAACATCCAAGTCCCTCAAAACACATCAGATTTAACACCCAAACCAAGAGTGCTGGGTTTGCAGCCTTGTTATGCCTGGTAAATGCTGTCATAAATGCTGATGGATTTAGGTGGCTGTGTTAATCCCTCGTGGTTGGCCTGGGGACAGTGCCCATGGCGGGATTCCATTCATACAAGATCCGAGATGAGAGCTCTAATCATACAGGTAGCAAAACACTCCTGAGGATTCCAAGGAACTCTCTTCCCAAGGCTGAGGAAAACTGGGTGAAATTGTTTGGGTGTTAAAACATTCTCAAGAAAATGAATAGAACTGGGAGCTCTTGGAGCAGAGGCCAAGAGACCTGAGGTTTCAGAATCACGACTGTGGACAAGATTTAGCCCATGGATGTCCTATCTTGGTAGCACTGAATGCCACAACTGAAAGCAATAAGAAGATCAACAAATTTAGTAAAGAGAAAAATAGGTAGCAATCCATGTACATCTGGAATTATGATGTGTAGACAACAAGCTTAGACATCTGGAGAGAAATTGCCTATCAAATAGAGCTTAAGTACAAAATTACAGGACTTTACAAAGGTATCAGCTAAGAGAAATATGGTAATGAGCCAAAGAATGGAATAACCACATGGGAATCATCATCCATAATGACCCAGAAGACAGTAACTGGTCAGTAACCACTATTACCTTGCTTTTGGAAAAGAAGCAGCATCGTGGACTACTGCTGTCCTGTGACAAGGAAACATGGAGGGTCTGGAGAAGAGAAGGCTTCAGGGAGACCTTACAGCAGCCTTCAGGTACCTAAAAGTGCTTACAGGAGAGCTGGAGAGGGACTTTTCACAAGGGCATAGAGTGAGAGGGCAAGGGGAATGGCCTTAAGCTGAAACAGGGTAGGTTTAGATTAGATATTAGGAGGGAATTCTTCCCTGTGAGGGTGGGGAGGCTCTGGACAGGTTTCCCAGAGAAGCTGTGGCTGCCTCATCCCTGGAAGCTCCCAAGGTCAGTTTGGACAGGGCTTGGAGCAACCTGGTGAAGTGGAAGGTGTCCCTGACCATTCAGGGGTGGAATGTCATGAGCTTTGGTCTTTTCCAGCCATTCTATGGTTCTAGGTTAAAACAACGTGTATCAGGCTCCAACTCCAAATCAGCCAACTTGGGAGCTTTTGTGTCGTGAATCAGAACAGATTTGCTCAGGTCCTGTCTGGTGCTCACATCTCAGCGTCTCATCAGGCTGTGCCCAGTGCCCAGGGTGGTGATGTCCTCTGCTCTAACTGCAAGGGCAGTGTTGGGAGCTCTCCTTTGCCCTTCACACACAGGTGAAAGTGTTTGACTAACAGTGCTGGCAGGAGGTCACTGCTCCACGAGGTGTTTCTGTGAGATCATCGTCACCAGCAACCTGGAGGTGAAAATGCTCATAAAATCAGCGAGAGAGACAGAGACTGATGGGGTTTCAAGGGTCAGTGGGGAGAAAGAAGCTAGAGAGGGTACTCAGTATGGCTTGGCACGCTGGCCCCTTGAAAACAAAATGAAGAGAAAACAACAGAGACTGGGGCTGTGAAAGAGCAAAACAATTCCTCTTGGTGACTCTGTCTGGCAGAGCAGGGATTTGATAGGACCTGCAGTAGAAACACAGAGGAACAAATTTTCCGTGTGAAGCCCAGCGCCTGAATGTAGCACTTGGGAGTTAAAAGGCTGGGAATGGGTGGCAGTAGGGATTTTGCCTCTGTATTTTCCTCTGTCCACAAGAGACAATGGAATAGCGCCTGGTTTTTGTGTTCTTAGCTTAAGTGGGATATTGCAAAATGGGATAGCCACAGATATGATCCTGAGCTGGGGAAAATGCCATACAGCAAGGAATGGAAAAAAACCTTGATCTGTTTAGCTTATCAAAAAAGAAAATTGAGGGATAACTTAATTACAGAGTGTAAGTACTTCCATGGGAGAAAATACCAGTTGCTGAAGGGCTTTTTAATCTAGAGGAGAAAACAAGAGTAAGAAACAATGGCTGGACAGTGAAGCCAGATATTTCACTTCAGAGCAGGCAGACATTGTTAACAATGAGGGTGATTAACCACTGGGAGAGGATCCCAAGGGGGCTGATACCTCGTTCATCTCTTGATGTCCACACACCAGGCGGGAGCGCGTCTCTGGAGGACACGCTTTGCTCACCAGTGCGGAACTGGGTTTGATTCATGGATAACTGGATCAAATGTGCCACCCACTGCCCTACAACTTCTGGCCCCTTTGGGCCTTTGAAGCCCTTAGCTGCTTCTGGGAATGATTTGGCAGTTCTCTGGGTCTTTCCAGCTGGGCATCCTGATGGACTTTTGAGGCAATGTCAGCATGTGCAGTCCTGCAGAAGGGGACTGGGCTGACTCGTCCATCACATGTTGGACTGTGGAAAGGGCCTGATTAACCCCCAAGCAGGTGAGATGTGGGCTTAACCAACCACCTAGAGCTCCCAGAGATGGAGGACAAAGACGAGAAGTGCAGGTAAGGGCTCTCCAGCTATTCCTTACTTTTGGAAAGACTTCCTGGGACGGCAAAGAGCTGGGTGCAAGGGCAGGTGGAGTCACTCTGATTTATGGTGGGAACAACAATAGGAGGAGAAAGGCCAACTTAACCCCTTTGCAGGATCAAAGCAAAATGGAAATGGTTGGCAAATCTCTGCCCTTTTCTTTAGACTCTACTGCCTCTCTCGTATCACTGTCTGAACCTCAGGAACTCCCAAAAACACTCATTTCTGTGATGCTCCAGAAGCTGTTCAGAAATTCCAGTCAGAGAGAGAATCAGCAAGTGGAAAATCACCTCTGCACTTCATGTGTCCAAGACACTCCCGGCTGAGCCTCTCCTGTCCCGTGGCCCTGCTTCCCTCACCCTCCCACTGCAACCCAGGGCATCTCTTCAGCCAGTTGGGAGCAGTGAGCAAACGGTTAAAGTTTTGCTTCTCCACCCAGTGGTGGGTGTTGTCTGTGTCAGAAACAATATAAGAACAGTCGGAAGTTGCAGCTGGCAAGTAACATTTGGAGTAGCAGTCGTGGGGCATATAGATCTGGTGTGGACTGTCTTTTCCTGAGACTGTAAACACTTGTGCAGAATGTCCGAGAGCAAGAAAAAAGTGAAAGGAAAGAGCAAAAAGAACAAAGAAGGGAAAAAAGGGGAAAGAGAACCTGACCCAGGAAAAGGTACTTCCCATTTTTAACAAATTTTACTTAAAGGAAGAAGAGACAAGCCAGCAGAAAAAGTACTTGTGGGTTGCATGAGGGTGCAAATGCCAGGGACTGTTTGCCAGGCGAGTGTGCAAATCTCTGCATCTCATTCATATTTCTTGCTGTTATAGATCTGCTTTTGTTACAGGTCTGATTTCTTCTTCATCTTCTCTCTTTTTTTCTTTTCTTCTCTTCTCTCTTTTTTTCTTTCTTTTTTTTTTAAAAAATTATTTTTATTTTTATTTTTGTTTCTGTTTTTGTTTTTGTTTAAATACCCAAAGCCCCAAGGCTTCAGGGCAATATGCCCTTTCACGAACAGCAGTGCTCAGCTCCTGTCATGGTGATAGGGGAATTGAAGGGGCTTGTGCTGATTCTCTGGGGGTTCTGCTGTGTGGTGATTTGCTGTTTATTTGGTTGTCTTCTCACTTCTCCCTGAGGTAAATATCAAAAGCCATAATTTTGGAGGATCACAGGTACTGTTTCTTGAGACAGACCAACTCTCAGAGATCAGATTTTAGTTACAGCCTTGGTTTTTGAGGTAACAATGACCTGTAGTGAAAGACATGTGGGCTCTTTGCTGATATGCTGATATTCCTGAAATCAGGCTGTTCTTCAGAGCTCTGACTGCTCCTTGCTGACTGAGTCAGGCAATATTTATGATATTGCCAGGATTAAACGTTTTAACGGATTCAGTTTGATTCCTGAGTACATGGGTAGTGCAAGAACTGTCTTGGAAAGACACAGAAGATTTGGTGGTAATGCAGCCCAGAGTAATTCCTTTCTCTCTCATGGTATCAGGTAGGGATTATCCTGGGCTGTTCCTTATCTGTGGTTTATCTGGCAATGCATTTGGAGAGAGCAGCGACTGTGTCAGGCTTTGTGTTTTATCAGTGTCAAAAGAGACTACGAGCTGGACTGGGTCCTGTCCCGAGCCTGTCAGTTCAGCTCCTCACTTGTCTGGCTGCAGTTCTGCTCTTGGTCCTGCTGCAGTGACAAGTGACAGCTCCTGGCCAGAGCAGGCTTGCTCTGGCTCTGCACTGGCATCACTGGGGGCAGGATTTGCCCCTTCCCCTTTTCATCCCTTGACCCTGAGTGTGGGGGCTCTGCTGTGCCCAGAGCAGGGGCTCCTCCACTGGCTCTGCCCCGAGCTGCTGGGGTGGCAGTGGGTGCTGATGCCGTGGCACGCTGGTGACATCAGAGGACAGCTGATGTTGCTGTGGGATCTGGGAGGAGGCTTTTGGGAAAGCTTCAAGACAGGGAGCTTGGAATCACCAGGCAGAAACAACAGCTACTTGAAGATGATGGGCTCTGCCCTGGGGGCTCAGGAGGGTGCAGGAGCTGGGGGCTCTCTCCAGCCATCACCAGCACCACCCCTGCCCCTGTGCAGTGTCTGCATTATGGGCATTGCCTCTGCTGGGAGCAGGAGGGGCTGGTGCACTGGGAGGCACTGGCTTAGTCACAGCAGGGACATGAGGCACACTGGGACTGCCCAGGGAGCAGCCACCTGCTTTGAGAAGAGCCAGGTGTGAGGCTCAGTTTTGTAGTGCCACATCAAAGCCCTGCAGTAGTTCAGTGCCCTGGAGAGAAAATGGAACGACCTTTTACCTGTTGTTACTCTCATTGACAACCCTATCTTCTGCTGGAATGCATCATCAGGCTTTTTATCACATATAAATCCCACAACTGGCACCTTGGCCAGAGTGCAAACCCCCTTTCTCCCTACTAATGAGTCCAGAGTAGAACTGAGGATGACTGCACTGATCACTGGGGGTGATTGCATTGATCATTGGGAATTATTGCATTGATCATTGGGAATGACTGCATTGATCATTGGAGATGACTGCATTGATCATTGGGAATGACTGCATTGATCATTGGAGATGACTGCATTGATCATTGGGAATGACTGCATTGATCATTGGGAATGACTGCATTGATCATTGGAGATGACTGCATTGATCATTGGGAATGACTGCATTGATCATTGGAGATGACTGCATTGATCAGGTGGTGGAGTCACCATCTCTGGAGGTGTCCAAGAAATTACTGGATGTGGCACTCAGTGCTCTGGTCTGGTTGAAAAAGTGGTGATTGGTCAAAGGTTGGACTTGTTGATGTCAGAGGTCTTTTCCAACCTAAATGATTCTATGAATTTATGATTCTATCATTGTGTTTGTGCCTCAACCAGAGAACTGAAAGGTTAGGCTTGTACAGCATCCTTTTTTTGCATTCCTTGTTAATTGGATCGTTTAGATCCAGGTTGCTCGTTTGCCCTGTATTGCTACAGAGGTTGCCCTCTCTTTGCTCTGTGGGTCCATTAGGAGAAGACACTTGGTAGTCTGTGGTGTCCCTGGATCAAACCTCCCTTTGGGTCGAGCTGGTTGGGGCCAATGGAACCTGAGAACACCTTCTCACACCATGGGTCACCTTTGCTATGTGATCTAAGGGACACCATAGCAATGGCTCCCCAAAAGAACCTTTAGGAGTGAGGAATTCCTCCTCCAACCGCTTCTGAGTGGATGCCCCAGTCCAGGCACACAGACCCTCACTCTGGGCAGCAGATCATCCTGTGGGCCATTTCTTCAGCTTGAGGCTGGTCCTCAGACTGCTCTGCAGCCCTGGCACACACCAGGCCACTGGCTGGGCACTGTCAGGGGCATTTGTGTTCTCTGTTTTCCCAGGCTGTAGAATTTCCCTGCAAAGGGGATGTGCTGACCCCCCTGAAACCAGGAGGCAGAAGAGGAATCTACAAAAGTCTCGTGCAGTCTCTACAAATACCAGGACAGGACAGTAAATTTGATTGTCTGTGCAGGGAAAAGTAAGGGAATGATGGCAGTGTGCAAAGCCTTCATCCTTCACTCTGCATCCCTGAGCAGCCTCTGCTGAGGGCCAGACTTTGATCCCTGTGACATTCTGAATCTACCCTCCTGCTCTTAGGTGTCTACATGGAAAATTACACTCAGGCACCCCTTGGGGGTGTGCTCTGTAGAGCCCCAGGACAGCTCTGGCACGGCCAAGACTCACCTGGGCTGCCAGAGGTGATGTCTCAGCCCTGCAGCTGCTCTGGGGGAATTGCCCCAGGTAAAGCTCTTCACTGCCAGAGCAGCAGAAGAACTCTGGAAGGATGAGAGGGCTGACACAGTAGCTTCAGGAAAGAGCATCCATGTGCCATGGAGTGAGCTGGATTTCCCTTGAGGTCTCTAAAACTCAGGGGAGAAGAGGATTTGTCTTCCACTGCGGCTTTTAACACAATTGTTTTGGCTTCTGTGAACGTGTAAAAGAGGATTGCTGATCTCATGTGAAGTGCTAGCTTTGTTCTGAGGACAAGGACTGTCTTTAACCTAAACTCACATTTTCATGCCTCTAGTGAGGCAGCTGTCCTAAAGTGAGTGCCTTGGCTACAGCTTTAGCCAGTGGAAGAGCCTGCGAAGGCCTCCAGAGGGAGATGGTGTCCACCTATGAACACAAACCATCAGGAGCCCTCTTTTACACGTTTGTAACATGCATTGAAAAATCCCACGTCCCACCCAGCGCACGTGGAAGGCACACCCTGTAGGGACTACGTGAGCTGCAGGATGTAGGAACAGACCCACAAATCAATGTGAAATGCTCCCACAAAATTCAGGTCTGGGAGAGAAGATCCTCACTGCAAGAGAAGATGTATTTTATCGTGTGCTGTCCGTGGCATGGAGCAATCAAAGTGTAAAAGCAGCTGACCTGGCACATTCTGAGAGATTTGGGGTTGACTTTGGGGAAGTGGGACAAAAAGACCAAGACCAATGCCCACGTTCACAGCAGAGCTGAGCGGAGCCAGAGCTGTGGCAGGGGATTGGGATGAGAAATAAAAAGGGCTGGAGGAAGCCTTGCCAGTGAGGTAGGCAAGGAGCAAGTTGAAAAGGGTCTGCATTTCATCTGAACTTTCGTGGGGTCACTTGGGGAGAAAAGACCAGAGAAATGTAAAGCATCTTGGTTGGTTAAATTCCCCAGCAATTCCAGGCATTCTCTCTTATTTTTATTTGGTGTTGAGGAAAACATTGCGTGTGCTTCAGCTTTTTGCTGTTTGTCAGTGCTAATAAGCTGGCAGCACAGGCACTGTGCTTTCTCTTGAACGGCCCATGGCAATTGCTAATGCTGGAAAACTACCCAGAGAGCAGGTGAAGAGTCTCTGCAGAGAGTAGCTCATGTTTCAGTAGGAACTGGCTTGACCTCAGTTCCCAGATGAGTCAGGAACTGGTGGAAAGGTTGTGCAGGAAGGCATTGCAATTGAAACTCCCAAAGCTTGAAGGGGAAGGTGCCCCTGGGCACGAGCCAGCAGTGGGACTGCAGCAGAGGCAGGTGCACATTGCCCAGGCCTGTGAGCCTGGGGTGCTTTAGAGTGCTGCCACCATGTTACCACAGAGTTTGGGGAGAGATGTGGAAGCCCCTGGCAGATGCTGAGCTCAGGCTGTGTGGTGGAAGCCTCAGAGATCCTCAACAGCAGCACAACCACAACAGCTCCTTCCTCCTTCCCTGCCAGCCAAGGCACCTCTGTGTGGGCTGCAGGGTGAACATGCTCCTGATTTGTTCTCAGCTTTCTGCTCACAGGAAAGGCTCCAGTTCTAAGGAGCTCCTAGAAATATTAGCCAAAAACGTTTGCTTACAAGAAGAATAACCCATGGTGGATATCCTACAGTAGCAGTTCTGTTTTCTATAAACACCCAGGCACACAGGGTACCAGATGTCAGCTGTGCTCCAGGATCTGTCCACATGCATGTTTCCCCTGGCTCAGTCCCTGGGCTGGTGTTCCATATGGCTTGGAGCACGCATGGGGACAGTTACCACGCACTGGGGAGCGTGCAGGGACTTGCTCAGCTTGGGGAATGCAGGGGGTCTGACTCACAAGCTCCAGTGATTCATGCTGGGGTAAAGGAAAAGGTAAATCCCAGCTCCTTTCTGGTCTTCCCTGGAACCCTGCTGAAGGAGGGGTTGAACAGAACATGCAGCTCTGCTCCTCCTCTGTCCATGGCTCATAGTCCCAGGTGTTAATACAAACAGGAGTTATGGGAGAGGGACCCAGCAGGGCTGAGGAATAACCCATCTCTCCACTCAGGCAGAGCAAGGAACGCCTGGCAGGGGCAGGATGCAGCAGAACAGTACATTAGTAAGTAATCCCACTATGGATCCAAAAGCTGGTGAGTCAGAGCCCTGGGCATTCCATCTTCAATCCCTTTTTGGAGGTGTAAGTAACCTGGGAAAGGCAGTCTCTGGAAAGAGGAGGAACATCTGGCGAGGGGCTGAGCACAGCCTGGCTGCTGACCTTGGAGGTTGTGTGCTCAGCTCATTCTCTGCCTCATTAATGTGATGGGCTCCAGCTGCAACCTGGCTGAAGGAAAGCTGTGCTGCCATGGGCAGCCTGGCCCTGACATCCTTCCTGCTGCCTCTGGACTGTCAGTCCTGCTCTGAGCGCTGCCCCGAGCCACAGGCTGGGCTCAGGGCTGAGCTCCAGTGGAACTGCAGCCGAAAACTGCTCGGAGAAGGTGGGATGAGACATGGGCAGGTGGCCCTGTGGCATTGACATGGGGGGAGATGAGCCTCCTGCTCCTCTGACCCCCTCTCATTTTCCCTCAGATTCCAATGAGTGCTTTCAGGTGCATGAGGGGGGATGTTCAGCATGGGGGCTGTGCCACCCTCTGCCTTTTCCAGTGCCTGGGAGCTCTGTTACAGCTCTTGGAATATCCACGAGTGGAGCTTTGGGTAACACACCTCCTGCTTGGGTGTGCTTGTTTTCTTCTGGCAGCAAAGCTCCGTGAAAAAACAGAGTGTGTCTTGTTTGAAATCAAGTTCAAGAGGAGCTTGAGAGATGCAACTCATGCCTAGGATCCTAAATCCAGGCTGTTTCCTTTGGCTGAGAAGTGGCAAGTCTGTGAAACCCCAGTAAAGGCTGGATGTCTGTGCTGGAAACAGTGTAGAGAGCAGAGGCTGCGAGATAACCTGGAGCTTTCCTTTGGGAAAGCTGCACCTCTGTCACTGAGGATGAGGGTGGAGGCTGTGGAAAGCTGTGTAGGAACCTCCCAGCCCTCCTGGCTCACCCTGGGTGCTGTGTGGAGCTCCTTGCCCTGGCTTCTGGCAGCCTGTGCTGCCCTGGGGCTGGTCAGGGGTGTGCTGGCAGGGGAGGCACTGGGGGAGGGCGAAGGCTGGAGCTCAGACATGCATCACCAGCTGTGCTGACCTCCTGCCTGGGCCAGGACAGCAACATCACCTGACTGGGGAAGGGACTCTGCCCAAGGGGAAGCTCTCGCTGGACCCACAGGGAACTGACTGGGGTAAAACCGTTCCCTCCACATCCCTGGATTGTCCAGAGCAGGGAGAGGCTTGCATTGTCTCCAGGCTGAGTCCTGGTCCTGGCTCTGCTGCTGTGCCCAGGCAACAAACGGTGTTTGGACCAGTGTGACCTGGGATGGTCTCCTGTCCAACGAGGGCAGCGCTCCCTTGTTGCATTTTTGAGATGTTTCAAATTGTAACAACAAATACAAGAGATAATGGTAAAAATTAAACATTTTAGGTAATTAATAACTCTGGCAATTAGGCTTGGCAGATTCAGTCATCAGTTCTTATAATGGATTTTAGCTCAGGCATGTCTGGAAGGCCACAGCTCCTCGATATTAGGGAGAGGAGCTTTGCAGAGGAGATCAATAAAGCACACAAGGCTGTCTGTGTGCAGCAATGGTGTGATCAAACTTCTCAGGACTCTGGTGGGCCTGGAGGTCTCCTACAATGTGCTTCATCCCTACTATCCCTTTAGAGTTTTGACTACAAATAGGAGTCAGGGCCCAGTTTTTCTCGCTACATTTTCATCCATGGTGAGGATGAGGAAGAGAAGGGAACCACGTTTACTCTCCAAGTCTGGTATTTGGTGGCTGGCAGATCAGAAAAAGAACAACAGCCACAAATATGTGAGATAGACAGAAAAAGTGTTCTTTAGGCAAGCTGTGAAACTTTAATTTACCTTAAGACTACATTAAAGTCAGGTGCTTTAGTGTTTAGTTAGTTTATTTTTAAAAAAAGACACCCCAGAATTCGAACCAGATCTCCTACATCATTGACCGATGCTTGGAAGCCCTTCAGAGAAATTTCTTTTTGGTGTCAGAATTTGCACATTTGCTTAATTTGAGGGTAAAATCAGATTGAAATCCATCCAGCAGGTTCTCAGCAGATGTTTCTCTGTCCTATCTCCTCTGGCTTTGTTGGTGGATGTGTGATATTTACCAGCTGAGCATCCAACCCTCCGGCTTTCAACAGTTTTTGATTTGAAGGCTGGGACTTTATTCCCCTCCAAAACAGTGTGTGTGTGCATGTGTACATATGTTTGCATTCACATGAGTTTTTTCTTCCACTTTGAAGTCCATAGGGCTTTGCAAGAATTCCCTGGTTCCTGATGTGCCCCAGCCCTCCGGGGGTGTGGAGATGCAATTTTGGCTAGCACAACACTCTGGCAGAGCCTGTACTGACCCTGATGTTCCCTCTATGTCTCTTGTCCATCTCTTCCTCCAGTCAAAGCACTGACACAACACCCATGCTCAGGATCTCCCTCTCTGTTCAAAGCACACCAGAAGAGCTCTTTGTGTCCCAGCTCCTCTCCAGCCCTTGGCCCGACCCAAGTGCTCCTGGAGAGAAATCCCCTTGGTCTGGGGGCAGGCTGGTTTCATCCCAGCAGTAGTGCAGACATGGGTTTGTGGAGTCCCCCCAGAGCATCTGGTGTTGGCCCCATTGCTGATGTGAGAAGGCAGATCAGCCAAGGGGCTCAGGTGCCAGCAGAGAACTGGGTATGGATGCTCCTGGGGAACAAGGGGACAAGGCACAGAGACAAAGGTGCTCCCCTGAACCTGCCCATGTGTCTAGCCATGTCCCCTGAGCCTGGCCATGTCCCCCCTGCCTGCCCTGCATGGCTGCTCAGGTGCCTCCCCTGTGCCCAATTCCCAGCTCAGGCGAGTGGGGCAGGGCTGGCAGAGAGAAATGTGGATTTTGGGCTGGGTGGAGGGAGAGAAGGAGGATATTATAGCTGCTAGCACAGTCCCTGTGCACGCAGGGTAACCAGCTTCAGCTGTGCCCGTGCAAACCTGCTGCTCTCTGCAGGAGAGAAACCTCAGCTGCATTGCAAAGCAAAAAATATCCCACCTGCCTGACTTCCACTGCAGAGCTTGGAGGCAGGAGGAATCCTGGTGGGGAAGAGGCTTGGGAGACCCCCCAGTGCCCACGGCTGGGGGAACATTGCTCCCTTTTGGGTAGACAGGGCTCCCTCAGCCTGCCCTGCTCAGTGCCTGCCCCGTGATGCCATCGCGGATGGGCACAGCAGCTCCAGCTCCACACCCCACCAGAGCCCGGCTCTGGGCTCTGCCACCGGCAGAACGAGCTGCAGGGCTTGTGCTGTGAGCTGGATGCCTGAAAAGGGCTGAGTGGTAAAGTGGTTTGGATCCAGAGAGCCTCGCTAACAGGTCCCTTGCTCACAGCTCCAGGGGTGAGGTGCTGGAGCAGGGCAGGATGTCTTTTGGGGGCCAGGAGTCTCCCTGATCACTGCCCCAGGCACAGCTCGTTTCCCTTGCAGAGTTCTTTCGTGCTCCATCTGCTCATTCAGGCTTTTGCCTGAAGGGCAAGGACAAAGAATGCAATGAACTTCTCCTTGGCATGGAAGTATATTTTGCTTCACATTTGTCAATAAATGAGATTAGGTTTCTGTATTTGTGCTGGGAGGCTGCGTGAGAGGCACGTTTAATGAATGCTAAAATAAACTCTCTGGATAGCTGTGGGGTAACAAACACAGCTAAAACTTGCCTCTCAGGAGAGATCCTGACATTGCAGAGATGCCAGTTATATGACCAAGCAAAAACGAGTCAGCCCAAACCTAAAATTCCCCTGGATCTTGCATGAAGTGATGACTCGGTACCAAAAGCAGTGTGTGTGATAATGATCATGCTGCTTCTGTGCTTGAAAGAACATTTCCAACTCAGTCCTGGGCTACCTCTCCCAGTTCTTCCAGGTATGAGTACTCTTTGTCCAGAATCTGAAGCTTTTATCCTAAAACGATAATCTCAGAAAGAGGGGAGGCAGCATGAATTACATATTCCTGGGTGTCCTTCCCACTGCCCACTCTGATACCAGAGTCCTGACTCCCCCCTTTCTGCCCAGCAGGACCTGTGAGACCCTGTAGGAATGAGGAAACCCCTGTGCTGTCAGAAGCAGACACAAGTGGATCAAGGGAGAGTCCTGGGTATCAAGGGTTAAGATCCATGAAGAAACATGGATGGATTTCAGGAGGGTCACCTTGGATCATAAAATCTTAGAATCACAGACAGGCTGGGGTCAGAAAGGACCTTAAAACTCATCTCATTCCACCCCTGTCATGGGCAGGGACACCTTCCATCATCCCAGGGTGCTCCAAGCCCCATGCAACCTGGCCTTGGACACTTCCAGGGATGGGGCAGCCACAGCTGCTCCGAGCAATCTGTGCCAGGGTCTCCCTGCCTTCACAGGGATGATTTTCTTCCTAACATCCAATCTAAACCTGCTATCTTTCAGTTTAAATCCATTTTCCACTGTCCTATCAAATATCTTGGAAAATATGGTAGTAGCTGGGGGAGAAAATGCTAAAACTCTGAAGGAATGGTTGCTTGAATGAGCACTGGGGTCTCTTGTGGGAGGCTGGGGGGAGGGCAGTGTCCCCTGCCCCGTGCTGAGGTGACACTCAGGCACTCTGCAGCAGCCAGATCCTGACCACCGAGGCTGAGGGCCTGGCTCAGCTTTCCTGATTCACGGCTGTGCACTTCCAGGCACGAGGGTGAAAAGGTTTGTTGGTAACCAAAGAAAAGCTGTCAAGTGAAAAATGCTGTGGGGAGACCATCGTGGCTGTCTGTTGTGGGACACAGGGGAAGGGGCAGGGCTACAGAAATGTGTCCTGAGGGGGTTTTGCTGCTGGACACCAGCACTGCAAAGCAGCAGCAAAGGCACAGTACAGCTTGGGGCTGTGCAGCCCCAGCACTGAGCCCTCCTGGCCCTTCAGGGCTCCTCTCCCACCTCATTTGCTGAGGAGGGTGCAGCACTGCTGATCTGCCCAGCTGGTGATGGTGTAGACCCTGCCCATGCTGAGTGACCTTGGCTTCCACAGACCTCCCAAGCTTTGATTCTTCCCGGTGACACTTCAGGCTCTTTTTCTGGCACACTCCCAGGCTGCCCTCCTGAATCTGCAGACAGCAACTTGGGATGCTGCTCGTGTTGCTTGGGACTTTCCTAAGCTGCAGTTCAGGGAATTACTCCTTTTTGTGGCCAAGCTTATCCATCCTACCTGCAGCTGCTGGACAGAAGAGAAAGCAGGAGTGGCAAAAATTGTAGTGCCTTGGAAATACGTTGATAGCAGCTTTCAAAACCCCCCTCTGTCCATGTAGCATGAATTTTGTTGGGTTGTGTTTGTTGTTGGTTGTTGTTTTTGGTTTTTTTTTTTTTTAATTAAGACTTCTGAAGATGTTTCCTTGTCCATCCTATATTTAGAAAATGTGGGCAGGCCATGTGCAATTTTAGGAAGCAGCCTTGTGTTGGCAGGGCCATTGCTCGTTTCATGTGTTGTAACATTTTTGTGTTGGTAACGTTTTGAGTCGCTGTTTGAGGGAGATTCTGTGAGTCACAGCTCTGGTTTTCTTGTGGGGTTAGGTAGGTGTCTTGCTCATTTTGGGGGCTCAGAAGTGAAGAAAGAAGCAGTTGTAATCTGAAGCACTGCTGGCAGTTTTGGTTTTATTGCCAGAGCTGTGATAATCTGGTATTTCCCGTAAAGCCCCAGGTGCTGTACTTGCTTTATTTTCTAGGGCTCTCCAATTTCTCCTACCCTTTGTCATCACAGGACAGAGCCAGACAGTGTGTCCTACCCGGGCCCTAAGCACTCACAGCATCAAAGGTAACAGCAAGCCCCAAACACATCTCTGGGTGGAAATCTCCTTCTGTTCAGTTCAATATCACAATTTTCAAGACGAAGAGGTGCAGTTCATGATTTCTAAATGAGCAGAGCTGCATGTGTGGTGCCAATCTGTCCCCTCCTCTCCTCCCTTCCCCTTCTTTTTTGCAGGTCAGAGGAGACACCGAGTGTGTTCTCTGATGATGGAGATCCCATTTCTCTGGGGCTGTCCCATCTCTTCTGCCCATGCAGGAGCAGCAGCTGCCTCTCTGCAATGCTGCCTCAGAAGGGTTTGCTTCCCCCAGCAGCAGCGTTTTTCTGCACTGGAGCCTCAGGGCTTGTCTGCACAGGGAGGCTCTTGCAAAACATGCTTGGCCTAGGGTGTGAATTTAAAGGCAAAGAACTGTTCTGCACCACAGTCCTGCCTTAAACCCTCTTCTCCTGCAGAAAAACACACAGTTTTCAACTCTCTGGGCTTGGTGGAACAGCTGCAGTTGGCCTGGGCAGCCAAGGACTCTCGTGGCAGCTCTGTTCTGAGCTGGCCTTGGGTTAGCACTGTGTAGGAGGAGAGGGTTTGGAGTGGAGGCTGCTCTCTGTGTGCCCAGAAAAGGGGCAGCAGTTCAGAGCAGAGCCTGCCTTAGGGCTTCTGGTACCCTCTGGAGAAGCCACACTGAACAGAGGCTGCACAGACCAGCCTGAGCTGACAGTCCCCCTTCCTCAGCACTGGGCTTGGCTTAGCTGCTCCAGCCCAAACCTGTCAGAGCAGCCCAGGGCTCACCTCGATGAGCTGTCCTGGATCAGCAGCCCTTTGGAGATGGCTGAGTGCTGGAGGTGCCTCCAGGAGGGAGTTCTGCTTTGCTCCTCACTGAGCTGTTGGGCTGCTCACCCAGTTGTCATCTGTGTCCCACCCATGGCAGAGCATGACGCTTCCTGAAGCTTTCTCCTCAAATCCAGACCTCCAGCACTGTCTCAGTGCCGCCTGCCGAACCTGAGGTGCACCTGGGAAATGAAGCTTTGGGAAATGATGCTTTGGGGAGCTGAAGGTGATCTGTGGGTAGATGGTGCCTACTGAGCTAAGGTCTCACATCCCAACTCCTGGCTGTGAATTAAAGTCCTTTGCCTTTGGGAGAGCAGGGAGGGGCCCTGAAATATCTTGCATCCCACAGGATTGAAACCTGAGGTCTCTGAAAGGAGAATGGACACTGTGACAATACAAAAAGTCCTGTCAATGTAAATTTCCTATGAATTCCCCTTCTCTGAGGCCAAAAGTGGGAGCCCACACATCCCTG
Source organism: Brachypodius melanocephalos (assembly GCA_013398615.1). Classification (NCBI taxonomy): domain Eukaryota; kingdom Metazoa; phylum Chordata; class Aves; order Passeriformes; family Pycnonotidae; genus Brachypodius; species Brachypodius melanocephalos. The sequence continues at coordinate 755,669 of VZSR01001775.1, read as the reverse complement.
GCTGCTCCTGGCCTGTTTCATTGGCATCCCCTGGAAGTTGCTGTCACTGAAGGCAAGAGCATATCAGGGCTGGCAGAAAGGCAGACATTTCCATGAGGCACAGGCATGCTGTCATCTGGATAAACTGGGGAAAAATGCACGCAGGGGATTTGTGCCTGTGGGCACCAGGGCAGGAAACCAGCCCTGTCCATGAGAGAATGCAGAAGGCTTCCCCACTGGGAAGAATTCAGAGGCAGTAAGTGATACTGGCTGCATTGAGTGGAGCAAGGAGCATGGTCAGACCCATCATCTCAGCCTCCCTCAGCCTGGTGGTCCTCCCTGGCTGCTTTCTGTGCCTGTCACGAGTCCCCATGTGTCACTGAAGCCTCCCCCTGCTCCTCACTGCTGGAGCTGCCCTGCTAACAGAGTTGGCTGCTTGAGGATTCATCAGGGCTGAAATGATTTATTTCTCAGCCATTTATTGCAAATGAGCCATTGGAAGGTTTTCAAAAGCCATCTTCTCTTGACCTAAGTTCAGCTGAATGTTTTAGCAGCATCAGCTTTACATAACACGCCAGTGGAGGGGAATTCTGGGGGAATAAAGTTTATGTTGATAAACAATCCTTGCTGACCAGGATCTCCCTCTCAAAGTTGCGTGGTTATTCAGAGGATAACTGGGAATTACAAGCCAGCTGCCCCAGAAAAATGTGATGACTTGCCTGTTTACTCTGAGAGTCTGATAAAATCCCCAAATATCTTATGACAGCAGGTAATTCTTTGCCAGCGTTTAGAATTCAGTGAAATGTCTTGATAGAGCCCTAGCACCCCAAATTAATTCCAGTTGGTGAGGACAGGAGAGCATCACATGGGCTGAGAGCTGGGTGGGGAGGACCATGAACAATGGATTAGGATAAACAGCAGTGTGTCCAATTGTCAGGGGAGTGAAGGAGAGCACAGCCTTGGGAGCTAAAGCTGTGCCAGTCACTGCCCTCCATGAGGACTGCACAGAGTTAACCTCTGGAAGGTTCCTTGGCCCCCTGCAGCAAACCTGGGGAGCCCCTGAGGGCTCTGATGAAGTGGGATCTGTTCCTTGTCAGCTACCTGGGAATGTTTTCTCAGGATATCCCTCATGGGGCAGGGCTGCCCTGTGATCCTGTCTGAGGTGTCCATTCAGCTTTTGTTCGTGCTCACAAAGACGCTCCCAGTTAATTAGGGGGATATTTTGTCCAGGCATTTATTTACCACCAAATTACAAAGGGAGGGGCACAAGTTGAAAAATGAGGTGAGAAGCATAATAGGAGAGGCTGTGCTGGACTGTGAAGTTCGGTCTCCATCATCCCCTGGCTTAGGGTGAGGGCTGGGTAATTGCTGGTGTGGGTGCTTGCTGAAAGCACCATTGGAAAAGCAGATCTGGGATGGATCCTTCCTCTACGTGTGCAGGGCTCCTGTAACTACAACATCTGGGATGAATTCTTCCTCTGTATGTGTACAGGGGTCCTGCAGCTACAAACAGCATCGTCCAGGTGAGCAGAAAGGCTTTCTTCTCATGCTGTTTTGGGCTTGGCCATCAGGCAGAGAGGGACAGGCAGGGCAGGAGGGTGACCAGCAGTCGCCTTTCATGGGGTGTGAGTGGAAGCCCAGCTTCTACATCCTGCAGCCAGGGGGAAAGTGTGACCCCATGGCTTCAAAGCAGCACTGAAGGGTCTCTGAGCTGTGTGTGACACTGGAACTCCTGACGCTGCATCCCAAACAGGCAGAAAATTAGAAAAGCAGCACCAGTATTCAGGTGTCTGCCTGAGAGGGTGATTCAAGCCCTCAGGATTTCACGGAGACCAGGCTGCTGGGAGCTCTTCTGTGAGATGTGGGAGGTAGTCAGCATCTTCAGAAATGAAAGGAGGATGAGACTGGGGCTTAAGAGTGATATTCAAGGTTTTCAAGATAATGGGTTTTACAAAGGAAAAAACAAAACAAAACAAAACAAAAAACCTAACCAAACAAACCATCAACCTCCCAGCCAAGATTGAGACAGGAAGGACAAAGAGGAGTGATTTTGGTTATCTGTGGTTGGTGGCAGCTGGCATGGGCAAGGAGGAGGGAACAGAAAGAAGGGGTAGTGTAAAGGACAGGACAAAAGGACAGCTGGATTACATCTTTGGAATGATGGAACATCTTTGGAATGATGGAACATCTCTGGAATGATGGAACATCTCTTTAGCACCTGGGGACCAGAAGAGCCTCCCAGGTCTCAGTAGCTGCCAGCGTGATTGGGTTCCCCATTGACAGCCTTTCTGTGTCCAGAGGGAATCCACTGGTGAGATTGTGAGGTTGGGATCAGCTGCATCCAGCAGCCATCCAGGGCCTGGGGCACACTGTGGGCTGCAGTGTGGGTGTGTAGGACAGCTTGGCTGTGTGTCTGGATCCGGGTGAGTTGGGTGGATGTTGTGGATCCCCCTTGGGGCAGGGATGTGACCTGCTCAGTTTCTGAGTGGTTCTTCCAAGCTTATTCTTGTAACCTTGTGAGTCATGGATGTCCCCCTGAACCTCATCTTTGGACCTTTCCAGGTTGGTTCTGTAGACACAAAGGTCTATCCAGGCTTTTCCAGGACAGCTCCTCAGCACCATTGTACCTCCTAGGAGGTACAGGTCCATCAGAAAAAAAGTCACATGCATGCGGTGTTTAGACTGAGCATTTCCTACAAAAATGTTCTCCAGAAGAGGAGATCCCACTCCTTCCATCAGGTTTCCATGGTGTCCTCAGGCCCCTGTAAATCCCTTTTGGGTTCTAGGTGGTTGCATTTCTCTGCATGCAGCTGCTCAAGGGTGGCTTGGGGAGGTGGTGAAGGGGGGCAGTGGGAGTGCAGAAGTGAAGGAGCAGCTCTGTAGAAATTTTGCTTTAGCAAAGGTCTGAGTGGACACCCTTCTTATCTGTCCTGCTCCACTGCCTCCTTTCTTTTCCTTTGTCACTCCTGTATGAAGGTGAAAACCACCCATGCTTACAAGACAGGATGAAACCTGCATTGTGCCCTGTCTTTGCCTAGGTCTTCCTTGGGTCCCAAACTCCTCCCGCTTGTTGTCACTGCTGCTTAAAATTGGCATTTGTGGTGGCATCCAGAGGTCCTGGCTGCAGCATTGTTCCCCTTGTGCTATTCACAGCACAGAGTCATAACAAGAGCCAGTCCCTGCCCCAAATATATTAAGTGGGATCTTTGAGAGAGGAAATGGAAGCACAGAGAAGGGATGTGAATTGTCCCACTTTTCGCAACATTTCTGGGACGAAACCCAGCGCTATTAATAGCTTTTTGCTCAACAACCATCTTTTGTTCAGAACTTTGGTTTTCACCTTAAGTTGTTTGTCTTGTGCAGGATCTGCTGCCCAGTTTGGTGAAATTTCCCATTTTGTGACCTAAAGCTAGACAGGAAGCAGGTCAATAAACCCACGTCCAGTTTGGACTCAGAATAATTTCCCTGCTTGGGCCACCACCACGTTGCCCATTGTCTCCTCTTTGCCCACATTTCGCTGCTGCATCATTGGTCTTTGTTTTCAGTCACTTGTGTTCTGCAATAGCTCCTAGAAAATTATACCTTCCTGTGCTGCTCCTCCCTAAATCCCCCTGTGAAGTAGCTGGACAGCCAGCAAGGGTTGGCTCTCATCACAAAGTCAAATTTGCTTTACCTTCCCTCTTGTTTGTTGCCTATGAATATTCTATAAAGTGATCTTTCTGCCAGAGAAATGTTTGTGGAAACAGAAACTGTTGATTAAATTTTAACGAAGAGTCACAGGAAGCAAATTTTAAAATTGCAACTGTATGTTTGTGATAATAAGAGCTCTGTCATTGCTGTCAGGGACTAGAATTGATGCAGGCCACAAAATCTCTTCATCCAACCAAAATGAGCCAGAGTTTCTTGATTTTCTTTTTTTTTTTTTTTTTTTTTTTAAACACAAGCCACAAAACTTCTCATGAGCAATTTACAAGCCAAAAATTAGCCAGGATGGCTTTCCAGAGAATAGTTCTGAAGAATATCGCAATAAGCAATATTCAAATATAAAACGAGGGAAAATAAGGATAAAAAAATTAATCAGGAAGAGCTGACATCCTGGAGACTCCTGGCAGCTGTAAATCAGCTTGGTTGGGGGACATTTCAGTGGAAGCCACCCATCGCTGTGCTCCAGTGGGGGTCCGGAGCTGCTCAGAACAATGCTGGGAAGCCGCACTCTGGACAAGGCAGGAGACACGCTGTGTTAGTGTCTCCACTGGGCACTGCCCGGAGTCCCAGTCGGAATTTACAGCTCCATTTGCTGCTTCTCTGCAGCCCAGGGACGAGGGTGGCCCTTCTCCCTCTCTCCCTGGGCTGGGCTGGGGGATCTCTCCCTGTCCTGGTCCCTCCTGGGCTCCACAGCGGGCTCAGCCCCTGGGGGAGGATCAGATGCTGATTCCAGAGCTCCAGCAGTGGCACAGACCCAGGGTGAACAGGACACTGGGACAGCATTAGTGTGGGGTGGTAATTCCATCCACGCTTGGTGGGATTTGGGCTCGTGGAAAAGCTGTCTCAGGGATGATCTTGAGTTTCTTCCCTGTGTTTGGATGAAAACCAGACCTGTGGTCACTTCTGGTACTTCAGTGCTTTAAAGCCTTTCTTCAACCAACAGCAAAACTTTTAATCTTTCTAATATAACATTACAGAGAACAAACAAGTCTCTAATGCAAGCCTTGGGTCTCTTGTGGGGAGATCCCGATAAAAACAGGGCTTTCTGTTTTGGAAATACCCTCTGGTGGATTTGTCTCTCACCAGAGACAATGGTGAACTTTCAAAGTAGGCAGAGACATGGGAAAAAATATTGTAATTAAGACTGTAAGTGGTTGGCTTTTGTCACGGAATGCTAGAGAATATTATTTTATAGGTTAAAATTTAAACATCTCCACCTCAGTGTTAGAGGCTTCTCACTGAATCTATTTATCCAGATATTAAAGTGCTTTCTTCTGTGAATCCCTGCTTTGTGTGGTATTTCACCTGGTTGTGTGTGAAACATCAGGATGTTCTCTGGCCCAGAACATCCTGGGAAGGTGAAATAGCAAAAAAAAAAAAAAAAAATTGCCAGCTGGGCTGTCACATCTGACCTTCACTTGACCTCTGCCGGCCCTGGATTAACATCTTGCGGCTGATCCCGACTTTCTCTTATTTTTCCCTGCTTGCTGAAGTTAAGCATGTTTAGAAACACTGGTTAAAGCTGCCTCTCACAGCCAAGTCTGCTGGGACAGGGATTCTCTGCTGGGATGGGGCTGGTGTGGGCTGTGACCATTCTCTGCAGCGAGGTGTTCCGTGGTTCCTGCTCTTCCTGACCTCAGTTCTCACCCCTCATTAGTTAACCTCCCTCCTTCTGCTTAAATTCACTGTATTGAGAGAGGAGGAAGGAGATCTCCAGAAGGGCTGTGCTGCCTGAGTGCAGCCCTGCTCCTTCCCTTGCACACCGGGCTGTGATGGGCACGGGGCTGGGCAGGGACAGGTTTGAGTGGCAAACCTGGCACCCTGCTCAGAGATTCTGTCACATTCACCTGTTTGCAGTGGCCCAAGTCCTGATTTAGCTGAAGGACTGTGTATGTTTGGGGCTGTGCTGTGCCCACACGCTGCAGCGGGTCCTGGTTTTATCTCAAGTTTTCCTGAGACAGAGAATCATCACAGGGTCCCAGAATGGTTTGGGTTGGGAGGGACCTTGGAAACCATCTCATTCCAACTCCCAGCCATGGGCAGGGACACCTTCCACTGTCCCAGGCTGCTCCAGCCTGGCCCTGGACACTTTTAGGGATCCAGGGGCAGCCACAGCTTCTCTGGGCACCCTTTGCCAGGTCCTCCCCACCCATCACAGGGAGGAATTTCTCCCTTCGATGCTCCATTTCCTATGGTCTGTCTGCTGTCCTCCCATCCTCAGGAGAACCCAGGTGGTGAAGGCAGTCCCTGTTAGAGGAATTTCAGCTCCCCTCTGACTGAGCTGTTCTCTTCTATGTTTTAAAGCAACAGTCCTGTGATTCATAAAGCTGTAAAACATCTTAGTAGGGCTTTTTCATCCCCTTCTAGAACCAATGACATTCCACTAATGCTCATTTGCATCTGCAAATTCTTCCCTGTAATCCGAAAGCTTTTAGCCTTTAGCTTTGCCATGATGTAAGGGGTCTATATATGGCTTCATGTACAGATTTCATAATGAACATTTAATGAAATGAGGGTTTTTTCTGCTAACCTAGATTGTTTTGTCTCCTGGGGTGAGTTTTTCAATCACTTTCCTTTGGTGATTGAAAGATGATGGATGCCACCCGGGTCTTTAGCAGGGTTCTAGGGCAAGTAATTTGTGCTTAGTGCTCAGTGACTGGTACAAAGGATTAATGTATTTTAAAGTTTTGGATGCCTGGGGTAATTTCTTTGTTGGCTGGGTCTGGACTGGCAGTCCACAGAGCATGGGTGGGCAATTTTTCTAGCTGTTTGTGAAGATAGAGATAAAGCTATATTTTATGAATTGCTGTTTCCAAGGTCATCTGGAAATTGAGCAGTTCATAAAACATATCTTTGTTCAAAGATATATTTGATTATATAAAATACGATCCCAGAATCAATTGGGTACAAACAAGATGTTGCCTTTAGGGTTGAAAACACATTGTTAGAGGCATGAAGAGCAGAAATTGTCGCTGCTGTCTTTGTGTGGCTATTGTTTTTGGTCTTAATAGGAACAGAATGAATGACATTTTTCCACCAGACCACTTATGCTCAACTATACCTCCAGGACAACTTCCTGGCCAAAAATATTCAAAACAAACAAACACAATAGCAATTCTACTCCAATTACATTGTTTGCAAACCAGCTAGTGTTCATAGAGTACTAGGTTTGGCAAATCCAAGCACTTCAGCCCCTGGATTTTAATATTGGATATTTGCATGTGCATGCCTTGGAGCCGTGGTGCTCTTCAGGTGAGTGTTTGTGTAGCAACATGGGCACAGCCCAGCTGTTTTAACAATCTGGGGACTGGGAAGACATCCCTGCCCAGAGGCCTCTTTGATTTCAGTGGAGCTGAGATTTCAGCCTCAGGCTCTGGACCAAATCATACACCAATTTCAAAACTTTCACTGCAAATAAGAATAACTGGATTTTTAAGTGTGGGAAAACAGAGGAGGAGGAATTTATCAGTTGCTCTTAAACTTAAGTGGGGCCAGGATTTGTAAGAGGAGGGTGAAATTTCTGGCTTTGTGGCACTTTGTCATAGAATCATTAAGGCTGGAAAAGGCCTCCAAGATCCCATGGTTGGAGTTGCCAGAGGGATCCTATAGAGAGCACACCTAAATCAACAAACCTGCTTACAACTTTCCAGTCAATTTTCTTTTGGTGATGGGAATGGTCATGAAAATAGGGATTGTTGTAACTCACAATTTAAATAGATTAAATAAAAGAAAATTAATAGGGCTGTGGGTTGGTGTTGTGGTCACTTCTTCTCTCTGAGACAGAAGGCTACAGGAACTTAGTTATAGAAAAAAAAACTTCTGTGTTAGGGAAGGCATGGGACATGTAGGGAGGAATAATGCATCTGTTGTGGCTTCAGCAAAGTGCTGAATTCCACACTTCATTCCAACCCCAAATCCACACGTCTCAGACTTTTCAGCATCTTCACACTTGCAGTCATCTGTGTCCTTTCCCTCAGTGTCTGTTCTGTGTCAGTCAGCTGGGGGGTGTCCTCAGCAGACCCTCCAGGACCTGCAGGGGTGGCTCCTGCTGTCCCACCTGTCACCAAGCGGGACCTGTCCCCGGAGCTCATGTCCCTGGAGAGCTTTGGGTTGTTAACCCTTGCTGTTCTCTGCAGGTACTGCACAGGGAGACCCTCGGACAGTGGAAGTGAGGTGTCAATGTCTCAAGTGAGCCACAGGGTCTGGTGCTGGCTCCTTCATTGGAGTCCCTGCCCTCTGAGGCTGGTGAGGCCCTGGCACAGGGTGCCCAGAGAAGCTGTGGCTGCCCCTGGATCCCTGGCAGTGCCCAATGCCACGTTGGATGGGGTTTGGAGCAGCCTGGGACAGTGAAGGTGTCCCTGCCATGGCAAGGGGCAAAATGAGATGAGCTTTAATGTCCCCCCAACCCAAACCATCCTATGGTTCCATGGCTCCATGATCACTGCTCATGGAGAAACACGGCTATTTGTAAATTAAAAGGTCCAACAATGGTTACAGCAAAATCCTGCCCCTTGGAAATTTAACTTTGTCATTGTTGTTTACCTGTCATGTACCCCTGCTCAGCACACCAAGAAGTGAGACAGTGGCTGCAGAGACTGCCATGAGAATGTCTGAACATCCTCTGGCATAAACTGAAACACAAGTTGCCTGAAGTATAAAGCATATTACAGATATTATATTATGTTTAATACTCTGGGTTTGGAGCCTGTAGTTACCCACTGGGGGTAGAGGCTGCCGTGGGGCCATGTGTCAGTGTCACACCAAGGTTCTCTCCTGCAGGCTCTGGGCTGTGTGTGGTCTGTGGACATTGTGTCCACCCAGGCAATAAAGCCAGGGTTGTTCTACAGCTTCACTCAAACCAGCCCTGTTACCTCCTGGGGCGTTGGAGGGTCACAGACTCTGAGGAGCCCTTCTGACACTGCCACCGAAGAGCTGACTCCCCTCAGATGCCACAGCCTGCCTGGGTGCACAGCAGGGACTGCCTTTTGCCCCCTCCATAAAAACCCAGAAAAAAGAAGGACAAACACTGAGTGTGTTGTGAGGCTTTTTCCAAGCAGATCCCGTGTTTCCATTCCTTCTGGCAGCAGGAGCTTTCCTCAGAGTGGGTCCCTTCTTTGACAGGTTGGCATTTCCTGCCAGTATTGAAACAAGGTCCAGGGGGTCAGGAGCTGCTGCTGCTGAGCTTCAGGTTTGTCTCCTTGTCAAGTAAAGGCCAAACTAAATCCAAGGAAAAGGAGCATCACCTCTGATTAAAACAGTGGAGCCTGTGGGACTGCATCAGGCAGGAAGTGAGATGTGTCACAGTGGGGAGTGTGCTCACCCCCAAGATGCGTCTGGTGTTCCAATCTGCATGGTGATGTGCCAGGAACACCTCCTTACTTTGCAGTAGAGATGACAGAAACAGGAAAATTTCCTTTCATTAGGAGTTGCCATCTTGGGAAATGTTTGTGATTGAATTCGGGGCAAGTTGAAGCTGTGATATCATTCCTGTGGAAAGATAATTCTGTCGTTTTCTATGTTAGAGAATGTTGAAATACTCCCATCTGAGGCACCCTAGGTCAAAGGAATGGTCTGTGCAGGCAGTGGGATTTTGAACAGCAGAGTGGTGGGGACTCTGCAGAAGGGGCTCAGGGAGCAGCAGCCTTTGAGACCTGGCTCGGGTGGGTATTATCGATTGTCTCCAGCCTCCATATATTGTCTTTCAGTGAGGCCTGGAAGCCTCAAGGACTGTGCCTGGAGCATCCTTTGGGTTCCCCTGGGGAGAGCTGGGAGCTCAGACCCACGGAGACATTGCTGGATCTGCAGCTCCTCCACAAGAGCCCAGTGGAAGCCCCAGCACCGATGTGGAAGGGCTGTCCTGGGACCCATGGCTTGGGCAGGCTGAGAACACACAGCTCCTTTCCAGGAGATCATCTGTGCACCTTCCTGTCCTCCCCCTCTGGCACAGGAGGGATGTCCTGACCTGAGGACATTTGGGTGGGGACCTGAGGACTTTCCTTGTGTGGAAAGCCATCGCTGGGATGCAGGCACGTCAAGGATCACCTGAGAGTCTTAACTCTCCTTGCATCTCTTCCATTCCTGTGAGAAAGCATTTTTCAGCTTCCCTTCTCCATGCTCAAGGGAATTCAAGCTCAGCTGCCTTCTTCCTCAGCTGCTCAGAGAGACACAGAAGGATCCTGTCCTCCCAGGTTTCCTGATGCACCTACCTAAACACTTTTCCAGGTTCCATGTTCCAGGCAGTGTGGGGGAGCCTCCAGTGGCTCCCACTGCAGCCCTGGAGGAGGCCAGGATGAGAAATCCCATCTCCTCAGACATCAGCTGTCCAGAGATCCCAGATGTGTCTGTGCGGAGCATCCCCCCAGCTCGGGAAGCAGCGTCTGTGGCTGGTATTGCTGGCTGTTCCAGAGCTCCTGGAGCACCTTTCCCAGGATGAGTGCTCCTGCTTTTTGCTGCCCAGGGGTTGTTTATGTAGGATGCTCCGTGGGTGGGATGTGGTTTTGTCACCGCTCCATTGTTGGACTCTGTTTGGGCACTCTGCCCGTGGATGATTAATGATGTTTTGAGTTGAGGCTCTGAGGTGCTTGCAGGCATACTGCAGGTACCAGAAGTAAAAGAGGTGTTGTTATTGTCAAGGTACTTCAGTGTTGTATCAAGTGTAATCAGAAGTGAATTAATTAAAGCAGCATGTACATCTAAGTCCTTTTATGGCGGGTGTTCAAACAACTCCTATCGTGTAGTTTAGAGCTCAGGGTTTCAGACTCTTGTAACCCTCTCCTCTCTGTGAGAAGGCAGCAGATACCTTCTCATCCGAGGACAAACCTCTCCTGCAAAGGTCTTTTTGTCAGACATGGCTCTTAAAAAGAGTTAGGAAATTCTGTGCATTTGTTGATCCTGGCTCTGGCGTGTCTCAAGGTTAATTTTCACAGCCCACACAACCAGCGTAGGATGGGATCTAATAATGGTTGCTTGGGTTTCATGTGACCTTGGAGTGAGCAAAAATCTGTAGAAAACTTGTATTTATTGTTGGTCTCAGGTCTGCCAGGATTAAACTTCCTTTTTGCAGGAGGACATACCCTTGGCGTGGCTGTCACTTAGAAAAATTGCCTGGAAATACATCTGGCTCCTCTGTCCAGCACCTCAGGCATTGTGGGGCTGGTGATACTTCACCAGAATTAGACCTGGACCCTGCTTGGTGCACACCTAAAGCTGTTTGCCCAGGATAGTGTGCTATTCTGATATGTGTGCAGCTAGTGATTTTGTTTTTCCAGCATGCTGGAAAAAGGATCAAACAAGGAGGAGATTAAAATGACTCCAAATGCTCAGAGCACTAAGAAAGGGGGCACTTAAAATCCATCCTCTGATCTTTTTGAACTAAACTCATCATTTTCTGAGCTGCAACTCTGTGATTTGGACAGGGCAGAGATAGGAACTGGGTCAAAAGCGGAAAATGCACCTGAATGTAAAACTTTGACATTCTCCAGTATGAGCACTCCGTGTGCTGCTCTGGTCTCTCAAGCTACTTTAGTTTACTGCTGGAGAAGGTTGAAAGGTGATTCAGTCATAGTTTACAAGTACCTAAAAAGGGAAGGGGTTTCTGGTTGTTAGATGGGATTCAAATTAACCAGAGAAAGGCAGAGATCTCTTGGCTGGAAGCCAAAGTTAGAGGAGTTCAGACTGTGAATAAGAGCTGCAGCTTAAACTTTTTATGAGTAAAAACCAGAGCAAAGTCTTTGTCTGGAATTAAGCAGAGTCATCAGCAGTGAATGGCTCTAAATGAAGATTTCTGTGTTTTTCTGAAAGCTGCAGGAATTATGAAGTGAGGCTTTCCAGCCCAGAGCAGCCCTTCCCAGAGACCAAGGCCAGCCTTCCCTTTTGCCCAGAGCAAGGCTCTGGATGCTGTTTCCCAGGCTTGGGGCTCTGCCTGCTCTTCCCACGCTGCTGTCCAAGCACAAGCCCTGCTGCAGTGCAGCAGAAAGGGCACAGATGTGTCAGGGAGCACAGCTCTGCCTCTCTGTGCACAGCCCTTTTCCCAAACAGAGTCCAGAATATTTTGGGCTTGGATTCCCCTTTCACTGCTCTGATTCAGCTGGGGAATTGCAGTTCATGGGCTCCACAGAGTGTGGCCCAGAGCTGAATGCACTGTCTCTTTCCCTCCTGTAGTGAGACACCAAAACCACGTAGACTGGGGTGGAAAGATGTTCTCCTCCCTTTTTCTGGACAGGACTCTCTGCTGAAGGGATGGGATGCCATGTGTGTCAGCTCTTTGGGGTTTTTTGGATCTGCCTGCTTAGGAATGTTCTGTAATCATCGCTGGTGGCATGAGCAGAGTTTTAGGTGAGACATGATCCATGTTGGTGGGGAGATCATGGAAAGTTCCTTGCTTGTTCTTGGCCCTCTTCTTCCACAGGCTTCAGGTTTCTGGGGTTTGCTCTGCTCTTGTCAGCATTTCGATGGAGAGGGTCAGGGTTGATGCCTGTTTTTCCAAGCAGTTTGCAGTTCCTCTTCCACTCAGGGTGATGGTAGTACACAGAACCATGGAAGGGAGAAGAGAACGTTCTTTCACCCCTCAGGACTCAGTTGTTATACCAGTTTTGACAGCAGCTGAACCTCTTTACCTCTTACTGCCGGTTCTAGTTTCTAAAATAAGAGAATTCTTCACACCTGTGGCTCCTCTGAAATGAGACAAGAGCTGTCCCTTCAGTGACTGGTGTCTCAGTCCAAATTAGCCCACATTGTGTCCATATGCTGCCTGCTTCGTAATCCTCAGACCACCAGGCTGGAAGTAAAACGAAGCAGATGCAGCCATGCCAAGGTCAGGACCTTCCCTGTATTTAGGGTGTATGGATAATGTTGGCATGGGGCAGGGTGACCTCGGGGTACGATGGCAGCTGACTGACACACACATTCAGACAGAATAAATATTTGAGAGTCTATTTCTCTATTCCCCAAGATGACCCCTATAAAAGCAGGGTCCTGTTTACCTTCCTGGCTCTCTGCGCCAGTGTTCTGAGAAAAGCCCAGCTCTCTTCTCCCTTCACTGCCTTCCAGCTCTTCTGGGCAACCCATTTCCAGGCAAGGATCAGGGATGTGGGCTTCACAAAACCCATGACACCTTGGATTTTCACAGATGTCCTAAAATTTGGTGAAAGCTGAGATAATTTCTGGTCAGAGGTCTCTGTTTGTGCCAAAGCTAAGTGACCTGGGAAGCAGTGAAAGATGTCAGTGCACAGCCTGCAACGATTGACCCAATGTTTTTGTGCTGTCCCTGTCCCATTGGAATCACGGAATGATTCGGGTTGAATCAACCTTAAAAAACCCTCAAAACTCATTCATTCCAACCCCCTGCCTTGGGCAGGGACACCTTCCACTACCCCAGGCTGCTCCAAGCCCCCTCCAGCCTGGCCTTGGACACCTCCAGGGATGGGGCAGCCAGAGCTTCTCTGGGGAGCAGCTGCAAGGTCTGATGTGCCTGGAGCAGCCCTGCCCCCTTGGCCACCCACAGCCCTGGGCTTGCCTTTCAGTCACTGTGAGCTTTGCTTGGCTAATTCCTGTCACCCTGAACTGTCCCATTTGTACCCATGCTGGGATCCTTTTGATTAAGGACAATTTATCTTCTCGTTCCTGTGAGGATTCCTGCCACAGGAGCATATTCCTGATGATCACTGTGCTTTTTATTGTTTCATGCAAGATCCCTTTTGGTGAGAACAGTCTTTAAATAATATCAACCTATACTAACTTAGCTTGGCATGAAGAGCTAGAGGAGACATACAAAGATCTGTGAAAAGTGATTGCTCTGATAAAACCCATCCACTCCCTCCACCTTTGAGTGCTCTGCCACTTCTCAAGATCAGAATGCACAAAGCAATCAGAAGATGGTCTGTGCACATTAGAAAGAGGAAATTCTCTATCAGTAAAACATCTGAGACAAGGGGAAACCATTGGTACCAATATTCTTAAGGCAAAACCAGCAAGTTGCTGTTTCCTTTTTTAAGGTTAACACTGAGAAAGAAAAAGGGAGCTAGAAGAGTGCAGAGCTGTCAGTTGAAAGAAAAATTGCAAGCCTGCTAATCCTTTCTTGTCAGGTTTAATATAAAGCCTGGCAGAGATTGATAAGAAGTGTCTCCCTCTCTGTCTGATGTTCCAGGTGCATGGTAAAAATCACCTCTCTGAAACACCCATGTGCAGAGCCAGGCTCCAGGCTGGAAAGGCTGCTGGCCAGCCTGACACTGCTGGCATAAAACCATTTTAAAACACCTATTCTTTCACTTTTTTCCTTGCAGACTGGAGAGTGGCTGTCCCTCCCCCTCTCACTCCTTACACATGCAGGTTTTTTCTTGCAGCCCCTCTCAGTGCTCTGCTGGTGCTGATGTTGTGCCAAACAAGGTCTTTGCAGCAGGGACAGCATCTGGGGCACAGGGCCCTGCTCCCTGTGACCTGTCTCTGCTCCATCCACGCTAAAAACATTCTGCCTGGGGCTGCTGGGGCTGTGGGATTGGCAGCACGCCCGTGGCAGACACAGGGGTCATGTAGGTGTTGGTAATCTGCAGCAGCAATGGCAAGGAGCAGGGGAAGAACAGGCTCTGAAGAGCTTGAGCTCGTGTGTGGTGGGGGCTCAGCAAACCTGTGCAGGGACAGGAGGCACAGGGGTCCTGCCTGCACGGGCAGGGCTGCTGTAGGACTATCAAATCTGCTCATGTGGAGCCTCCTGTGGAGCCAGGGGCTCCCTCTGACCCCATGTGGACGTTTCTGACTCCATGCTCCAGCCCTGTGTGCTGTTTTCCCTGGGCATTCCCTCTCCACCATCTCCTGGCAGTGGGGGCAGCAGGAGCTCTGTCCAGGGGAGGGGGCTCGGGGGGCTCCTGCACAGCTGTGACAGGGACAGGTCTCACAGTGTCCCCTTCCTCTTTCCACAGCTGTTCCTCCCAAACTGAAGAAACTGAAAAGCCCAAACGTTCACGTGGGTGAGAAGATCTCCCTGAAATGTGAGGCGACTGCTGGAAACCCTCAGCCATCCTACAAATGGTTCAAAGATGGGAAAGAGCTGAAGAAGAGCAAAGACATCCGGATCAAGTATGGGAATGGGAAGTAAGTATGGCATGGGGCTGCTCTGCCTCTGCTCCCTCAGTGTCTGGGGCTGGAGGTGCTGCTGGGCTCCCCAAGCCCCTGCTAAGCAGCACTGAGGGGCTCCCTCAGAGCCACAGGCCCGTGCTCAGCCCAGTCACCACACCCAGGAGAGCCAGCAAGGTCCCCAGTGTCCTCAGAGAGCGGTGGGGAGAGGAGCAGTGCGTGCACAGGGAGGATGTTGGGGTTTTGATGGGCTGTCCTGGGAGGCACTGAATACCTGAGAAAGGTGTCCTGTGATGTGGGGAGACAAGGCTTTCCCTGGGAGCTGTGGGCAGCTCAGGTAGCCTGGGGTGACTCCTGCTCTGGGATTTGGGGGTTGGATGCAGAAGGTTCCCAAACCCAGCTGTCACCCCATCACTCAGCAGCAGGGCTGGGGGAGGAATTGGTTTGTTCCCTTCTGAATTTGGGTGGACACAGAAACATCTAAGGCCACTGAAAAATCACAGAGTGACAAATTAGGGTTGGAAGGGACCTCTGCAGATCATCCAGTCCAATCCCCCTGCCAAGGCAGGAATGTGTCCATGTGGGGTTGGAATGTCTCCAGAGAGGGAGACTCCACACCTCCCTGGGCAGGTGTTGCAGGGTTCTGCCACCTCAGCATAAAAAAGTTCTTCCTCATCTTGAGTTGGAGGTTTTCATGGTTGAGTTTATGGCCATTGCTCCTTGTCCTGTCACTGGGCACCACTGAAAAGAGTCTGGCACCATCCTCTGACACCCTCTGGAGATACTAATGTGCATGAATGAGATTCCTTCTCCATCTTCTCTCCTCTACACCGAGCAGGGCTGAGATGCCAGAGCACCTCACAACACTGAGCAGGGGTCAGGGTCACCTGCAGGGACCTTGTCTTGTACAAACCCTTTCTTTCATCTGTCCACCCAGAGCAAGTTCCCTCAGGTCTGCCCCAAAGTTCCCACCCAGCAGAGCTCTCAGTGAGCTCCCAGTGACTGTCACCGTCAGGACCATTCCTCCAGGGAGTGCTAAAACACCTGGAGAAAGAGGCTCCAGGCACCAAGCTAAAGGGTTCTCACAGGGAATGGATTTAAATGAATCCACGTTGGTATTTCTCAAGGCCCAATATTTATATCATATTTGTAAATATGATGTATCTTAAAATTATTCTGTAATCATGACTATGCTTGCATTCATACATCCTGAACTAGCCAGCAACAGTCAGCTTGCCACTGCCTGACCCCTTGGAAAATTTGATCCTAATTCTTTGCTAACATATATTCTGGGTGTGTGAATAAAAGCTCATGATGGATTTAATAGAGTAGCAATTTTAAAATTAAAAGCCACTACAAATCAGTTAGAAAAATCAGTCAGTGCTTGAATGGGGCGTTGCCAATTGCTGAAATTTAATTTCAGTCCTGTTGAGCTTGGTTTCAGAGCCACACCCAAGATGGTTGACCTCCTTTGTAATAGTTCTAGGACTGGTGGCTGTTTTGGGATGAGGCAGTGGGGTGGTCATGGATCCAGGATGAGTGGGCACTGTCTGCTCAGGAAGGGCTCTCTGGGCTTGCAGGCAGCAGGGACAGGGCAGAGCAGTGCCTGCCTCACTCCTCTGCTGCCCTCACTGGTTTTTGTGACCCTTGGCAGCCTCAGGCCCTGGTTGTTTAGCAGTGAGTGCTGGGGCTGGGCTGCCCTGGAGAGATGTCTGCAGCAGGCTCTGCAGCCAGGCGTGGGGACCCTGCCTGTGCAGCCCTGCAGGGATCCTGGGGAGCAATTTCCCTCAGAGCCAGAGAGCATCCAGCCCCAGGGCAGACACCCAGCTGGCTGAGGGGTCCTCCCACAGCACTGCCCTGCCGTGCTCCCAGTTATCCCAGTCCCTCCAGGCCTCCTGGCACCCCGTGTCCAGCAGGAGGCTGTGACAGGATGGCATCCCAGCCCCAGCCATGCAGGGGGGACACCAGTCCCTGGGCCAGGGTCAGAAACAATGGAAGGAGGTTGGTCCCCTTTCCTCAGGACTCTGCTGTCAACTCACCATTTTGCATTTACCAGTCTCCATGGCAATGTGTTGGCTCTCCAGTGAGAGGCCAAAGATGTGTGGTGCTGGAAGGGCTTCCTGCTGGCAAAATAAGCCCAAGGATAAACATTTCAAGGAAGGCTGAGCACCTGCTTCCTCCAGTGTCTGAGACGCCCTCAGCAGCAAAGGTGTGAGCCTGAAGCCTCCCCAGAATTGCTTCTCATCCCAGCTTCTCCTCCCCGCTGCCATTAAAATGTGCCTGTCTTATGCTGGGACCAGGCTGTGGAGACTAAACTCAAGCAGGAACAAAGGGAAAGGGCCTCAAGCTGTGCCAAGGGGGAGTTGGATATTGGGAAAAACTGAAATGGTGGTCAGGCATTGGAACAGGCTACCCAGGGAAGTGGTGGAAGTGTTCAAAAAATGTGTAGATATGTCATTTGGGGACACGGTTTATTGGTGGCCTTGGCAGTGCTGGGGCAATGGTTGGACTCAGTGATCTCAGACGGCTTTTCCAGCCTAAATGATTCTGTCATTCTGTGGGACAGTTGTGAGATAATTACCCCTCAGTGAGTGTTTGCTCCTTGTTTGGCAGTGCAGGAACACTTCTCTGAGGGGATCTGGATGGCTCTGGGCACACACACTCTGGAATTCCCACTTCTGTCCCCTGCACTGGGTCCCAGAGCTGAAAAACTCGAGGCAGAGTGTGCACTGGCACTGGAGCTGCCTCCCTCTGGTCTGGACTGCATGGAACAAACACTAAGAACTGCTCAGAGCAGGCTGAGGGCTGAGGGAGCCCTCATGACTTTGATGTCTTCATTCTGCAGCTGGTGGGGCCAAGCTTAGTGGAGGGACATGTGATATGGGTGTAGATCATTACCTCCAGCCTGTTGGGAGGGGACTCCAGGGAAGGATCAGCATCCCAAACTGTAAATCTCTGAAAGGGGATCTTACTCTATAACGATTATTTTAACAATAATGGGATTTATACATCTGGCTCCACTTAGAGATAACACTGGTCTCCGGATAATCCTCTGCTCTTCCTTTCAGTTCAGACTGGGGATTTCAGAGGGCCAGGAATGGAGCACTGGGGAGAGACCTTCACAGGGAAAATACACAAGGCAAGAACTTCTCAGGCTGTGCAGGACCTGGCCAGGTGCACAGGACCATTTCTTTAGAAGTGTAATCCAAAGACCTAACAGAGTTTTCTGCTGCAGCCAGGCCAAAGGAGCCCTTCCAGCAAAGTGATGTCCATGGTGTTTCCCTTGGCCCTGTCAAGCCCTGGCAGAGATGGGCACAGCTGAAATCTGTCTCCAGCTCTGAGATCTTCAGCATGCAGAGGGTTAGGATGGGAGACAAGAACATGGTTGCCCTCTGTGATTCATTCCTGGCTTTCCTCCCTGTGTGTTTAAAGAGCTTTGAGGTTTCCGACTAGAAAGTCTGACTGAAGCACTTATTTTTTGTGATCAGGTTTTCGTCTGATCTCTAGAACAGAGGATGTTTTTCGAAATAAGGGATGTATATCTTGTAAGGAGGAGAGGAGCACTTAACTGCATGTCAGCCCTTCAGCTTTTCCATCAATCATTTTCCCCTTTCTTTTTAAACTTACCAGCAAAACCTCTGGGGCCATCAGGCAAAGGAGTCAAATTTTTTTCAATGGATTTTTGCTGGAGGGAGGGGAACAATTCTGATTCCTCCTTTCTGAACTTCATGTTCCATCTGTAATTAGTGACAGGCTGGGGCAAGCCTGGCTTGCACGAAGGGGAAAGATCTTTAAGGTGGAAGAAATGATTGGCTGGAGTTTTATCTCCGTCTCCATTTAAATGAAACACAGTTGATGGGGAACCCAGAGAAATTACCCAGAAAGAATTGCCTGTGGTAGTGGAAGCACAGCCTAGTGAATGGCGTTCCCCCCAAAGCTGCCAAAGCAATGCCATTTTTGGCTGAGTGTGTCTGAGGCCTGATTGAGTCTGCTGGCTCCCAGGAAGTTCAGGTTGGGTTTTGACTTTCTGACTGTCCTGGCAAATGGTCAGATGCCAGCTGTGGAGGAAGCCGAGGGAGTTTTTGCTTGAGGAAGTGCAGAGATCCTTCCCCTCTGGGAGTCAAGCTCAAGGCTCAGCCCGGGATGTGCAGATGTTCAGCTGGAGCCCAGGAGCCTGGGAGTCCCCGAGCTGTGCCTGTCCTTACAGCCCTTTCCCTTTGTGTGCTCCTCTACCAGGGGACACTGCTGGGGTGATGAAGTAGGCGTATCATTAGATTGGAGAGGGTTGGCAGTTCAGTTTGGGACAGGCTGACCATATGACATCCCTTGGGAGTAGTGTCCTACTTTCAGTATCACCAGGAATCCCCATTGTTAGCCTGTAAGTGGAGCCAAGGGATGCCCTCCTCTCCTGTTTCTGTACAGTAGCCCCTCAGGCAATGCCACTTGAGCAGATTCATTGCTGGGGTCTTCCTTGTAGGGCTCCCAGTTGTAGATTATTCCCCACCCACAATGAATGGGGCTGTGGTCTTCCCTGTACAGCTCACTGCACTGGAATGAAGGCAAAAAAAAAAAATAATGCCAAAGCAGCAGGGGAAAGAGAGTGCCAATAAAGATAAATGATTTCCTAATTAAGCCTGGAGACAAGGAGGGGCAAAGAGGACTGTTGAAGCCTTGTGGGAGCCAGAGTGAACCCAAGCAGGCTATACCACCACTCTGGCAGGGGTCTTCGGGCTGACATTTTTAAACAAAGGAAAAAGCTCATTTGACAATGGATCTTGCAAGAGCAATTCCAGATGCCTTGAAGCGAAGGCTCTTCTCAAGCACCGGTGTTGTTACAGTCACCAGGGGAGCTGCTGCCTTGCTAACTCTCACGATGTCATTATGAGTCTCCGATAGTTGGGATTTGGTTTGAGCTGCTGAAGGCACTTTGTTGGAGGGGGGTGTGAAGGAGAGCATCTCCTTTGTTTGCTTGTTGTTTTAGAGGAGATGATGGACATCATCTTGGCCAATGCACCTGGGACTGAACCAGGGAATTTGAGAACTGAAAGGAGAAGCAGTTGGGTCTTGAGCTCAAACAATCCACAGGCTTTGCAAGTTGGGGCTCCTGAGAGAGTCAAGGAATGGACATTTAATCAAACTTGACTGCGTTATAGTTGCTAACAAGACACAGTCGGTTGCTGGGCTGCTTCAGCTGATGGGCTCTGCAAACTCAGAGGTGCAAGGAGCTTTATGTGCCTGAAATTTTGTGTGGTTTTTCCAGCCATGTTGGCTGCTTACAAAAACAGACCAAAAATCTCTCTCTACAGACCTTCGCCCACTGCGGTTGCAAAATGTCACAGATTAGGTCGAGGCCCTCGCTGAGATGTGAGCTGAAACCCCATTCATCCTGTTTAAGTTAAAATGTTTTACCTTCGGGGAGGAGGGCTGGGGTGAGGGCTGAGGCTGCTGGCAGCTCACCCAGCACAGCACATCACAGACCTGCAGGCATGAATTTGCCATGCAGCAGACACTGCTGAGGGTCTCTGACATGTACCAGCTGCAGGAAAATGGCCTGGGGGAAAAGAATGACATGAGGAGACCCAAAACTTTATCTAGATCTCTTGCACACCCTGTGTATGACCACAGTGTGTTTCACAGAGGCTTTGAGCAATAGTTCCCTGCCCATGTGAAGGTGCCATCCCTTTCCCATGATTTCTATTCACCAAAATGCTTTTTCCTGGTCTCAGTATTTGGAGCCTGGCTCTGCTCATCTCCATTGCTAGGCTCTGCCCAGGGCTGTCCCCATGGCAGCGGCTTTTGTTATGGCACCTCCCTCTCCTCCTTGATTCCTTATACCTTATAATGTTCTTTGCTTTAAAGGTCCTCTCAGGCCTTCCTCCCCACTTTTGGCAGTCCCTGAAGATTTGGTCCTGCCTCTGATGTGCCCAGCACATCAACCTCCACCTAACGTGTGATACACTTTCAAACTAGGACCTCTGTGCCTTCTCCTCAGCAGCACTGGCCCTCTTTTCCCTCTTTTCCCTCCCTGCCACAGAAGCAGCTCCTGGTTTGGTTGCTGAGGTGGTGAGACCTGGGCACCCTGAGGGTCCTTGTCTCTGTTTTGAGCTCACACAATGTTTGGGATTGTGAGGTATCTGTTCCACATTTGGTGCTGGGAACTCCCTGGCTCTTGGGACACTGCTCCTGTATGAGATCACAGGAAACAGGGAAAGAACCTGCTAGGAGCTGGCCTCAGAGTACTGCTCCAGGACCTTCATTTTCTCAAAGAAATTAAAATCCTGGCATTGGGGTTGGAGGAAACAGTCATAGGGTGGATCCAGGAGTTCCAGGAGAAGTAATACAAAGAACCCTGCAATGACATTGGGTCTGTGCATCAGCCAGAGCTCAAAACTCAGCTTTTACTCATTTATTGACATCACACCCTGGCAGGTGTCACAGCCTGGCCTGGCACAGGGAGCAGCAGCAGCAGCACCCAGGGATTTGCCTCTCAACACAGCAGCCACAAAGTCCACTCCAGGCACTGGTGTGGTTGTGTGTCACTGCCTCTGCTGCCCCACACCTCTCCCCATTGCCAGAACATCCCTGGCTGCCTTTGAGCCTGAGGGGGTTGCACAAGTGACCCTGCTCTTTGGAGTGTACTTATCGATCTGCTTCCCTCCTGTTGACACTGCCCGACCCAGCAGCGCCTCGCTCTCACTCTGAGACCAGTGTCAGTGTCAGCTCTGCAGAGTGAGGACTGGGAGAGTCTTCCTCTTAAAATCAGCCTGTCCCAAGCCTGGGCACAGAGACACCACAGCACTGCTGAGCACAGAAGGGGCAAAGCTGCTTTTCAGGTTAGAACAGCACTTTCATGTTGGGGAACAGGGGTAGGAGAGAGCAGGCAGAGTGGGTCAGGGGATGGCTGGTCCTGTCCTGGGCACTGCAAGGACGTTTTCTGTCTCCCTCAATCCCTGCAGGTCAAGCACAGAATGGGTCAGATGATGGTGTGAGGGGAGGAAGGGAGATAGAGAAGGGATGATGGCCAAGCTGAAAACTCTGAACCTTCCTGTCCTCACTCCTCTTATTTGATTGCTTTGCTTGAGGGCGTTTCTGTCCCCTTTCCCGTTTGTTCTTTGTGTAGCTGATACTGAGCTGGCCAGATGATGCTCTGGAGCACAGAGCAGCCAGCACAGGACACTTGTTTTCCTCAAGCACTGCAAGCACAGCTGTCCTGCCTAGCTCTGCCGTGCTCTGCTGAGCACGGCTGGAAGGCAGGGAAGAGATCGGGGGGCTGTGCAAGGGAGAGGATGCTCCTGGCTGCCAGAAAAAGGGGCTTTGCTATGGCCATCTCCACACTGCCCTTGCATTGCAGTGATTCCCTCTGCCTGAATTTATCCCCCTGAGTGCTGGGGACGATGAACGTGTCCCCCCTGAGCCCCTACCCCAGCCAGTGGGGCTGCCCAGTGTGTGATGGCTGCTGGACAGCCCTTGTGGTTTGTGAGCTGGATACATCCTCAATCTCCTTGCCAATCATTAACCTGCTCTTTCAGGGCAAATGCAGCTTGGTGAGAGTGCCAGGGCAGCACGTAGGCACCAATTAAATCTCTGGCAGTGCATGTTACAGCAATTGCTGGCACTCCTGCTCTCAGCACTGCCAGTGTGCTTCCTGCTGCTGGTTCTGCGTGCAGGCAGAGGGGAATGGAGTTAATGGGTGACCACAGCAGGGCATCCAGCGTGTCCTTTGCAAGGGTCATGTTTCAGAATTTCCGTTTCCTAGGGTTTCAGGTGTGTTTACTATGTGCAGTGCTCTTCATTGATAATTTTGGGGCCACATATGGGGTGGTCTCCAAGTTCTCTCCATCAGCTTATTCCTTCACTTCTTTGTTACTTATGTGTTAGTTGCCCTATTTTTAGAAGGCTAATAAAATACTACAACAGTAGTAATCCTAGAGCTATTCTTGTCCAGAACCATGCAGGAGTGGCTGAACTCACCCAGGGAACACAGAATCCTCAGTGTAGGTGTCTCAGGGGCAGCTCATGGCAGATGCTCTCCTGATCCCACGCTCTGACATGAATGGCTTGGTGAGGAGATGACCTGGGAAGATGGCCCCATTTCCACTTGGCATTAGGTAAGAAGGGAAAAATGATTCAAGCTTGACCAAAGTGCTGGTGGGAACATGACTGCTGTCATGAGAAGTTCCTCCTTGGCTCAGATGCAGGGCCTGTTTCTTCTCCTCTCACTGCCCTGGAGGCCTCAGGGCCTGAGCTCACATTTAGATGTCTAAATTACAGCCGATGAGGACACCCTTCCCAGCCAGAATTTGCCAGGATCTTTGTGTAGGTCCTGGCCAAGGGCTGATCTCCCTGTTTCCCATTGTAGTCTGGAGATTGGCACTGAAGAGGGTGATTTACTCATCCCTCCAAACTGCCCTCTGGGGGACTCTTTTCTCTTGGCCATAAAGGTATTTTGGGGGATCTTCTTTTGGCCAGGCTGAAGGTCTCCTTGTGAATCCTATCCTTCAGAGCTTGCAGACAGCCTATTCCCCGTGGCTCATCCCTCCACTGGCACTACAGGAGATAATTAGTGCGTGGCTAAGTCATATGTGCCGAGGGTCAGGGAAGACAATGAGGCAGATTTTCCCCCGGAGTAAAGAGATGTCAACAGAGTTGCACTGCAGTGAAATGATGGGATCTGTCAGTGACCCTGGCCCTTTCACTGAGCAAACAGCTCGGGGCAGAGCCTTCCTCCAGAAGAATGGCATCCTCTGGCAGCCAGGCACCCTTGTGAATGCACACGTAGGGCTCTCCCAGGGCCTGCTGTCCCCAGGAGACACTGCCCAGGAGCCTTCATCCCACCCTCCTGTGCCCAGTGTAACTCCTTGCAGGCCACTCCTTGGCGTGTCTGTAAAATCAGCCCGCAGGAGAATGAAGTACCTGCCCTTGGGGATGGCAGAGCACAGCTTGGAAAAGCTGATTTCCAAAGGAGTTTTATGATATTTCAGGAGCACTGGGAGATAGTAAAATAGAACAAAACCAGACTGGTCACCTTTGGAACACACAGACAGGAGAGGACTTGTCCCTTTGACACCCTTCAGCTCAGTTCTTCCAGTGCACAGGCATTAGCCATGTTAATTAAAAGGTCCATGGTTAATGCTGTGAAGAATGCATCTCTCTGGCTGTTTCAGTGCTTCTTGGAGTAGGGAAATTCTCTTTGCATTTATGCTCTACATGAAAGCTGATCCGTATCTCCAACCTTCATCTCCTTTCCCCTGAGTCTGTCACCAGACATTATTCAGCACAGTGTGGAGACCAAGAGGGGCCACACCATTGGCCTGGTTGTGAAAAGCAAGAAAAAGCTCTTGGTTTTTCAAGGGGATCTTACAGTCCAGGATAATTTCAACAAATTACAATGGCAAAACCAAGCTCTTTTGACAGTACAAGTCTTGTGCATTAAAACAAAGTAATCCCCTTTGGTTTCACCTTGATGTTGCTATGCTCCAAATGCCAACATCACTCTTTATTTTGCTCACATTCCTCTCCACTTCCAGGTAAGAGACCAAATGTCTCCCACCCTGTTGTTGGAGCTGAGTCTGTCAAGTGTGGCCCCTTTTGTGCCACTAGTAACTCCCTAATTCCTGTCTTTGGGACTTACATTCCCTTATTTGTAAAAGATCACATACCTAGGTGCTATTCTAATGCAGGAGTGGATTTTTCCAGTTGCTCCACCTGGTGAAATATGCTGTGGATTGACATTGCCATGCAGCCAATTATCATTAGAACATCTGTGCTCTGGCAGCTGAAGGCAGCGTGTCCATTGATGCTCTCAGCTCTGCCCTGGCAGAGAGCCCCAGCGTGCTGATGTGCCAGGGTGATGTTTTCCATGGACTCTGAGTAAGAGCCTCGCTCTTCCAAGCTGCTTTCAGCATGTGCTGCCTGCAACGCAGCCTGTCCGAGAGCTGGTTTGTAAAACAAATGGTGCATTCTGGCAGAGGGGGCTGAGACAGCGGGGAGAAAGTAATGGCTGGGCTGGGAGCCCTCTTGGAGTTGCATTCTGGAGGCATCTCACCCTTCTGATGAGCATTTCCACCCCTTCCTCCATGGAGGGAGTGGGGAACATGCTCCTGAACAAGGTGCTGCAGCCCAGCAGAGCCCACCCCCACCAGGCACCCATTGTCCCACCCAGCGAGGTGCAGGAACCAACAGCCACAGGGCAGCAACAGGCCCTGGATGCCCTTAAATGTCCTTAAAAGTCCTTAAATGTCCTTTAAAGTCCTTAAATGTCTTTAAATGCCTCTCTCTTGTGTGTTACCTGACTCCCAAGGCAGCACAGCAGTGAGGGCCACAATTCCCAGGGCTGCCACAGGCTGAGAGACGAGAACGTTCAGTGAAGGATGTTGAGCTGGGAGTCAAGGCAGGATCAGCCCTCTGATTTAGGCTCCCATGTTGGAATGTGTTGGCCCAAGTCACTGCACAAATGGATGAGGGGAGACCTACAGTTAGAGGGATTCAAGAGGTCTTTGCACACTGTCAACATTCATTTTAAGATTGCTCCACATGTGGCCCCAGCTCATGCAATTGAACACTTGACCGCATCCTGTAAAACAGGGCAGCGCCTGTTTCCTGGGAGCTCTACCAAGTCGTCTCCAAGTGCTTTTAATTTACTAATATAACTAGTGAGATGTTCCTGCTGTGTCCTTGCGCCGTGCCTCCCAGGAGGACGGCTTGTCAGGGTGTTAAAAAGATGCCAGTGTGCTTCTGTGAAGGGCTTCCTATGGACAATGATTTGCACAGCCCAAAGAAAAGTCCTTCTCGGATGACACGTGTAACATTGCAACTGTGTCCAAGGCTAATGATTATTTTCCACATAAATGGAATTATATTTGCCTTCAGCAACATCAGCCACTGGGACCTCTTTCTAAAGCTGGCAACGCTTCTAAATAAAGTGACACAGACCTGAGGTGAAATCTTGGGGTAGAAAGCAGATGGAGATGTTCTCATGAGGAGAGCAGACAGGGTGGGTTTTGATAAGATAGCTGAAATGGGAGGAAATGCAGCAAACCAGAGGCTCTCTTGTGGGAATCCCACTGCGGTCTCACGAGTGGCACTCAGTGTGTGTTGAAGGCTCCTATAGATCCCTGCTAAAATGGGCAACAAAAGGTTTTGCCTGTTAGTCAGAGCCATCCCAGAGAATGAGTCACAGCCAGTGGGAAAGGCGCTGCTCCTTCCCGCAGCACCGCAGAGCTGCTCCTCTGCCACGGGGAGTGACACGGGCTGGGGGTGACACGGGCTGG
>VZSR01001775.1:639604-729548 GCA_013398615.1 Brachypodius melanocephalos | reverse complement strand
GGCAGTTGTCACACCCACCCTCTCCTGCTCTTTCGAGGCATGTCTGGCTGGTAAGATGCGTGTGTGCAGCTCAGCCACAGGTCTGTAGTCCATTGGAGTGTGTATTTGGGGGACATGAGGTGCTTGCCCTTTTTTTAGGTCCAGTGAAGCTGCCAGTGATACATCCAGGGCAAGGCCCAGGGGTTGGATGTGCAGGCTGGAGAGGGGTGAGTGCCCCTGGGTGCCCTGGGTGTTTGTGCTGAGCCTGTGGCTCTGCTGAGTGCAGGTGCTGGAGCACTGACTGCTCAGCATCCCTGCTGAGGAAGGTGCCGAGCAGGCATCTCCTCTCCACATCTGGCAGGCAGATCCCACTGTCCATCAGGAAAGTGGCTTTTTTCCAGTGTGGAAAGCCTGTGCTGGGGTGCTGGGACTCTTGGCCTCAACCCCTCACGAGACTTTCTGTGTGAATGTGAGCAGCTGTCAGACCAAACTACACAACACGCTCAGAGCAGTGGGTTCAGAGGGAGATGTGCACCTAGCAAACCCTGGGAAGGGACTTGTCCAAATCCTCTCCAGGCTCGAGTGCCTGTTCAGCCTGCAAGGTCAGGCAGCCCATCCTCTTAAGCGGGGGTGACCCTCCAGGCAGCATCCCAGGGCCAGGAATGGTTGTCACTTCATGAGGTTGGTCAGCAATCGAGTAAGAAATGTCTGCTGTACTTTTCAACAGAAAGATTTCCAGACTGCAGTTCAACAAGGTGAAGCTGGAAGATGCTGGGGAGTACAGCTGCGAAGCGGAGAACGTTTTAGGGAAAGACACCGCAAAAGGCAGCCTGAATGTGAAAAGTGGTAAGTGAAGAAGCCAGCAAATGTCTCGAGCTGTCTGCCATTCCACAGAAAGGTTCTGCACATGGTCTGTCTTGTATTTTGTTTCATGCTTTCAGGATATCGAGTAAAACAATCTTGGGAGATAAGAAAAATGCAGCTTAGAATAAATGTTTATCTTTGTTATCTGTCACTGGCAATGTGGTTAATTTACATTTTAAATAAACTTACAGTCTATGTATTTCTTTTTTAAAAAGGGTAAGGAGGAAAGAAAGCTGGTGGGCTTGATGGTTTCATTTTTAAAAGAATTTCTGAGAAGCAAAACTCACCAGAAGACAAGTAATTAGACCATAGCTTTGTGATGAGTGAAGTTGCTTCTGGTTTTCATCCTAGAATGTGTGCTCCATCTCTTAGAGCTCAGCGGATGGAGTCTGAGGTTAGGTGGTTTTATTATTATCTTGGTCATAATAATTATATTGCTTAACACGATGGTTTGGATGCTCCCTCCGGCTCAGAAAGTCCCCACAGTGGCTGCCAGAAGCCGGGAGGGCACAGCTAGGGAGGGGGTGACTGAATTTCCTAAGCTCTTCCTCCTGCCATTCACAATGGGCACTGTGACAGCCTGGGCTTTGAGCGCTGGCCTCTGGCTCTGGGCTCTGCAGCCCTATGCTGGGATCCAGGTTTTTGTTCTCTCACCAGCCTCATCCCAGTGTGAGGGAAGGTAGCTTTCTCCTGCTGCTTCCTGGCAGTATTTTCTCTCTTAACCTCAGCGTGTTTGCCATCCTGAATCTTTTGTTCCGTGGAGCTGCAGCATCACACAGGCTCCCCCCTGGGTTATCCTGCCTGTTCCACCCCAGCACTGGCAGAGTCTGCCAGAATGCTACCCATGCTCACACCTCCCTCCTGCCTTCATCCTCCGTGTCTGTGAGCCCAGCCCTGCTGCTCTGCTGGGTTTATTTCTGATTGTCATAGCAAAAGTGACCCAAGTTAGAAACTGAGGCAGTGCTCTCCCTTTTTTTCCCCCTGGCTCACACTCTGGCTCACTCTGTCCCGTGCCATCTAAAGTGCTCCTGTTTGATGGGAGCTGCATGTGCAACCTCCCTTCGCAGTGTGCAGCCACCAGAGCCGTGTCTGCCTCCTCTGCTGCCCCTTCCCCATCAGCAGCACCCCTCTTGCAAGAGGGGGAGGGTGGATGAGCAGTGCCTGCTGCCAGGCTCTGACCTGCACACCAGGTAAATGCACATCTGGCATTTATCTGCCTCCAGGCAGGCAGGGCAGCACATGCCAGGGGTCAGCTCTCCCTCTGCAGGGTCACACTGCATGGCCAGGACCACTCACAGCAGCCATAGGCTCACACCTGAACTGCCCAGAAATGTGTTGAGACCTGGAAAACATGAAAGACACACGGAGGTCTGTCTGTGAATCTGCTGGATTCCCTGCCTGGATGAATCCATGTTCTCTGCTCTTGGCTTGCTGCTCAGCTGCAGGCACACCTTGCTGCTGTTTGCAGAGCACCTGCCAGGGCAGCAGGGCCAGCTGCAGCCCCCTGCAAAGGCACCAGAGGTGATGGTGATCCCTGGAGGCTTTTTTGGTCCCCTTATGGACTTTTTTTCCTCTTTCCCCTGGAGCTATCCAGAGTTAAGCAGCCTTCCCCAGTGTGCAGGCACGAGCTGTTCTGGAGTATTCCTCTCCCCTTACTGCTGGCTCTTCCTGGGATCTTGCAAGCTTTCCTCACTTCTGCAATCTCCCTTCTGTGATATCTTTTAGTGGAAAACTCCTCAGGGCATCTAAATCCACACCTGTGTTGTCTCATTTCTTCTTCCCCAGGCTCCTCAGCACTGATCCTGTTGTGGCTCCCATTGCAAAGTGCTCTTTGCTCTATTCCAGTACCACTTTTCAGTTTCAGAAAAGCAGCTTTTCAGCCATAGGAATCTGTTGCAAGTCACCAAAACCATCTTTAGAGAGGGAGAGAGAGTGGCTGCAGAGCAGGGACTCCTTGGCTCTTAGAAAATGCCCATCAGCCAAACTCTCCCCTCATCCCTCCTCTACAATTCCAGTATTTCCACAACCCCCCCAGCTCAGAAATAAATGCTTTTGCATTGAGAATATTTGTGAGGGTGGTAATTTCTGAGGAAATGCCTCTGGACTTAGTCAAAATATACAGTGTTTTGGTTGTGTTGCAGATATTTATCTTTGAAGTAAATTAGATGCTTTCTCAGAAAAATGTCCCATCTCCCAGTCCTCTTTATTGAATAGTCTAATGTTGATATCACATGGCCGTGAGGGCACAGGTGAGATGTGAATGTTTCAGATTCTTTTTTTCCTCAGAAAATTTCTAGGCATCTCCTCGACTGCCCTGCCCCTTATTAAGCACTGAAGAGAAAATCAAGCTGTACAAAAAATTCTTTCTTCTTCTAGAGTTTTGTGGTGGTCCCACCCCTGTCCCTGGCAGGCAGGGCACCCCCAGGCTCCTGGGGCTTTCTCCTTCGTGCATCCAGAGGGTGTGAGGGACTTCTCCAAAGGTGCTGGTGCTGCCAGCAGGATTGAGTAGAGCTGATGTCTGTGGGCATTGGGGTTCCCAGTATCCTGGTGAAAAAAGAGGTTTGAAAAGAGCACATTACCTGTGCTTGTCTCCCCTATTGCCTGGGGCCCTGGCCTTCATCTGCTTCATGTTCCTCCACCTCTTGTAGGAGCATTGATTTGTGCTGCAGATCTTCACATACCCGTGAGATGGAGGCTCTCCAGAAAATCCCACCTTTTCTCAACCTCCACTTTTTCCCCAGTCTCATGTCCTGCCATCCCATCTTTGCACTCTTGTGGCCATCAGGGCTAAGAAAACCTCCCACAGTTTCGTTCACCTCCTGCCAGGTGAACCTTGAGCCATTTCTGAGCCTCTTAATGGTGACACGAGGCCCTTCACAGCGAGGGGACATCGTGCCCTGTGCCATCCCCTGCAGGGACACTCCTTGTCCTGCCTCTGTCACCCCAATCCCCCGCCCTAAACCAGCACTAACACCTTGACAGCCCCCAGCCTGTGCCCCCCAGCAGCACCTGCCCCTCTGCTCCTCCCCACCCTGCTCTGCTCAAAAGAGATATTTTGTTCACTACTTTCTTACCTTAATTTCCCCAGGAACAACGAAAGCACCACAAGTCTTACCAGCCTCAGAAACTAAAATAGTTGTTATGGAAGAAGAGTGTAAGTACCTCTCCCCCACTCTCCCCATACAGCTGCTTCCCCCTAATTTATTTGTTATTATGAGACATTTTGCATAAATGCTTTATTGCCTCCTGGAATCTTCTTTAATCACTCTTCCCGTCTGATTTTTCCCAAAGCCACTGACCTTTCTTTCCCTAGATCTTTAAAAAAATCTGATTTATATTGCTGCTCTCTGTCTTGGAGAGGGAGACTTTGATAACTATTGCAATGGCAGTTTGAAGAACATGCTACTTAAAATTACAA
Organism: Brachypodius melanocephalos; assembly: GCA_013398615.1. Classification (NCBI taxonomy): domain Eukaryota; kingdom Metazoa; phylum Chordata; class Aves; order Passeriformes; family Pycnonotidae; genus Brachypodius; species Brachypodius melanocephalos. The sequence continues at coordinate 725,287 of VZSR01001775.1, read as the reverse complement.
CTGAAGTTTAAGCATTCCCAGCTCTTTCAGTACATGGAGTTATTGATACTTGCAAGATGTGCTTGTTGTGGCCTTTGATTTAACAGGGTTTTCTTTTATTGCTTGTTTTTGTGTTTGGATTTGGGGGTATTTTTTGGTGGGGGTTTTTTTGTTGTTATTTGTTTGTTTGTTTGTTTGTTTGGGGGTTTTTTGGGTTTTTTTTTTTGATAGTTGATAAAAGAAAAACAGGCTGTAGGAAGTACAAGAAAAAAGACACGAGTCTTCTAAGCATAGGTAATAAGAAAATTGCAGAAAATCCATCCATGCCCTGCCATCCCATTTTTTTCCTGAGTCTTCAGAAAGCAAGAACAGATTTCCCCAATGCTTAATTTGATTTAATGTGGCTGGAATGCCTTTCAGCATTCCCTCCTATTCAGTTGTCCCAAAAGCAGTAGAAAATGGGCACAGAGCAATAAAAATCAAGGAAGGGATACAAATGTCAATTAGAATCCTGGTGCCTGGATGTTGGCTCAGCAATTTCTGGTGGAGGGTGTTATGTCTGTGTCAGGGGGTCTCTCCACAGTGGGGGCCCACCAGGATCCTGGCAAAACCCTTGGGAAGCCAGGACCAGGCAGGGATTTTGAGATTTGTGCTGTGTTTCCATCCCAGCTGCAGATGCCCAGAGCTGAGAGCACAGCTGGCTGTGCCTCACTGATGGCAATTCTGCTCTGCAGATTTTATGAGGGTGTTTTCTCCTTGGGAAGCTCAGTCTTTTATGATTTTAAAAGAAATCTGATGGTAGCCACAGCAGGCACTGGCCAGGTATTCTTTAAAAGCTTTTCTGATTAGAAAACTGCACTTAAAATGTGCTCTTGTGTAGTGCTTAGCCTTGCACTGCACTGGAGACACCAAGCTGAGATACAGCATCATTAATGCCATGGCCACGCCATCCTTCCCCAGGATTTTTCCTTTGTTTTCACCAGAAGAGATCCATGCTTCTTGTTAGCATCATATTAGATAAATACTATTTTCTTAAAAGCCAAATCTCAGAAAGGAAGCGCAGAAATTTTCCCTTTTGGGAAACTTCTTTCCTCTGTGGGCACATCATCACTGTTCTTTTATTTTTTCTAATGAAGGGAAGAGATGGCAAAGTCCCCAGAATTAAATTTGTAACTCACTTTTTCCTTCACATTCCTTTTTTTTTTTTTTTTTTGCAATATCTCCCAAGTGCTACCTGAATAACTCAGAGTCTCTCTGATTTTTATGGTGATTGATGTTGTATCACAGAATTGCACATGTGTACAGCATATGAGGAGGTGATGAAGGTGGTGTGAGGTGGGATGGTCTGGAGAGCAGACAAGTATCTCATTCTTGTAAAAGTCTTGCATTTCTTTTCAATATCTGCATTCAGTCACCTGTAGGTTGTCCCTACTCTCGTAGTTTCACTGAAATCTTGTAAATCACTTGCTGGATTTTAAATACTGAAGCCCCCAGTACCCGGTATGTGAATAGCATGAGGTTCCACTCAGCTTTATTGGTGGTGCAGTAGCCTCATTCATGGTGAAACTGTGTTCAATAAAACACTCTGTTTTGTGCTTGTCCCGGGCTAAAGTTGTGCAGTTGGGTGGCCAGAGTGGCTCAGCTCACAGGCAAGGACTTGCAGGGGTGTGGTAATTTGATCACGTGCCCTGATGGAGAGAGAAAGGTCCTTTATGCTCCTTTCAACATCCCGAGAGCTCAGCGTGGTAACGTGATCCTGCCACAGTGCACTGAGGCAGCTAAACAAGGCTCAGGAGCCTGGCTGTGGAAGTGTTGGGTAAACAGGACAGGAACCAGTGCTGACATTTGGGAGCATTCTGATGGAAGCAGAAATGGAAGAAGGGTCAGAGAAACCTGGAGAGCATTCTGAGATGGAAGGTTTATGCAGGACAGAGATAGTAAAAACTTCTCAAAGTTTAATTTTGAAAAGATAAGATAATGTTTGTGGTCTCTGAGAAGGTCAGGTAATCTCTTGTGCTTGTTTTCTGCTGTTGAGTTCTCCTCTAGTTCCTTCCCTTCACTTCAGCGAGCAGGTGAAGCCCTGAGGGTAAGGAGAGGACACAGGCCAGGTGGAGGAAAGGTGGTTTGGAAAGTGTCTGGATATGGGAGGATGTGCCAGTGGTGGGCAGGTGCTCTAAACCAATGCGTGGATCATTGCAGCTGCTCCCCTGGACTCTGCTCATGCTCCTTGCTCACTCTGGAGCTGGGTGAGTGCCTGGGTGAGTGCTTTATCAGCCTCTGTGGGCTGTCAGTGCCCTTGGCTGAGGGTGCTCTGCAGCAGGGAGAGGCTCTGGGGTCACAGGAGGTGAAACAGGGAGAAAGAGCAGAACAGGCAGTGCTGAGTTGTGCTGGGAGCAAGAGGATTGGGGGGTAATATGAAGCACCTGGATGAAAGCTGGGCTCTCTGGGTTTGGTTTTGGGGCCTTTATTTCATCTGCTGGGGATCCCGAGCCCTCCCTAGAGTCCCTCTGGAGACCCTTGTGGGAAAGGTAGCTGAAACAGTCCTTTTTTCTCCAATCAAGTCTAACTCTCCACACACCACTTTGGGTCCAGATTTCATAGCTGTCATCTTGGTGATGCCATTGCACTGTCTGTAGCCTCATTGGTGCAGATTCATGGAGGCAATCCCTCTCCAGTTTAATCCCTTCCCTGATGCCTATCATGGCTCAGTGTTGGAAATGTTCTCCTCACTTTGCCAGGTGAGCTCAGCCTGATGGACCTGCATGATGGCCATGGCTGTGCTGTGGTTTGTGAGCTACACACCCCACAGGAACAGGTGCCACGTGATTATGGTTCAACCAACCTCCCCAAACCTGCTCTCAAATCCAGGCTGGCATGGCCTTTACTGCGTGACCATGGCAGAGATGTCTGGGAGTTGGCTGGTCAGTCCCTGGCCCCTTGTCCTGGAACAAATCTGGGAGGAAACCTCTGAATGTGGTCCCACTGGAAAAGCAAACCCAAATGGGCCCTCCCCAAACTGGTCTGGGAAAAAATCTCCTTAGAGAAAAAAAATGTTTATTCAACAAGAAAAGTGCCCAAAAGCACAAACAAATGAATAGGAGGAAAGAACAAAACCTCTCACTGCTCTGAAGAAAGAAAATGGAGAGAGTCCTTGCTGTGGGCGTAGCTGGGCTCACTCAGTCCCTCAGTGCTGGAAAATGCCATCCTGGGCCTGGTGGGCCATAGGTGTGAGCTCCTGGTGTCTCTCTGGATTTTTCACTCCAGAGCAGGTTTAAACATTCCCCCCCCCAAAAAAACCCCCCAAACAAACAAACCAACAAACAAACAAACAAAAAAACCAAAAACAAAAACAAAAAAAACCCCACAAAACAAAAAAAAAAACCAACAAAAAACCAAACCAAAAAAAAAAACCCCAAAAACCCCACAACAGTCCAGGGAACTTCTCTGCCTCAGGTAGCTAAACTAACTAAAAGCACAGGGGATCTCTGTCCTGCTGTCTGTCTGTGCTGCAGACATCACAGACCAGGAGCAGAATGTGGAGAAGTGAGTGCAGCTTCTGAAAACAAACCCCTCGCTTCTTCTCTCCCCACTTCGCTCTCAGAACCAGTCTGAAAGGTACAGAACACAAAATCCAACATAAACAGAGCAGACAATTGGGGACACAAGCATCACAAAGTCACCCCAGGACACCCCTCCAGCCTGAGCCCCCCGAGCTGTGCTGGAGCTGCAGGTGCCGCAGGTGTGAGCAGGGTGCTCTGGCTTTGGAGGTGAACGGTGTCCAGCCAGCCCAGAGCACACACAAATCCAGACATGTGAATGGAGCAGTTTTCAATATTATCCTAAAAATAAGTCCTGGTGTGGTCTTTGCTGAGCCAGTTTAAACCCCAGTGCTGGAGGTGTGGCTGTAATTGAGCAGAACCTGCTCACACGCAGGCACCTCGAGGTGGTTGTGGTGATCTCACTGCCGGTGTGCAGAGAGCTCTGTGCTGCCTGGCAGCTGCCAGACCCTGCTCATTGCTCATTTTCACACTGTGGATTTTTTAAGTAGTCACCCAGCTGCCACTCGAGGTGTGGTGGAAAGACAGGCGGTGACTCTCAAGGCAAAGGGGGGCAGGATGAAGTGTGGGGTGGGAGCTGATATCCCCTGGGAGCCCTGAGGGTGAGCCCCAGCCTTTGGAACTGGGCTCTGGACCAGGGGATCTGCTCTTCTGGCTCCATCCTGGGATCCTGGTGTGTTGCTTCACTTCTTGGGCTTCAGCTGCCCTGCCTGCGAAGCTCTCACGCTGGCATTGGCTCTGTGAAAGGATTTTTAGGTTGCTGAGCAAATCCCCTCATTGAAGTATCATGTTGCTGCTATTACAATTGATGATGGGGATTTGGGAAAACTCTGCACTTCTGTAATTTGCATTTTCAGACCCCTGTGGCAGAGAAGAACATAGGAAGGGCTCCCTCATCAAGCTGCAGAGATCATTCCAGAGGAGCAACCAGAGGCCTGACAGTAACACAGGACTTTGCCCCTGCAATAGCTGCCTGTCCCATGGAAACAGGCAGCCCCTGAGTGCTCAGAAACCTTTAAACTTGTTTCTTAGTGAAACCCCTGAACAGTGCAGATGGGAGAGGTGGGGAATGCAACCTGTGCTGTTTTCATCAGCAGCATCTGATGCTCCAAGAGGAGTGCCTTGCAGGCTGGTATCTGTACCTTGGGATGAACTCCTACTCTGCAGCTATTGATCCTGATGATCCTCTCGGGACCTGGAAACGATTCCAGCAGGCTGTATTTCAATAAAATGCGGGGGTAAATATTTGGTCATTTCCAAATGAATAAACACACAGCAGCAGAATTTTTATGAGTGCCAGAGTCCCCAGTCTGTTGTCAAGCAAGCCCCAGTGTGCACAGGCCCTTCTGATTTTATGTACAGATAACAGCAGGGAGCATCCAGACTCTGCTCAGGTTTATTGTGAGAGGAGTTGTCGTATCACACATACAGAAATCTGCCACAGAGGGAATGGTGAGGATCACCAGCCCCTGCAGGTATTAATCAGTGTAAATCATAGATTTAGTGTGGCTCACACCAGGATTACAGTGCTACAACCAAGGGATGTCTTGGCCAGACACCTTCTCATCCACGTTCTTCTAACAAGCAGTTGGATGAACTCTTTTGAGAGAAACCTCAGCCACTCTGTGTTTTATCAGTAAGTACATGAGGCATATACAGAGCAGGCAATCTGTATACACTCCCCAACCAGCTGAGTTCATCTGTCTAACTGAATGTCTAAATATTGAGAGAATAAAGTGTCTGTACTCTATGAACCCACCAGCCAAAGTTATTTATAAAGAAGAAAAGGAGCGGCGAAACCATCGCTGTCTCCCTGCCCTCCTCGACAGTAGCTGTAGTTCATGAAAAATTAACTATAATTTATAGTCCAGGCTGCATTAATTAACTCTTTGCAGGGGGAGTATTTCACCAGACTTCTGAGAAGAGGCTGGTGAGCTGCCTGTAAAGGTTAAATGACGTGTATGGCAGGAATTGTGTAAGAATCCCTGCACAATCATTAATGGCCTTTCTGCCTCGATGGGTTGTGTGAAGGGAAGTCCACCTGGCAGAGTCACTGCCCCCGGCTCTCTTCTCTGCTGCCCTGTCATTGATGATAGTCCAGAATAACTGAGGCGTGTGGTGGCAAACAGACTCTCTGAATGACTCCAGTGCTCTGAATCTCTCTTGTGTTTATGCTGCTCTGTCCTCACTGGCTGGAGCAGCAACAATGAAACATGGCTGCAGATCATTCACAAACACATCATCAAGAGGCATCTCTCTTTTCTCTGTCCTCACGTCCTTACCTCCCTTTTTTCTTCACCTCCTTATTCCCCTCTCTGCTTTGTCCTCACCCCCTCCCTCCCTCCTGCTTTGTTCTCAGTCCTGGGGCTGAAGATCAGCTGGAGTTCTGACCTGCTGATGGCTGAGCTGATCCAGCCCTTCTCCCACCCTGCAGGGCCTTTCTGACCAGTTTGCCACTCCATGTCTCAGGGGCACCTCACTTATTCACACTGGTCAAAAGGAATTGTCACCACTTGCTTGCCTCACGCACACTCTTGCATGAGGTTTTCTACTTTCGTTTGTTGAAGTACCTGGGGAGATTCTTGGGACATGACTGGTGTTGCTGCACGACACCCTCACCACGTCCCAGTGCCTTCATGAGTCCTGTTCCACCCTGCTGCCACCCAAAACTGCTCCCTTGCTTATTCAGTTCTCCACTCATCCCAGCAATTTTTTAGCGTTCCAAGTCATTTGGGAGAGATGGAGTTGTGTTGGAGGCTGAATGAAGGGACTTGTTCTGCCACACCAGCCCATGGGGGGTAAAGTCTGCCTGGTGTACAGCAGTTAATGTGAAATAGCTGTGGGAAGTAATTTCTGGATCACCAGGCACAGCTGTGTAGTGTTTGGCACAGAGGTGAAAGTACCTGCACGTTATTTATCTGTAAATAAACTGTGTGTGAGGTTCACTTTACCAACATCCAACATCCCAGATGACTCTGGACCAGGCATGAGTTGTTAAAGTATTTGCAGTGGGCCAGGCTGATGGAGAATAGAGCTAAACACAAAGTAACTTGTGAATCTGGGGATTATCCCACTAGTCTGCTGGAAACCCACTGAAATCTCCTTTGGCATCATGCTTGGAGGTGCTGGTGTGTGATCTGCAGCCACGTGGTGTCAGAGGGCCATGCCACAGCCCAGGCACAGTTAACATTTTCCAAATGAGGCATTTTGCTTCCCTTTGTCCTCCCCCTAGAGCTTGGCTGGTCTCTCCATCTCGGCTCCCTAAATAAATGCTCTCAGGAAAGTGAAGCCCCAGCTGCAGCAACATCCCAGCATGATCAGGCACCTTGGAAGGCTCTAAACTACATGTTTAGCAGTGAGATTTCAGGGTTGTAAGAGAGAAAGATCTGTATTCAGCACATCAAACCTCACCGAAAACATGAGGAATGCATATGACTGGAATAAATATCCCATAAACACCATGTGTGCAGTATGGTCTCACTATTTCCAAAGAGAAAAACAGAACCAGGGGTGACCCAAAAAAGAATAAAAAGAGATCATTGCTTCCCAGCTAGGGAAGGAGATGCTGGCTGTGCCTGGAATGCCACAGGTAGCACAGGGGAAACAAGGGGGGATAAGGGCTAGTTTTTTCTAATATGAAAACCACGAAAGAGCAGGTTAAAAGAATTAAATGGAGATGTGGCCTTGCATGCTGTTTGCATAGCACTGGAGCTCTTGTCATAAATATTGTGGATGTGACAAAATTAGATTTGTTCAAACAAATTCTTCCAACCACCATGTTGGTGGAAGAATCCAACAAAGTCCACTAAAGGTGACATCACTCTGGCTGCCTTGGGCTGTCTCTGAGCTGCCCATCCTGGATGGTCTAAGGAAGGTTATCACTGCAGGCTTGTGCTCATCTTCTTTTTTAAGCTTTGCCACTGTTGGGGCCAAGGCAGGGCTTTGGCTTGACCAGTCTTAGAGTCTAAAATGGCCTCATTTCCTGATGATCTCTTCTCAACAGGGAACTGCCTCTCTCTGCGGCCTTTGCCACATCTCTGTGCTGACAAATGGACTGTAGTAATATGATTCCACGATTCAGTTTTAAAACACTTTGTGCTTCTTGGGATAAAAGGCAAGGTACTTGTCGGAAACGGGGTTTAAAGGATAATGACATCAGCAAGATGTTTCTAGTAGAGGTGATCAACCATGTGTTTTCCTGACAGGCACAGCTCTACTGACAGCTCTTCCCTAGAAGTGCCCAACATGCCCAAGCCTCAGTCATGTCAGGCTCTTTTTTACCTGTTTAAAAGGGACAGAACTGTTTCTATGGGATGAAGATCTCATGCAGTCTCTGGCTGATGAGCACTGTAATCCTCCCTATCACCTCACATGGCACTGCATCTTCCCATCCACCTTTTTTGGTGGGTTGGGTATCTTCTTATCTGAGGTGTTTCCTTTGGGGAGGTTTCTGGACTCTGTTTTCAGTTCTTCCTCTCTGCCCCTCACTTGCTGTGGCAAGGCTTGCTCCAGAATCATTCCCTCTAGGGTTTGTGATGTGAGACTTTCCCAGATGGATCATTCTGCTTGCTACCAAGTGGTGTATTTGATGGTTGCAGGGGGTGACAGCTCCCTACAGCCTGTGCTTGTTTTTCATCCATGTGCCTTTCCATCTGCACCAGCCCTTTGGTTGATGAAGTTTCAGTGCTCCCTGATCCGATGGTACACTTGCCCAGGCTTATCAGGGACCCACAGCTCTCCTCTGCTGAGTAGAAATGTGCTACTATCTTGTAAAGGTATAAATTATAAAGTCTTGTCTGTATAATGAGTCTGCATTCCCCAGATAAATTACATAGACTCATAATGGCTTTGGCTTTTAGTTACCATTAATCTTAACTGGGAGGGGGTGCTGAATTTCCTGCAGGAGTGTGGGATTCAGATTTTTGGAAGGGCTTCACTGGAGGATTGGTCCAACACTCCAGTGTGTGCACACTGCTGTCCACATTTGGCTCCCAGCTGGCTGGCAGGACGTGCCCTCGGGGAGCAGCTGCTGTCCCAGGGCTGTGAGCATTTTGGGTCTCTGCTGGAGTGTTTTCCCTGTCTCGTTAGCAGAGCACTTTGGGACAGCTTGCTGTGCCCTGGATAAGTGTGAAAAGACAGGGCCAGAGGCAATGGTTATTCAAGGCAAAGTGTGGAAATAGCTCTGCTCCCTGCACAGCCCCGGCCTGCCAGCCAGTGGGAGGCACCCACTTCCTTATGGGAATGGGAGACAATGGATGGGGCAGCACGTGGGCTCAACCAAAGTGAGCAGCGAGCTTGGCCCTGCCCTGAGCCCGGCACAGGTGACAGCCTGGGCTGCTCCAGCCGGGCACAGCCCAGGGGGAACCTCCTCCCTCAGAGAGGCACAGACCCCAAAAGCTGAGAGCCAGAACAAACTTGTCCTGGCTGCTCGTGTGCCAAGCATCACCCACGTGTGGTGCTGGGAGCCCTCCTTTGCCTGGGACAGCCCAGATGTTCCCAGCAGGTGCTGGGCTGCAGCTGGAGCTGGGAATGCAGCCCGTGGCTCTGGAGTGTTGGCTGCAGCCAGAGCAGCCTCGGAGCACCTGCAGAGGTGGGATGGGCACAGGGGAGTGGGGAGCAGTCCTGGCTCCCTCCTGGACGGGCCATGGCTTGCCCTGCTGCTCCTCCTGTGGCTCTGGTTCAAGTTTCTTCCTCGAATCCCGTGTCAGTGAGGAGTCCAGGCTCAGTGCTGGTGTCACTGACCTCTCCACGAGGCTCCTTCATGCTTTGGAAAACAGGATGGAAGAGAATATCTCCTCAGAAGCCTTGACCATAGCATAAGAGGTGCTGCAAAGTAGGCAGGAGCCACACTGCTGGAGATGTGATAGGGCCTGAGCAAGGTGGGCAGTCCAGGAAAGAGAACTATTTTTAATGAGTTTAAGTATTCAGTTGTAAAAAATCCATGCTTTTTCGTGCCCAGCACTTCTTTGACTCATGTGAAGATGGCTCTGCATTGCTCAGAGCTGCTCACCTTCTGTAACCTGTATCAGTGCTCTGACAACTGATTTTTTCCTTCCTGGAAGCCTTTGTTTTACCTTTGGAGACTCTGCTTTGGGCTGTAAGCTTATCAGAGTCTCTCAGAGACAGGAATTACAGTGAAATTCTGCAGACTGCCTTCAGGTTTTCTTGCAGCATACAGGACTGTCCAGCTTTTTCTTTATAAAGAAGTTTAGATTTGGAAAAGCACCTGTATCCCAGGAAAGTTGAGTCATGCTGCCTCCCTCACAGCACGAGCTGGGGCTGGCTGAGTTCTACTGCTGCATTTCTGCTGGGACTGGTGAGGCAGCACAGGGAAACTCTCAGGAAAGGGGAGGGACAGATGGAGCTGCTCTTGCTTGTGCCAGACCTGCTCCAGGCTCTAAAACCTCAGCTGACAGAGGTGTGGAGCAAAGCAAAGTCCCCTGCAGCACCTCTGGGTGTGGGTGCAGTGTCCTGATGTACCCAGGCCTCTGTCACTGTGACTCTGTGACTCTGCAGCTCCTCTTCTTCCTGGCACAGCTTCCTGAACATGAGGGAAGGGCAAGGACAGTGGGAAAGGGGCACTACCCTACACTCTGCCAAAAAAAATGATCTTGTGCTTCATGCTGGCTGCTGAGAGGAAGATGAGTCTTCAACTTCTCACTCACTTGGCCCTTTTTGCTGGGAAAGGAAGGGTCAAGTTTCAGCCCTGGGACCTGAAGGTGGGTCTGAAGGCACAGGCTAAGGTTTGTAGCTCTGGGGATTTTAATTTGGCAGATGAACTCGTAGAAAATCGTCTAAGGAAGCAGAATTGCCCAACAAAGGAAACAACAATATCTCCTTTTTGTGTGTGTTTTTGTTTTCCCTGCAGTAACCACAACTCTCTCCTCCTGGTCCGGGCACGCCAGAAAATGCAATGAAACAGCCAAGTCCTATTGTGTCAATGGAGGGGTGTGCTACTACATCGAGGGGATTAATCAGCTGTCGTGCAAGTAAGTGAGTGGAGTTCTTGTGTCAATATGGAAATTTCTTGGCTGAGGGAGAGGAGACCTTTGTGCAACTGCCAGAGTGGGGGGAGCTCTGAAATTCTCCTGGCAATTGCAGTTTGAGCTGTGCAGGTTCAGAAAGGGGCAAGGGTGGGGGAGCAAGGGTTCGCGTTTTCCTTTTCGGTGTGCGTGTCACTGTTCACTTCTCCTGGCTTTTCTCCCTCTAAGAATATGTTTGTCCTGGCTGTTTCTTTTCCCTTTCTCCCCTTTCTCCTCTGCAGCTTCAGGGGAATTTGGGTCCCTTTTGCTCTCCCTGAGCTGACACATCCCATCCTCCCTTCAGGGGACCTTGCCAGGGCACAGCCTCCGTCCTCCCCAGTGACTGGAGGGGTCCCTGGCTGGGACCTGCCCTGACCTCTCCTGTACCTCATGGCCCAGGGTTAACCCCCAGCTGTTCCCCTCTCTGTGCAGCTTGTGACAACGGTGGGATGTTTGTTTCCCCCTTCAAACCTGCGAGGAAAACCAGAGATGGGTACTAAGTCATCCTTAAAATGAGCTTTGAAGAGTTTGAAGTGAGGGATGTGGAATGGGATGTGAGACTTTTTCACCCCTGGTTCAGAGGCAGAAAGCCCAATAGCATCTCACACCTCACCCCCCCAACTCTAACAGTGCCTGTGGATAAGCTGTGCAGTCTGATGGCTGGAGATGCAGGGACCCAGGGCTCACCTGGAGCTGCCCCTGGCTCACCCCGAGCTGCCTCTGGCTCCTGCACAGGGAGCAGGAGGTGGTGCATCCACTGAGCAGATGGAATCCTCTTCTGAGCTCACCTGCTGACCCAGGCATCACTGCCCAACTTGGAGAAGCCCAGAGCTGACAATTTTGTCCCTTTGGAACCCAGAGACCTCTCAGTGGAGACACACTGGTATTTACAAAGGTAATCTGTGGATGTCAGCCCAGCAGCACCGCAGGATGTGATGCTCATCAGGTACCTCAGGCCTTGGAGGATGCACCTGAACTCAACTCTCACCCCTCATGGGAAGCCTGTGGGCTGGATCACACTGAGCACAGCTCCTGCCTTCTCCCAGTAATCCTTTGTTTCAGCAGGGACACGCAGAAAAGGCCATGTGGAAACGTATCCTGCTGAGCTCTTGTGCTCTCACTTTCCAGTGCAGGCTCAGCTGTGGTGGAAGGAGCATCTCCCAGTTCTCCCAGACTTGCCCCTTAGACACAGAAAGAGCTGGGTAGGACACAAACCAGAAGCTGTGGCTTCCACCTTTCCCATGTGCCTGGAATGGGAGCAGCCCTTGTCCCGCACAGTCCTGTGCTTTAGTGCAGTTGTCACTGCCTGTGGCTTCTTGGTGGCACCGTGGGCTCACCTTGTCAGTGATCCCCACAGGAAACCTTGGGGGGAAGCCCCAGGTGATGGTTAAAGTCACAGGCACCATTCTGGGGTAGCTGTAGCCCAGGAAACCCCAGAAATTCCAGTCTTTCCATTCTGGGAAGGGCTGAGCCCTTGAAGTGTGGAGGAGTATCTAAATCAATATCTCTGTCTGTAAGCAATGTGGTTATGGCAGAAGCATAGATCTCAAGGCTATTTCTTTTGGGAAGAACTTAAATCCAGATCGAGATTCAAATGGGATCAATTTCAAATTACAAGAGTTACCTAAACTCCTAGCATACATAAGAATCACTTTCTCCTGATGAAGCATACTGTGGTAGTTGTCGAACACCTTCAGCAGATAGACTCTTTTAACCAAAGTAATTCCAGCCTACCTTCCAACCAGGCTGCTCTGACAGCTGATGAACAGAGGGAACGCTCAGTGATGGATTCCATTAAGATTTTATGTGCCCCACCAAGCAGACCCAATTACTTCACATCATTTGGAAGCCTGAATTCCTCTCTTTGCAGACAGTAAAATGGTATCCTGTTCTGATGAGTTCCAAGGTACCAATTGCTAAAACCAGGTGGGAACAGAACAGTGTGTGTGGAAGGGCAGGAAGGTGTTACCCAGAAGGGAAGGTCTGCACTGTCACTGCTCAAATGCCAGGAAAGGTGGCTCCACGTTCACAGAAACCCAGGGGGTCCCAGTGCCCTCCCCACAGCACAGCCACTCTGATCCAACTGCTTGAGGAGATCTCTGGACATTCATTCTCCTTGGGTGTTTTTGTCATTAAATCTCAGACTGAAGATAAGAAAACCTGGCTTTGGAAGTGGTATAATTTTAGGGTTTCTGGATTCTGGAGGATAATAGTTTTTGAGGAATGCAGAAGCGTTTGAACTGAAGAGCGTTTCCCATAAAATGGCTCTCCCAGTGACAAGATTTTTGGGGAAGATGCTGATGAATGAACAGACTTCACCTTTGCCTGCAAACAAAGAGCTGGTGTGTTCCACAGCTTCCTTGTTGCACCAAGACAGGAGATCTGCTGCTGTGGTTTGTGAAAGCTGCAGGAGGAGGCAAAGATACAGGATTCAAAGTTCATTTCTGATCTCTGCAACAGCAGCCTTGGCCCTCCAGCCTCCCTGTGCCCCTGGGCCAGGAGCATGGAAGAGATCAGTAGGTTCTGCTCACAACCTCTTCAAATGCTTTGGAGACCAACAAGAGCCACGTGAGCAGCTCCAGCCAGGAACAACATGTGTCCATGTGCTGTTCCCATGTCACTCTTTCAGAGTCTGGCCCCCTGTGCCAGCCTGCAGCCCTCCCTCCCTGAATGCTCAGGGGATTCTACCTCCCTCAGCACCCATGGGATGTTACCAGCCTTTCCAACACCAGCTTGCAGAATCTCAGAGTGTTCTTGCTCACTGCCTGCCACCATCCTGCCATCAGCTTCTTGGAGAGGGGTCCATTCCTGCAGCTGTCCAGAAGCACAGGAAATCCTTCCTGTAGATGTTCCCCCTGGCAGTCTGGACCAAAAACCAGCAGAGGAGTTCTCAAATAATTTCTTCTGCTGATGTGGTTCATGCTCGATTTGCAACAAATATTGCCTAAATTGGCAGCTGGCTTTTTATTATTGTTTTACAACAGGCTTCCCAGAAACATGTTCCTCCTGGTCTTTTAAATCCTGAGGAACAAAGTATTTGCTTGTAATCCCACTTCCTCCCTCCCTTTTTAATATACTTCAGATAGACCTTGGACAAAGCATTTTCTTCACTGAGGAAGAGCCCAGAACGGACTTGGATCTGTTCCAGAAATTGTCTTTCTGGATTGCGTTCTTCTGTAATTTTGTCCCTAATTTGAAGTAAATTCTACCCATGCCAGTGTCAAAGGAAAGCTGAACATAAAGCAATCTGTGCTGTTACCCTGACCCTGAATAGAACCCCCTGGAAGTTAGATGGGAGGAGTGGGACCTGCCTCAAGTATTCTGCAAATTTTCTGCATAAACCTGGGAAATGACAGAGCCACACACAGATAGAACTGACTCGGCAGCCCTTGTAAATTAAAAAGCCCCAGGCTCTTGACAAGAAGAATTTCTCGACTTTTCTCCAGATCATTTTGCTCAGAGAGGCCTTAGGAGCTGGACTCCAGGGCAGTGACAGGTTTGAGTAGAGCACATCGAGGGGATGCACACAAGCAAAACTCCAGGCCTTGAGCTGGGCTGGGACACACAGCAGTGGTGCCTGGTTTGGTGTGTCCAGTCAAACAGAGTGTTGGGATGACTGGCAGCCTCTGCTCTTGGATCTGCCTCCATCCTGGAGCCCAGTGAGGCCTTGGCACAGCTTAGAGCCCTTGGAGGCTGCTCCACTCTTTTATTGCTGGGTGCCCCACAGGGTTGTGCTCTCCAAAGAGCAGAAATGCTCTTTTTCCCAGATAGGTCTTGGCATACATTAGGTACAGTTGGGGTCCTCCCAGCCAAACAAAGCAAGCAAGTCAGGTCTCATCACTGCAGAGCCTCCTCTGCCCACTAAAACACTCTTCACATCTCTCTTTGTGTGGTCAGTGGAATCAGAGCGATCTGCCCTGGGCCAGGATCTTGTGTGGGATCGGAAGACTTAAAGAGTATTACAGAGCAACACCTCCACATCATGTTGGACCACTGGTGCTCACAAGAATCAGGCTGGAGCATTTACAAATGCTGACAGATAAACAGATAAACAGCTTCTCTGGGTTTGGGGTGACAGCCCTGCCTTACATGGGGGAGGGAGGTCAGAGCACCTCAGGCAAAAAGTGGAAGTCGAGGAGAGACTAAAATGCAAAACAAAGCAAAAGGAGAAAAGATCAGATCATTTTAAAATTAATTGATGAATCCAAGTCACCAATTTTCAAAATCTCATGTTCACCTCCTCCAAGTGTATTGTTTCCTGCAGATTTTCCCAGGAAAGAGAAGGATCATTCTGAAGGGTTGGCCACACTCCCCTGTGCTTTCCCAGGGCACCATCCAGAGGTTTGAATATCTCAGGGCTCCTGTATGGCCGTGGCTCTCCCAGCAGCACTGTTTGCTCAGCTGCCCTCTGGCATCCGGAGCTGTTCCAGCCCTGCCAGTGGCATTTGGTCAGCAGCAGCTGCTCATGGCACAGCCACAAGGACGTCACTGTGCAGTGGATGTACGAGCAGTCCTGTGGGGAGGTGTTGCAACGTCCTTGGAAATGAAGAGCCAGGGGTGAAAATCTCCACATCCTGTTCCAAATCCCCCGAACCCGCCAGGACTCGTCCCTGGGGTTTGGCATGCTGTTTGTCTTGGGTGATGAGACCAGGTACCTTTCCAGGTTCAAGTGGCCCCTCTGTGCCTCCTGCTCCATGCACTGTGACTGTGTCAGACCCTTGAGGCCCCTCAGAGTGTGGAAGCTGCCCCTGCAGCAGCAAAGGCTCGGTGAAGGCAGTGATGCAGGTCCTGCAGCCGCAGCCGCGCCGCTGCCGTCACTGAGCCCAGCAGTGGATGTCCCTGAGGTTTGGACTCCACTCTGCAGCAAACATGCCTTGATTAGCTGCTCTGGAAAAGGCCCTGGCCTTTATTCTGGTTGCTTTCTCTTCTTCCCATCAGTGATTTTGTGGAGTCCAGCCTTTTGTGGC
Source organism: Brachypodius melanocephalos (assembly GCA_013398615.1). Taxonomy (NCBI): domain Eukaryota; kingdom Metazoa; phylum Chordata; class Aves; order Passeriformes; family Pycnonotidae; genus Brachypodius; species Brachypodius melanocephalos. The sequence continues at coordinate 709,762 of VZSR01001775.1, read as the reverse complement.
TCTCCAGAGCCTGATCATCTGGGACTGGTCAGGGGACAATGACAGAACTGTCTTCTTTTTTCAGCCTTCCCACCAAAAAAAAAAAGCAACGTGCTTGAAATAGTTTTTTGCCATTTGCTTACTTCAGTGCATTGTGTCCTTCTGCTACAGCTTGTCTTTATCACGTTATTTTGAAGCACCTGCTTGTTCACACTTTTCTGTAGCATGGATTGCTTTATGAGAGCTACAAATTTGGCATAATTAAAATCTGGGGGTGTAAAGGAGATGTGCCTACCCTTGCAAGATTTAGAGCAACACCTAGACAGGAAAAGTTTTGCTTCCAGCAGGAAGACTATGATAATGAATTAAAAGTAACAAATAATAATTAACAATAATTATTCTCCTGTGCTGATACAGTGCAAAATGTGTAAGTTCCTCAATTTTCAGAAATAAGTGCCCAGCAAACATCATAGAAATGAGTCATTCAAACTATTTTGGTTTGTACATTTTGAGATGCTTTATTTGACTGATCATCTTACTGCATTTTTGTTACCATGTAAATATCTCACTGCAATTCATCCTGAACCCAAGAGCCAAATATTGCAGACGTTTTCAAAATGGGGTTAAAAAAAAAAAAAAAGGCCTTAAGGTCAAAACTAAAATAGTGGGATATTTTCCAGCAATAATACAAAACAGAATCTGGACATAAAAATTGCTGACCAGTTTTATCAGTGGCATTTGCAAGTAAATTTCAGAGGTAGCAATTAGACACAGAGAGCTGGAGTTAAGCAAGGGCAGTTTGGGAGTGTCCACTCAGGCTAGAGAGGGGACAAGGTGCTGTCTGCAAAGGGTTGGTGCAGCCCTGTCCTTCCCCAGGACCATTCCTACAGAAACACCCTTGTCCACCTCCCTTGGCCTGTGGGGAGAGACCCATTGTGCCTCTGTGGGTGCACCATAAAGTCCAAAGGTGATATTTGGAGCGAAGTCCACCATCTGTGAAGTCCCTGGAGAGTTTTCCAAAGAAGAAGGGACTTTATTTTGCTGGGACAGCCAGGCAGAACCTCTTGAGTCAAACGTGCAGGAAGAAGGATGCCGTGATCACCCAGCTCACAGCTCTCAGATTCAGTGAGCTTTAGCTTTCAGGTATATCTCTCACAGGAGAAGAGCTTCCCTCACCACAGGCAGCAGATTTTAATGCAGAAGGGATGATCTCCACTGCTCTTCCTGTCCAAACTGGGAGACCCATGTGCCAAGCACACCAAAAATTTCTTTCCTTGAAGTCACATCTGGGGCCACAGTAATAAATAATAAATCGTCTTCAGCAACTTAGAAGTTAGAGACAGATTTTAAAAAAGGAAGCAAAAGCCCTGCACACTCTCAAAGGTCTTCTGGTCACTGCTTCTCCCTGCAGCCTTGCTTATGAAGAGCCAGACCCCAGGTATGCAGAGGTGGCACATTGTGTCTTGACAGCTTGTACACAAGCTTGAGAGGTGACAGAAGGTGCTCTTGTTCAGGGGGGCTTTATTCCTGTCACTTCTCCCAGTGCTGAATCACTGAGTAATTAAAGATGAAAAGCCTGAGCTGCCCTAGACACAGAGAGGAGAGTTGTCTACTGCCTTCTGTCTTGAGAGCTCTCCCCACCCACGCTTGGCTGACTGCAGAGATCTGAAGATGAGCTATATGGTAGCTGTCATGGCATCAAAGCTTCTTTGACACCTTTTTGTTTTGTTCCTTCATTTCTTACCGATTCCTTTCTCTGAGCTTTTATTTCCTTCTGCCAGTCTTCCCATAATTTTTGGTCTTTCCTCAATGGCAGGGAGCCTTGGTCACACTGGAGTTCCAGCCTTGGCTGACCTCTTGCAGATGTGCACCTGAGGTAGTTTTAGCTCCTTTCTGACAAAACGCCCCTTTTTGGGGTGGGTGGGACAATTGCTTCATTCAGCAGCACCCTTGAGGCTCTCTGGTGTGCTCCCAATGTCCAGGAAATCTCAGGTCCCAGACAGATGGGAGGCACGTTGCAAGCTAAACTGGATTGTCTTGAAGACTCCGTGAATAAGTTCCTGACTCTATCAGAGGTGATGAATAAACTTCAAAAAGGATTGGAAAGACACTTTCTCTTCTGGATTCCTTGCTCAAATCCCAGTGGAATCTCTGAAGGGTTTCTCCAGTCCTGGGGCTGTCTTTGTGAGTCTGTGCTACCCAATGCCTCAGGTTTGTGCTTTTTGATTGACCATGGGGCATTTTCTTCACTTCCCAGCACCAGCTTCCTCTGCTTCATTGCAGGGAAGGTCAACAGGCCCCATGTCTGATGGTCACCCCTTGGGCTGAGCTTTCCTTGGGAGCTGGCTTGGTGTGCCTGGTACATCTCCCTTTCCTGTGCCCCAAGATGAATGTCCAAGAATGAGAAAAAAGCACCAAGTTTTCAAAGATCTTTGCCTGACCAGAGAGTTCAATTTCCAGTTTCAGAAGTGACTTGGATACCAAGAAACTGAAGTGCATGACTGGAGAGCTCAGTGCAGCCTCATGCAGAGCCATGTCCTAAAGTTCTCCATGAGCAGTTTAGGGTGCACAAATAGCCCAACACACTCCCACTTAGAAGAGTGAGCACCGGTCCCAAAAACCCAGATGCTGACCCACATTTGCTCACGGGCAGTGAGGGTGGAGCAGGGTTTTTTGCACAGCCCAGGCCTACCCAAACTGCAGTGAAATCCAGCAAGAAATAAAGTGCCAAAGCCAGGTCAGTGTATGCCCATGATGAAGTGCAACTACTAAATATCAAGGTTTTCTGAATGGAGTCTGGACCTGGACCTGGACCTGGACCTGGACCTGGACCTGGACCTGGACCTGGACCTGGACCTGTCCCACCCCACCAGATGCACACAGCCCCTGACACTGTGCTGTGGCTGCTCCAACCTCTTGATGTCCTTTGCAGTAGCCTGGCCAGGAGCTGAGCCACTGACATCAGGCTCGGCCTCTGATTCATCTGTGTTTTACTGAGGTGTCCTTCAGTCCCTTCTTTGTTGACCACTTGCAGGTCACTGTGGGACAGTGAGATCTTGTGGGTGGCATCTGAGAGCCAAGAAGGTCTGGCTCGTACCAGGTGTAGAGCCTGCAGCTCTTCTAACACAATATTGAAAAACAGATGTTAAAATGCTGTAAAGGCCTCTTCAGCTCAGAAGAAAGAGAGGTCTGTTGGAAAGGGAGGGAGTTGTGGGACAGGGAGGTGAGAGCTGGGACTTCAAGAAAATTAGGGATACTGTGCAGGGCTATCCAAGGAATATCCAGAAGGAAAGATGTCATGTGAGGGAGGTAGACAAGTGCCTGAGGGAGGAGTGTTTGACCGAGCCAGGCTGGGCTCCCATCGCTTCCCAGGCTCACCTGCAGCTGCAGTGGTGACAGTGCAGAGGGTGCAGATGCTGCTCACCCTGGGTGGTTCTGCAGCTCCTGCTGCACCCCTGCCCATGGCCCTGTGCTCCCCAAACCTGGCCCAGCTGGGGAGGGCTCTGGGAAGCTACTCATGGCCTGGTGCCAATGCCTGGTGGCCCTTGACTGCAGGGCACCTTCCCTGCCACCTGAGCATCTCATGAATGTGTAGCTGATGCCCATGAGCTGGCACATCAAGTGACCTAAGCCAGGACAGCCTGAGAGAGCCTCGCATTTGGACAGCATGTGAGACCCCTTCAGCTTTCTTCTCTGTCCCTTCCTCTCTGTTAACACAGAGACTCTGCACGTGCTTTCCCTCTAACCACCCCCTGAGCACCCCCTGGGTACCTCTGGGGTCATCATGGGGAGATGCTTTCACACCCAGTGCTCGCTGTCGCCTGAGCAGCTGCTCCCTGCTTTTGGTGCCTCTTGCCACTCTACAGAGCAGATCCATGGAGTCTCTGAAAGCAGCATCCAGCCCATCTCAGTCTTCCTGCCAGCTGGTGCTTCTAGCAGGTGAGAAGGAAGGAGGCAGGCAGAGCAAGACAGAGCAGGAGGGGTTTGGCTGGCTGCTTGAAGCCCCAGGCCTAAACCAGAGCTGGAACACTGATGTTGCAGGTGCCTGGTTAAAGCAAAGAGTAAATACGCATGTAAAGCCTTTATTTTTTCCATTCATCACAATGCACTTTTTTATTTCTGACCTTAGCCTCAAGAACTGTGCCAGACATGTTCTGTGATTTCTCCCCTTTTCCCCTCCAGATGTCCAAATGGATTCTTCGGACAGAGATGTTTGGAGAAACTGCCTTTGCGATTGTACATGCCAGATCCTAAGCAAAGTATGTTTGAAGACAAAAAATGCACCACACTACTTAAAACCTCCCGGGCACAGCGGTGGATGTAGAGTGGTCTAGTCAGGGATGGCTCTTGGTGTCAGCTTTGGGTAGGGCTTAGGGCTGCAGGTAAGGGTGAAAAGCAGACAGATAGGAGCCCTGGAAGGGATCAGCAGGGGCCTCAGTTCAGCCTGTTTGGGTGTCATTTTGCTATCTTGTTTCTCTCTTTCTGGTTTTCTCTCTTCCGGTAGGTGTCCGATCGAATTCACAGGAGACCGGTGTCAGCATTTCGCAATGGTCAGCTTCTCCAGTATGTCTCTTTCTACTTCTCTCTCTCCTTGTTGTTGTAGCTCTGTGTCATGTCCTTAAAGCAGGTTCTTCTGTTCTCCAAGAGCCCTCTTCCTGTCTTGTGCACTCCCAGCTCTGCTTGGCCCTAAGAGGAGCTGTGCTGGTGTCCAAGAGGAGAACTGGGGCTCGTTATCTCCCCATGTGTTAGAATGGGCTCTGCTTCCCTTTCTGATTGAACTGAACGCTGCTTGCTCTTTTCAGGCAAACTGCAGACAAGGCCCGAGTTTATGTGGTGGGTGTGCTGTGTGAGATGAGCCTGTGCTGTGTGTGGAGCTGGGCCTGGCAGCACTGCTGTCCTGACACGGGCTGTGCTGTGCTGGGCAGGAGATGTGCATTTCCCGCTGTCTGGGCAGGGCAGGATTTGGGCATCTTCCCTGTGCTGTGCAGGGCAGGATTTGGACATCTTCCCTGTGCTGTGCAGGGCAGGAGATGTGCATTTCCCGCTGTCTGGGCAGGGCAGGATTTGGACATTTTCCCTGTGCTGTGCAGGGCAGGATTTGGGCATTTTCCCTGTCCTGTGCAGGGCAGGAGATGTGAATTTCCCCCTGTGCTGGACAGGGCAGGATTTGGGTATTTCCCCCTGTCTGGGCAGGGCAGGATTTGGGAATTTTCCCTGTGCTGGGCAGGGCAGGATTTGGGCATCTTCCCACCACTCCTGTGAGGGGGTGTGAGTCTCCTGGGACCAAAGGAGAGAATAACAGTGAGGGTGTGATTGTACTGAAATCACTTTACAGTCTGTGGCACAGGGGTCACGTTGGTGGCTGCCACTGCCTCAAGGCTTCCCAGCCTTATTGCCACGCAGGATAAACCTGCCAAATGAGCATCAGACTGGGTCCCTCCTGGGCAGAGAGGTGTTCCTGTCTCTCCGAGGTGGTTGGACAGCCTTACATATGGGATTGAGCCTAACCACAGTGACCCAGTAAATACCCTAAAGCCTTGGCACTTAGTGCTTCCCAGTTTCTAGTCTCCAGTTCCTGCAGGTCTCACCTGTGGACATAACTAGCTCGTTGTGGTAAAGGTGGATAGTTTTTCTGTTCAGTCAGTGTCCCAGCATCAATGGGATCCTGGTCTGGGTGAGGACTGACCTGGAAGGAGATGCAGTTACAGTGCAGGAAACCTCTGACCCGCTCTGTGACCCTGCTGTGAGTGTCCCTGAAAGCCATCCTGCCTCCACGCTGGCTGCTGGCACCCACCACAAATGGAGGGGTTTAAAAGAGGCTTTTTAAAAAGAGCCAGGAAAGAGGCTTCAATTAGTGGTAACCAGAGGAGAAATGGCTCTTCAGGATGGCTCCTTGATTGCCAGAGCCCCTTTCCCACTGCTCTGTGAGGAATCCTGCCATCCTCATCCTGAACTGGCAATTGCAGGAGTCTCATTAGCACGTGCTAATTGCTGGCAAGTGCTGGAATTAGACTCCCTTGCATGGAGCATACAGACAAGATGCAAATGGACTTTGTGGGGCCCTTGGGACAGCTCAATGTTTTTACGTTGCCTTTTGTTCCAAATTGGCTTCCGAAGCTGAAACCTCCATTGATTTATCCTGCCAGACTCCAATATCCCAGCAAGATCTTTTAAAAATGACAACCCAGAATGTTCTGTTTTGGTCTTTCACCTGGTGCTGAAGGGTTTCCTTCCCTGTTGGAAGCCCTGTGTGTCAGGGCCCTGGCTGCAGCCAGCAGTGGGATGCTCACCCCACGGAGCTAATTTGTAGCATGCTTCATAAGGTGGTGTCCAACAGGCTTAAACATTATTGCTGCCGTGTTGCAAAACCAAAACAGGGGTGAAAATGAGTTTTATGTCAGGAAAATGCCTTTTGAGAGCATTAATGGCAGGAGTAAACAGCATGTGGATTTTTTTCCCCAACTCGCAGAATCCAGCTTTTTATGGGACAGAGATTTGTTTTAATTTTGTTCCCATGTTAGAGAAACAATGCCAGCTTTAAAAATGACACATGTACATTTCCTTACCTCAACTTTGTTTTAACCACAGCATAGTAAGGTAAAAACAGCTTAGCAATCCAGGCTACCTGTCTGAACTTGGATAAAATTCATATAAGAAGATGATTCATACATGTTTATAGCTGTTTTCACTTCCAGGTCACAGTTGGGTAATATAGATGGCAGCAGCACTGAGGAAAAACTTGCACTGAACTTGCTGTTTTTCTGAGTAAGAAAAGCATTTCCCTCAAGTGTGGACCCTGCAAATGCTTACCCTCTACTTTGATCAATAATTAGGGCACAGTAGAAGTTGCTGATGTTCATTAATTCGCTCAATGCCTCATCCCATATGGGTTCTGACAGGTCAAAAGCTGAAACAGATTAAATTAGGTTCAGGCATTTCCACTGAAAATAAAACAGCTCTGTCCTGATTCATGTTTTGAGAACGCTGCCAGCATTTGACAGATACTTAAATAAGGACACCTATATTGGTGTTGTTTTAAATGTATTTGGGGTATTTCAGGTTTTCAGGCCTAGATTGGATCCTCCTGATTCTTTAATATGAATATTAAATATGGCAATGGCTTTTAGCAGGTATATCCCAGGGCTGAGTGAGAGTCTCTGCAGAGTGAGCTAAATCAAAGGCGCTGTTCTGAAAAGATGTGGCAGATATTTTACTGAATTTGGGCCACAGATGGAGATGGTGCAGCATCCCAGCATTGTGCCAGATGTTGCGTGTCCTCCTTTTGGGAGCAGCTTCCCACCTCTCTGGTTTAAACCCTAATTCACATTTTGCTCAGGTAAAACTCCCCAAGTTCTCCAGGAGTTCAGGCTGTCTTTGTCTCTTTGACAGGCAGCTCTGGAGGTTTATTTTTCTCTGATTGCCCAAAACACCTGCTAGACCACTGCAGTCGTTAAGATGAAAATCAGGTGTATTTAGATAGGTTTTCACACGTGTGATGTTTCTTTATGTTGGTGTTCCAACCATATGAGCAGGTGCCTACTGCTGGCCTTTCTGGGTATATACACCACTGCTTCAAAATTAATAGCAAATGTTAAAGGTGGGCTTTGTTTCCATGTCACACTCACACTCTTGCTATTTTCTACCAGACTGGTACAGAGAAACTCACTAGGAATTGCATTATTGGGGTAGCTCAGAGAACCTCCAGTCTGTCCTGACTCTGGCCAAAAATAAGGCTGATGGATCAAGGTTAGGAGATCACTTTGTTTCGGCTTTAACTAACCTGTGAGAAGAAAACCTTCTAGAGGGACATTAAAGCAACATTCAAATCAGTTGGAATTTGAACTGCAGAGAATTAATGGCAGTGAAGAGAGGGGATAGTGGTTGTCTGCAATGGCTGTATGAAGCTGAAGAATGCCCTGGCAGATGAGAACAGAGAGTTATTTCCATGGCTGATGAGCCATTAAATCCTCTTCCTAGAACGTTTTTGACACCTCATGACTCTGTGTCTCCACAGACAAACTGGTGGGAGCAGCTGTCAGGTGGCTCCTGTGGCACAGGTACCTGCAGAGCCACAGGCCACAGGTGTCTCTGTCCCTGTGCTAGTGACAATAGAACACCTCAAGCTCTTTCTCCACAGCCAGAATGAATCCACGGCAATGCTATCCATGGATCATTCAGCCTCTGCAAACGGATTTTCCTCTCTGCTGGGGCACCTGGGTGAAGAGTGCAGCAAGATCCAAAAGGGTCAGGGGTTCTTTCTGAGAGCTGCTGGGTGCTGGAGGCTCACCCAGGGTAGAGCTGCCTCCTGGGCCCAGCTCCACAGGCACAGCTTTGGCTTTTCTTCCCAGAAAACAGAACCTCGTCCAAAATCATCCTTCCTTCTAAGAAACTCTTTTTCCAAAGCTGTGCTGGCACCTGTGTGTATTTCATAGCTGCCAATTCTACATCAGATCAAGATCTACCTCTATCTTCTCTCTTCTACAAGCAACGTTTCAGGTCTTTGTTAAATCCTCCTGGAGGTTTACTAATAACTTGTCAGACTTTGGGCTGGCTGGTTGTAAAGGTTTTGTAAAATGTGTTGGCAGCTATTCCAGTCCTGGTGCAGCTGAGATCCTGGAAGTCAAACGTGGTCAGCAGGAACATTTATATGTTTCCTAAGTCTGCGCATTTGGATTCTTTCCACTTGTGATTTATGGAACAATTTAGAAAATTGGGATAAAGTTTTATATTTATGCTTCCCTCTTGCCTGTGGAAACTGAAACTTCATCTTAACTTTGCTGTTTATTCAGCTCCACAAATAATCATCACCAATCTGGAGGACAAATGTCATACCATTCATCTTGCTTAGTGAAACATTTTCATTTTCTACTTTGTGATCCAATTAAAATTGCAGGCTGTAGCCTGCCTGTAAACTCCCCAGAACAGAGCTGACATTCACATGCAATGTCATCTAGTGTATTTTCCATTTTCACCCCGTATTTCACTCTTGGTTTCTTTACAAATTGAACTTTAATTTGCAGTTGGAGCCTTCCTGCTGGTCTTCTTGGGAACCCAGAGCAGCATTTCCAGGTATCCCCTGGGAGAGCAGCTTTGTGTTCAGCCTGTTCCCACAGCAGCTCCAGTGCTGCTGGCCAGTGCACTTGGAGCAGAGAGGGTTTATGGGGTGAGAGGCTCCTTGTTTTTCTGGAGGATGCTCCCTTTCCCCCAGCACTCACCAGGCTGTGGCCAGGGGTGTGTTGGTCACCACCCTGACAGGTGGAGGGGCTCCTTCTGATGGGTGGCCTCTGGAACCTGTTTGCTCATGCTGAGGTGAAGTGTCCTCGTGAGCAGAGAGATAAATGTTCCACTTCAAGCTCTTCTGAGAAGGTCTAGATCTGAATTTTAGCTTCTCTCTTCACCTCACTTGTTCAGCAGCGGCTTCCTACCTGCTGTGACTGCAATTAAAAATGCTAAGTGAAAAATCACTTCTTTATTTTACCTAAATTCCTGCTTCCTCCTCCACCTCTCACTCATCTGACCCCCTCCCAACCAATATTTGGCAGCATTTTAAATTCCACAGACATTCTGCAGCTTCCATTCAGTGACAGGCTAACTGCTGACCACTGAGTTACAGGGTGCTGGCTGTGCTTTGGTGTGGCTGGGTAATTGCAGGGTGTTTGTGGTTTAGCATGGCAGGGTTATCCCTCTCCCCAGGACACAGCACAGATTCCTCTTGGGATCTCCTGAAGTTAACTGCATGCTCACCCACAGCAGATTTTGAATAATCTGTTGTTTTGTGTTTGGACTCTTCATGCCAACCAAATTAATTTTATCGCTGCAGTGCTGGAGAAGGTGAATGGCTGTGGAGTGTCTGGAACATTTACAGATTTTCTGTTCTTGGAGATCCCGCGTGTCACCCAGCTCTTGACACAGGCACAGTGTCCTCTGTCCCCATCGTGACCCCCTGTCTTGCATTGCTCCTTGTACCCCCTGGGAAAAACCTGGATCAGAGCCCTGCAAATGCTACTCTTGTCAATACAATTGATTAGCAACAAAATTATCATCAATTTATTACCTTCCTTAGTCCTCAGATGTCAATTCTCCACTTTGTTTCTTGCCTTGGAGCATGTTCTGTGTCCCAGAGAGTGTATTTTGAGGGAATAATGTGCAGTAACAAAACATCTTATCGACGTTCTTGGGCCATCTGAAGACCAAGTGAGCACAGCCAGAGTTTCCACAGCTGATTGCTAAGGCTTTTCTCCTTTTTAATCATCCTATAAATCTACAGTTCAGTAAGAGTCATCTTGCTTGAGGTGTTACTCCTACAGGAATACTTTACATTAAATGTTTTTGTCTATTTCTTCTTTTAAAATAACTACAATACATCACAGTCACAAATTCACTGCAGATGTAGTAAACGCAGGAATTTGTCTTTTTGTCTGGTGCTGAGACAAAGCATTTTCAGAAAGATTCAGGAGGCACATTAGGAATGAGATTTTCCAAAAAACCCTCAGTTCAGGTAGCCTGGGGAGTGCCACAGCAGCTCAGGGTGCTCAGCTGTAGCCCCTTGCCCTGACCAGGGAGGATGGGTGGAATGCAGACAGAAGGAGGATGATGATAAAGGTTGTGAGAAAAGTGCTGTGCCCATTTCCTCAGCCTACAGCTGCCACCTCAGGGCTGTCTCACTCTAGTTTATTTGCGTGGTAGCCTCTGGATAAATTGCTTCCAGTGGAGCTTGTCCTTTTGAAGCCAGAGAGGACAATAAGGAATACAAAGAGATTTAGAGGGTTTAGAGTGACAGAACAAGGGGGAATGGCTTCAAACTGACAGAGAGTAGGTTTAGATTGGATATTAGCAAGGAATTCTTCCCTGTGATGGTATTGAGACACTGGCACAGGTTTCCAAACCAGCTGGGCTGTATCTGCTCCCTGAGGCTGGGGAGCCAAGAGAAACAGAAGTTCTGACATGAGAGGGACAGGGGGAAGGCTCAAGCTCCTCAGGTCCTGCCCACCACCTCTGCTCCCACAGGTGTTTCTGAGTTTGCAGAAAATCACAAAAATGTTTTGAATCACATCCATTGGTAGCTGCAGATGTTGCAGAAAATCCTGGGACAGGGAGAAATGTGTGTATGCAGATGGAGCAACAGCTTAGATTTATGGGTGAAATTTGAGGTATCTCTACTTGCGTTTGTCAGTGTCAGGGGAAACAGGTGTGTGGAAGGGTAGGAAGACAGGAACAGGTCAGGGCTGGATGTGATAACCAAGTGGTTTAGGATGAATATATTCTGTCCAGTTCTCTGCTGCCCACCACATTCTGTCCCTGTCACTGCCACATGTACAAAATGACTGGGAAATGCTCTGTAGAGTTTGCCATTCCTTTTACACATATGTGAGATGTGAAGCAGAGAGCAGCCGGGTTTTGTGGCCTTTAAATTATACAAAATCCTAAAGAACCCCAGCTTCCCCCTACAAAAGCCCCCCTCCCCAAACATCAGCACTGGTTTGAAAAGAAGAACCTGCTTTAGAACACGTGTTTACATGTTCTGTAACAATTAGTGCTAATTCCACCCACCACCTAAACTTTGAACAGCACTGCAAAAGAAAGCCAGTATTTCTGTGCAGCAAAAAGCAGTTCCTATGGAAAATATAGTAAATAAATCTGGACATCTCCAAGCTGCAAATAATCTTGTGTGTATGGTGATTGGGAGCAGCAGAGTTCACTTTTGTGTTTGGTGGTAAGTATGGAGAACTTTCATGTTTATGCAAGAAAAGCTGTCTTTAGGTGAGGTCTGTACCAGGAAAATTGCTAAAATTCAGGATGCCTGTTTGGCAGTGTTGATTCATTGGATAAACTCCTGTGCTTAGCACTGTCTCTGCAAGATGAACTGCAATCTTACTTATGCTGAATATGAATCTGAAAGCACACGCTCTGATTTGGGCTTTTTGCAGCACACTGGAACAATGCAGAACCACGGCAGGAATGTAGTTTGGAAGGTCACAGGCTTGAGGGAAGCTCTCAGTGCAGTTTTTACGTTAAGATAGATTGCCTTGCCCCGGCACCTCATCCCTCGCAGGTCCGTGGCTGGCGGCAGCTCCAGGCTGCCAGGGCAGGGCTGGCAGGGCAGGGGATGGAGGGGCTGAGCTGCCAGGGCTGCTGTGCCCCTGGGACAGAGCTGAGGGTGTGGGCACGCTGCTGGCAAGCCCCAGGCCCCAGCAGGAGCCCTCCCAGCCCTGTGCCCAGCGCTCCTCTCTGGAGCAAACCCCCTGGGGCATGGGAGACCAGCCAGGGCAGATTTGCCCTGTGGAAAGGGAATGAATGGTTTTTACCATGGCTCATGCAGTCTCTATGTGTTTTGACCTGTCAGGAGTTGTTTCAGAACAAGTGTACCTTTCCTATTTTATTTTTTTTTTAATTTTTTTTTTTCCCCTGCCTAAACAGTGACGTTCATATCAGGTACTAACAAACATGGCTCATCTCAAAAGAATTCATAATTAACTGAAAGAATTCATAATTAACTTCCACTGCAATTTGTTTGGGACTTTCTTTGCATAACATGTGAGCTGTGGTGGGGTTTTGAAATGCTCTGAAGCGTACAGTGTCTCTGTGTGAGTGCTGCTGAGCCTACCAAAAGCTAACCTGCTGTAACTGCACAGTGTGTGTGTTTGTATTTTAGAGTTCTCTGACAGACCTGTTTTTCTTTTTCTCTTTCTCTTCCTTGTCTTCTTTCTGCATTGGCAGAGCATCTTGGATTTGAATTAAAGGGTATGGAACAACCGTTCATTTATTAATCAGAAGCCATTAAGAGCTTCCAACATTATATTTATGGCTTTAATGGGATGATTAAAAAATCAGCTGTTCTGTTTTCTTTCCTGGCATCAAGATAGAGTTTGGATTGAAAAAACCAAACCAAAACAAACAAAACAAGAACCAAAACTAAAACAAAGCAAATCACAAATTCTAAATGTAAACCTATAAAAATGCAGGTGTATTTTTAGCAGCACTTTTTTCTTTGTTCCAAGCAGCAGCGTGGTGTGTGTGGCCTGACTGGGATGTCACAATTGCCATACATCTCCATTCAACACGCTTTTGTGTATTTAACTGAAAACCTGGAGCCTTGTGTCCATCCTAAATTTGCCAGCAGGCACTGCTTGGGAAGGGGCAGGCATTCCAGGAATGGGAAGATAAGTTTTAGAAATAGCAGGGCTGTTATAGAAATTGCCATGCCAGACACACTAACCTCCACCAGATCCTGCCAAGGGTCAGGATGAGCTTTGCCATGTCCTCCTCCCCAAATTCAGCAGCTCGTTTTGGTTCTTGAGCAGGATGAAATTGCTTCAAGAAAGATGGCATGAGACAAATTAGTCTGGAAAACTGTCCCAGGGAAGTCAGGAGTTGCCCATGAGAGTGGAGGCTGTAATGCTGAGCACCCCAGTGGCAAGCTTGGGTAAACAGTGCAGCTATTAAATGCTTTTGTAAATATCCCCTTTGGGCAGTTACCTGCTCTTGCCCAGTTGATCATAATGACATTATTTTCTTTGCATTCTTCTCAGTCTGGTTTTAGATATATATCAAGTTATTCCTTGAATAAGCAGTTAGGAAATCAAATCTTTGAGAAAAGTTTTCCCTGGAGTGTACAGCCAAGAGCAGGGAGGGCTGGTCAGGAGGGAGCAGAGAGATTGGGCAGCCTGGGAGAGTGCAAGGTGCCCCTGCCCCTGGCAGGAACAGGGTGAACTATAAGGTCCTTTCCAACCCAAACCATTCTATGATTCAGTGATGATTCTATGATTGATCACTGAACTTAAAAGCACTGGCCTGGCAGTGTCAACCAGAGCAGAACTTCCATGAAGATGCTTCAGTTCCCTTTGCTAGAGGTATGGGGACACCAGTCTTCCAGTTGTGGATCCTAAATTGCCTTCTGGGGTCCCTGAGGTGGAGGGACATTCATTAACTGAAGGTGGAGTAATCCATCTCCTGTAATTTTTGCATGCCTGGTGTCCACCCCCAGAGGCAGAGAATGTGTGAACTCTATAGTCAGGGCTCTTCAGAGAAAGTGGTGCTGCTAATGCTAATACACTTGAGCAAACTTTAAAATGGAGGATTTTTGACATCCCTTTTTTGTTGACCTTTTGTCCTTTTCCTCATCCATTGTCAGTGTCACCACAGAACCGCACACATCCCGTCCCCACAGCCGTCTCTGCTCTGTCACTCGTCTGTCACTGTCATGCCTTGCTGTGACACCATGGCTGGGCTGTGGCTCTGCTGGCATTGTGTGGCACCACATGGTTTGTTCATGGTGTTTGCTGCTGTAAAAGTGACCATGCTGCTGGTGAACACGTGGTGTTTGTAGAGTGTAGAGACACAAAGGGACCAGTCCTGCCCTGGGATCTCACCTGCTCCAATACAGAGCTGCACTGTGCCCTCTCTCATTTCCTTTCTGTTGTTGTTGAGATGGTCTTGTGCAATGTGGAGATACTGTTGTTGGGCATCAGCTTTACTGAGGTGTTGGGAGCCAGGCTAAATTACTATCAGCAGATCATTCAATTTTTAGTGTGCAGTGGTGATGCACAGCCTCACACTTCACTGCTTCGTGTAGCAGAGCTGTCAGCTCCAGACAGAGAGGCCAAATCTGCATTTCTGATGAGCTGAAATATTCCCTGTGCAATTCAGGTGAAGGTTCGGGGCAGTCAGACATGCCAGAGTCAGGGTCCCAGACTGACATGATCACCAGAACTGAGGCTGCGATTTGAGTCTTGGCCAAAGAATTTTGTCCTGTTATAGGTAAAAAACACAGCCAAATAAACAAACAAAAACTCAAAAAAAAAAAAAAAAACAACAAAAAAACAACCAAACAAAAAAAACCCCAACCCAACAAAAAAAGCAAACAAAAAACTCCCATAGTTTTAATGTCTTTGCTCTTTCTTCCTCCTCCATGATTCAAAGGAAATGATTTATGCTTTAGGAAAAAAGTCTTCGTAGCAAAAAGCATTGTTACAGAAGAATTTTTGCAAAAATTGGCTTGATGGATGAGTCCATGCTGAAAACTGACCTCCCCCCAAGCTTTTTTTTTCTTTTTTCTTTTTTCTTTCCTTTTTTTTTTTTTTAAATAATGTTAAAGTAGTTTTTGCTGGGTAGTAGCAAAAGTCTTGCCTAGTGCCATCTGTAACCAGGATGTGATCCCAGCTGTTTTTTCTAATTTGTATAAAATCTCTGAAACTCCTGTCTGAAGGAGAGAGCTGTACAACTGTAATCCAAGCCCCAAAGATGTGCAAGAGCAAGACAACATGTCTGCCATGGTTGCTGATGCCTGGAATAAGGCACCCATACAAAACAAACGTCATTGAGGAGGAGTTTCACCCCAGAGCAGGCTCATCCCCCATCCCAGCTCCACCTGGTTCCTTGTAGAGAAAAAAAATCCCACAAGAAGGCTTTGTTTATATTATTTGGCATTTTCATGCCAGGGTTGTCTTTCTTGCCAGCCCTTGCTTACCAAACCTTTCTCATTCCCATTTTGAGAGTTAGAAAGAAGTAATCATTTTTCTAGCACCCTTTTTTTTCCCTCCAAAAATGCTTTTTTCAACCTAGAATGGCAAGCTGAAATTGTTGTAAATATCCAGTTGTCTGGAATGTTTCATTGCTTCCCACTCACTTTTTTTGGCTAAAGTCTAGTCCCAGGGGTTTCTGGGACCAGACCTGTTTCTCTCCTGGTTTTGTATGTGAGTGTTTGGTGGCACAGGGGATATCACATGTTCTCTTCAAGGTATTTTGAGTGGTGTGCTGAAGCACACCAAGCACATCAACCATGGCATGACTTTTATTGCCTAATCTAGATGGGGAAAAAATTCTATGAATATTAAAGAAGGCACAAACCCCAGTAAGTTTAACACATAGTGTGAGGGTGTGAGGACTTTGTTCCCAGCTGCTGAACTGAGACCCTCATGGCAGCTCTGCACTGAATCCTCTCTCCGCCATCCAGCTGGAGAACCAAATTGCCTCTGCTGCTCTTGGTGGAGGTTGCTGGATGTCACATCTGCCCTGGTGTAGCCATGGAGGAAGAGGTGTCCTTGCCATGGTCTTGGTGCCTAGCTGCAGCACAGGAGAGATCCAAGCATTTCCTGGGAGCTTTGGTTGATGGGAAGGAATCTCCTCCCTTCCAGCATGGTCTGGGTTTTGATGCAAGTGGCTGGCTCTTCTGGTTTGAAAGGTAGCCCGTGATACTTGGTGGTATTTGAGAGAGGCAGCAGCAAGCTGCTTGCATTTTTTTGTGTGCCTCTGAGTTACCTGATACAATGGTATGAATCTCCTCCTAGGGTTCCATTAAAAATCCATGACTGGTTCCTGTATTTGAATCACTCCACTCCCTTTTCTTTGCCTGGCACGCTGTCACTTTTCCATCCTCATGCTGCTTTTTGACTGTTCCAGGATGTCCCTTTTGGCACCTACATGCTTTGGGGCCTGTGGCTGGGTGACCCCCCACACCACCCTGCTCCAGGGCATGCAGGGGCAGAGGCATCCCGAGGTGGCAGAGCAGAGCCTGGGGTCAGGGATCACAGGGCCTGTGTGCTCTGGGGAGTGGGGCATGCTCCAGGGCTTCTGTGCCAGCTGATCAAGGCACCAGAACAGGGGGGATCTGCTGGAAAGGGAGAGGAGAGGTGTGGGGCTGTTTGAGATTAGTCACTGTGGGAGAAGAAGGGAAGGTGAGAAGAGTGAATGCAGAAGGGATGAGCTACTGAGTGAGAGAGAGCAAAGGCCAGGGAGACAGAAAGAGTCTTTTGAGGGGTGAGGAAGGTTTGGCCAGCTGGGCTGAGGTCTGGGGCAGCCATTAGGTGGGCAGTGGATTGGCAGGAGGTCTGCCTGAGCCCTGTGTTCCATCTCACCCCCACGCAGTGCTGGTTCCTGTGCAGCCACACACAGCCCTGCTGCTGGAGCCCGTTGGTAACTGGTTCCTTTCTCTCCATTTGCAGAAGCGGAGGAGCTCTACCAGAAGAGGGTTTTAACCATCACAGGAATCTGTGTTGCCTTGCTTGTGGTGGGCATCGTCTGTGTGGTAGCTTACTGTAAAACCAAGTGAGTATGGAGGGCTGGCAGGCAAGAACTGGCCACAAGTTAGTGAGTGGCAGTGTTCACATTCCACACTTCCATGCTTTTCACCCAAATGCTGTTCCTAGGAGATGATGTGCTGTGCTCCCAGGTGCTCCCAGGAAGGTCTCATGCAGGAGGCCAGTGAAGCTGTCTACCAGACTGTGTCTGAACAGGCACCATTGGCTTGTCCCCTGCAACAGCATCATTTTACTCAGCGAGGTGATGCTGTGTTACAGGGAAAAGCTGGCCCCCAATTCAGCAGCTCAGCTTCTGCCAGCAAAAGCACACTGGGCTGTTGTGCAGGAGCTGTGGGCTCAGCAGGGACTTCCAGAACAATTCTAGTGGAACAGGAGACTGGGGAACCTCTTTTATGGTCAGCCTTCCTTGCCTGGACAGCACTTTTCTCGCTACACAGCCTGCACCTCAGTTCAGAGTGGGTCTTGTGGAGGAGGTGTCCCACCATGGGCATGGGTAGGCGTTGCCACTTTGTCCTTCATGCAGGACAGGCCAAGTGCTTTGTCACCAAGGCCAAGTCAGGACTCACTTCCCCTTTTCTTTCTCCCTACTTTTCTCCTCCACTGCCAGCTGGATCTGCTACATTGTGCTGGGGCTTGTCTTGGAAAGGGGACCCTACACCCAGCTTCCCAAATTGTCCATGAGAAGAAAAGTTGACCTTTTGTTTGGAAAAGCAGTAGGAGGTGTTAAGTGTTGAACGCCTTGTTTCTTGTTGTTTGCAACTTCCTGCAAATACCATTGGAACATTCACATGTCCAAGACCTGCCTTCTCTTTCATCTCTGGGGGCAGAGAGCCCCATGAGAGAAGTGTTCCTAATGGATTTCTTTCTGTTCTAAAGGAAACAAAGAAAACAAATGCATAACCACTTGCGGCAGAACATGTGTCCTGCTCATCAAAACCGAAGCCTTGCCAATGGGCCAAGCCATCCACGTTTGGATCCTGAGGAAATCCAAATGGCTGATGTAAGATCCTTTGCCTCCCTCTCCCTGCATGCTACTGAGGGGCTGTTTTCTCCCAGGGATTTGACATGGATGTGTATCCTTACACACCCGTGTGTTTGTGTGTGAGGAGCAAAGCGCGAACAAATTTGAGCAAAAAGAAAGATTCTGCCTAGAAACATTTCCAAAACCAACATCTGAAGGGAAATGTGATTTTATTTTGAAGTACAGGATGAGATTTGGGCATTTGGGATAGGCTTGTTTTGATTAATCAAGTGTGACCCTGATTTCCACTAGGAGAGATTTCCCAATGTTTCCTGTTTATTATGCTATCCTGTCAAGCCCCACTTTGCGGGATGGCAAATGGGATCAGCGCGGCCGTGACCAGGGCCACCGTGGTGAAGCACACCACGGTGATGTGGTCAGCTGTCCATCAGCCCACCTGCCCATGCCAGGGGTTCTGTCCTGGTGGGAAGCCACTGTCACACCAATGAGAACAATCTAAGTCTCTTTAGGACAGGATCCAGAGGGCAGTTCAGCCCTCTCGTGACTTCAGTCATACAAGACTCCCATCAAACCCCATGAACTCAATAGGGCCATCAATGGGCTTAAGTGCCTTGCTGGACCAAGGCCTTGAAAGGGGTCAGAAAAAGGGAAGAGGGGAGGTGGGCAGAGCCAAACAAGAAGTACTGTTAGAAATGAGTCCAATGAATCAGTTGCAAGCTCTGTTGGCTCACCCTTAGGATACTAAAATTTAGCTAGGTTGGATCCCAGCCATGAAGGAAAGGGGGAAAGGGAATTCTAAGAACCACAGCCCCTGGCCCCATAGTACTGACTCTCTCAGAGAGCTTAGTGCCCCTGTGAGAAGCAGGGCTGGTTGTTAGATGAAGGAATATCTCAGCATAAACATTTGGATCACAGCTGGTGTTTCTGTGGGACTCACATCTCTGACAGATTTCACCTTGTTCTCTCTTTGCTGGTACTCGATTGGGTGTAGCCAGCTGTGGGCAGAGACGTGTCTCTGCTCAGTAGCTACACAAGGTATCACTGTCCTCTGGGGAATCCCTTGGCTCTCCAAACTCTTCTGCAATCCCTGTGCCACAGCCCTTTCCCAGTGTTCAAAGTGAAGGGGCAGAGAAAAGCCTTCACAGTCCTTGTCCCTTCCTGTGGAGTGTGCAGCTTCTGGGCTCACTCAGTTCACTCACCTGATTTCAGGTTCACCAGAAATAATCAGACCAGGTAAATTTTTCTCTGGCAGCGTTCACAGACTGGTGGCTGATCTGTGTGATTGCTCCTATTTTTGCAGTATATTTCTAAGAATGTTTCTGCCACCGAGCACGTGATCCGAAGGGAAACAGAGACAACCTTTTCGGGAAGTCACTCCTGCTCCCCGTCTCATCACTGCTCCACAGCCACTCCAACGTCCAGCCAGAGGTGATGTATACCATTTTCTCTGGACCTTTCTCCTGATATTTGCTGTAGGATGCTGTGAGATTCTAAGATTTTTCCTTTCACCTCCCTTTCTGTTTTCACTTGCTGTTTGGCTCTGTAGTGGCATATAGGCCATGTCTACACTGCAGGATTTTGCAGGCACAGCTGGTTAGCGAGAGGTATGGAAAAGTGTGTTCCTTGACCTGCAGGGAGGTGCCAGCAGAATCCTGCAGCACTGACATAGCTGGAAAACAGGAGGAAATGAACCTGAGCTCCCATGATTTGCACAGACCCAAACAGGAGGATGTTTGTAGGAAAGGTTCTGCAGGTTGTGTTTGCAGCCACACTGGACATCTGAAATACTTCATTAAGCACACACAGGTTATGTGTTTCATATCTGGAATGTATTTGCCTTGTGGGAGACAAAGTACACAAAATATCACCACATGTTTTGATCAGTTCCTCAGAATCAAGGTCTGACTTGGAAGTCACAGGTTTTGACCAGAAAGAAAATGCTCCTGTGCAATTTATCAGCCTCCACCTCAGGTGGTGGCACCTCTTTCACTGGAATTAATTCTGAAGCTTTTTGGAAAACTTGGTCTAGCAGGAAAGTACCAATGATGCTTTGTGACTTAGGATGAGACATAATTTTTGTTTTAATTTCAAAATAACCATTGGGGGAAGAACACCAAAGCTTGGAACCTGAACCTTCTCGAGGTTTTTGAAAACATTTAAATTGCAGATGGACTTCCCTATTTTTATGAAGTCCAGAAAAGTCCTTCAAATGCTCCAAAGAAAGCCCTGAAAGAAAGTGCCGTTTTGAGTTGGGATGTTCCAGTTCTTCCTCTTAGACCTCTGTGCTTCTTCCAGTAAGTGACAGGGGTTTTCCTTGGAGATCACTTGCCTTTGGTATGTGACTGGCTCATGTCCTTCATGATGGGGTTGTTTCCACTCATCCAGGAATGCAGGAATTCCTTCAGCTAAAGCTCACAGATTGCTCCAGGCAGGTTTCCTTTGGGTCCAGGCATTCCTCAGGGTTGAGCAAGTACTCTCAGTTACAGTGGGTGTGATCAACTTCAGATGTTGAACTTGGATTTTCAGGTGAATTCCTCCCCAGATTCCTGACTCTATCTCCAACAAGTAGAGAGGGAGCCAGGAATGACTTGATTGGCTGGGAATGATTCTTTTTTCAAGGGAAATCCCACTCCTCACGAGCTAGACGTTTTCCAGGTTTTTTTTGCATTCATACTCTTTGGCCCGGCCCTGGGTAGGTGTGTGCAAGCTTGAGCCAGGTGCACAGAAGCTCCTGTGCCTGCAGAGCTGCATCTTGCTGGCCTTCCATGCTCACTTCAAAGGCCTGGGCCATCCCTGGGCAGCTTCTGAAGACACAAAGTTGTGTCTGGAGGGCAGCATTAGCTCATGGCAGCTGTAGGGAGGAACCTACCTTGGGTAGCCTCTGGTCCTGGCTACCTGCCACCTCATTTTTCTGAGTCAAGTGCAGCGAGCAGGTGTTTCTTGAAGTCATGCCAGAGGCAAACTACTGGCATAATCAGGCTCTATTTTACTCCATCAGTGCCTCTAATGAGGACGTTGTTTGAAGTTATAAATGAACATGTGCCTGAAGCCATCAATAATTAACAAGTTCTTGGGAAATCTTAATGAGGGCTGCTCTCCTCAGTAAACCCCCGCCCAAAATCCTCCACCCACACTCCAGCTCCATCTGGTGCAGTTTGGGAGTTCAGAGAGGTTGCTCTCATGGATCACATATTTCTGCAGTGTTGGGGGTCAGCGTGGTGGCCATGGCACTGGTGGGACCCCAGTGTGCAGGTGGCCCTTTGCATCCCCTGTGAGCCCTTGTGGGATGTCCTCCTTGCACCAAGACTGGGGCCAGTGGAGCTCCAACTGTTCAGCACATCATGGTCTTTGTCTAGCACCTTCAAAGTGTTTTGCTGCCAAAATCTTTGGTAGACTTTGCTCTGATAATTTTGAGTGGCTTCTCCTGGCTCCCCCTCCAGTAGCAATTCCAGAGGGGCTGTCACTTGGCAGTGCAGGTGGCACATTTGAAGGAACTTGGCTGACTTGCCTTGGCAGAGCCAATGTGTTGTTCCACACCCAGAACACTTTGCAAGCACAAAGCAGAATTGCCCTGGCCTCCCTCCAGAGGCTGTCCCATCCTGCTCCCAGCCATTTATTCTGTGGTGTGATAAATTCCTGCTATCGCACTGGTTTACCTTCTTTGTCCTCTAATGGCATCTCCAAGAAGGAGCAGAGAAAGGCAAATCAAAGGTAGGGTTGGGAATCTGGGCATGCCTGGCCAGATGTATCATAATGAGAGAGAGAGAGAGAAGGGGGACACCAGTGCAGAGGTGCAGAGCTGAGCAATGCCTGTGTCTTTGGGGAAGAGCTGGGCAGGGATTCCTTGCTCACTGTCCCCATGGCCTTTGCTCCACAGACATGAAAGCCACACCTGGAGCTTGGAGCGAACAGAGAGTCTGACTTCAGATTCCCAGTCTGGGATCATGCTGTCCTCAGTGGGAACCAGCAAATGCAACAGCCCTGCGTGTGTGGAGGCACGGGCTCGCCGCGGGGCCACCTTCTGCATCGAGGACCAGCGGCGGCCCACGACGCAGTACCGCGACTCCGTGGACTCCCTGAGGGACTCGCCCCACAGCGAGAGGTCAGACCCCACTGCTTGGTGGCCCCACAGCTCAGCAGAGCTGAGCCACGCCTCTGTGCCAAACCCCAAAATGTTTGCCTTTGCCAGCCCTAGAGCGGCAGCGCTGTGGTAGAACTGGGGAAACTCCAGCCCTGGTCCTACCAGAGGAAGCCACTTCCCCCAGGAGATTGCTCTGGTCAGGGCAGCAGCCAGCTCTGCACACTGGTGGCACCGTAGGTTTGGAGCACAGGGATGACAGGAGCGGAATATGCCTGGCTGCAGTCAGCAACTGGTAGAGAAAAACTGGCTGGGAGAACACCCTGGGGAGCTTGGTGGGCTGCCAAGCAGGGTCTGGCCCTCAGGTACTTGGGGAAAAGATGTCTGTCTTCAGCACAGTCCTGGATGGCCAGGTGAGAGGGGACTGCATGTGGGCACAGTCCTGGGACAGGACTCGGTATGACCCAGCCTTCAAGGAACACAGCTGCAGAGCTGAGACACCAGCAGCACCAGCAGCAACACTTGTCCTGCTCCCAGTCTGTTTCCTCAAGGAGCAGAAGCACATCTCCACCCTTACTCTAGCCCTTTGCAGGTAGCCGCGAGTGACTCTTGGTGGCCACATGGCCCCTCTTGGGCTGTTACCCTTCAAGGCAGTGGAACTTGTCCATGGGGCAGAGGAGAAAGGCAGCATCTCCTGCTCTCATTCCTGTCCCTGGTCCACTCAGGCAGACTGACCCAGCTCCCATGGAGATCTCATACATCACAAAACACATGGGTAAAAAGGCCCTGGATGAATGAGAGAGCCTGGGCAGGTGGAACTGGGCAGAGACACCACTGGGAATATCAAGAGGAAATAAGATCTGCTCCTTAGAAAGAGGTGGTGCTGAAGGAAGGGCTGTTTGGAGAGGGGCTAGACCAGACCTGGGTGACCACACCCATGTTGTCACTAGAGTAAATGAAAGTGGTAGATGGCTTTTTGAGACACAGGATTTTTGCTAAGTCAGAGAAAGTAATGCCTAGAGTTTCTCCAACTGTGGCCTGAGCAGGGAGAGGGAATTCCAGGGGCCTTCCTCAGAGACAAGCCTGGCAGCTCCAGTGGGAACAGAAAGCAGCTGTCAGGCAGATGAGAGGCAGTGAAGCCGTGACTCAGCCTGCTGGGAGATGCTGCAGGGTTTGCAGCAACGCAGAGTGGGAATTGTGCACCGAGTCCCTTGGGAGAAGCAATTTCGGGGATGCTCAGCACATGCTGCCCATTGAAGCCAGCGGCTCACCCTTCCTTAGCACAGCAGTGCAAGGTCCCTCCACCTGATTCCCCAGGAGAACCTTCACGAGCAGGTTTACTGGAGGCCTCACGGGTCCCTGGTGTTCAGCAAAGCATGGGCTCTGCTGGTGGTTTATGGGGTTGTTCAGTGTCCAAACAGAGGTGTTGCTTTTCCAGGTACGTGTCGGCCCTGACCACACCAGCACGCCTGTCGCCCGTTGACTTCCACTACTCGATGCCCACGCAGGTGCCCACCTTCGAGATCACCTCCCCGAACTCGGCGCACGCCGTGTCCCTGCCGCCGGCGGCCCCCATCAGCTTCCGCGTGGAGGAGCAGCAGCCCCTCCTGCGGCGGTACCAGCTCCCCTTCCAGGACACGCAGAGGTACGACAGCTACTACCAAAGGAAGACCTACCTAAACGACAGCATGGGGAGCCTGCCCTCCAGCCCCTTCCGCATCACAGAGGACGATGAGTACGAGACGACGCAGGAGTACGTCACAGCGCTAGAGCAGCCAAAGAAAACAGCCAGCAGCAACAGGCGGTGGAAAAAGTCCAAACTGAATGGGCACATCCCTCACAGAGCCAGAGCCGTCCGGGACTCCTTCTCCTTGAGCAGCGCCTCTTACAGCGAGTCTGACGAGGAGCTGGTGGCCGAGAGCACGCCGTTCCTAAGCACTCAGAACAATGAGGCGGCGCATGCGGAGTCGCCGCCGCTGCATCGGCCGGGCGACAGCCGGACTCACTACTCGTGCCGCGGGCACGGCGCGCACGGCGACGGCGGCCGCGGCAGCCTGGGGCACGTGGCGCCCAAACCGGACCCCGACCCTCTCTAGGAGCCCCTGCGAGCCCAGCCCCGACCCGCACGGAGGAGGCCGAGAGGAGGGAGGTGACAAACCCTCCGCCCCCACGCAAAACCACAGAACATAAAACGGAACAGAAAAAAAAAATTAAATATTTTTATTTTATATAAAAGAGGGGAAAAAAAAACCAACCAAAAAATATGATGAATAAAAATGTTTTATTTTCATTTTAGCAAAGTTGTCTTATAATAGCTAATGACAATGACTTTTTTATAGGGAATCTCTATTTATATGTAATGTCTTGATTTACAGCTTCCGAGAAAAAAAAGTAAAAAAAAAAAAAAAAAGAAGAAAAGAAAACAAACAATAAAGTTAAAAAAAAAGTGGGCCAATTTTTGACTACTTAAAAATAGAAAACAAAACTATCGTGGTGCCTTTTGCTGTATGCTAGTGCTGGGATTCATGCCGAGGATTCTGTTTCAGTAGCATTTTTAAGGTCATAGATTTTTGTTTGGGAGACAACCTGTCACAAGGGCGCTCTTCTGTTGGAAGAAAACAGCCTTGCCACTTTGCCCCGTACCCTGCTATTAATGATCTTATTCCTTAAAGTATTGTTTAAACACACATTAAGGACATGAGTGGGAGCATTTCCATTATCATGTCTAACGAGGATCTATCTTGCCCTGTAAACTACTTGTATTTTCGCTTAAATCAGGAGAAAAAAGAAACCCAACAGCACTGTGCTGAAATGCAGAAATAACATTTGTTTTGCCATACAGGTAGGAAGAGAAAATGAAATCACGCAGCAGCAGCAGCCCTTACAATATAGCTCTTGACCTTTGGCCATCTCACCGGTGGGTCTGGAGTGGGGTTGGCGTAGGTTCATAGGGAAGCCAGGCAGACACCCCTGTGAGCATGGTGGATCACACCTATCATCACAGGTGGATCCCACGCCTGGGATCACGTACCCTTGAATCCGGGTCGCTGAGCCAGCCCTGGTGGTTCCGTGGGTGGCTCCGTCCAGCCGCGGTGCCATGGCCACATGGCCGCCCCAGCGCCGTGCTGGCCGCGGCATCCCCTCGGCTGAGCCTTGTGGCATTGGCCACGACGCCCTGGGGCTGCTGGAGGCACCTGTGGTGGCCTTGTGATGCTCTTGGCCGGGGTGCTGGGGGACACCCACAGGGGGCTCCCACGGCGCAGACAGCCACGTGTCACCCTGGACACGGAGCTGGGCAGTCACCGGCCATGCTGCCCCAGGGTTCAGTTGGACCCTGGGCGCTTTGGGCTCCTCTTGTCGCCCCTGCCTTGGCCGCGCATGGGGCGGCGCAGCGAGCGGATTCTCCCGTACCGTGCCGCGCCTTGTAAGGACAGTTGTTACCGTCACATCCTGCCATCGGTGACGGACGTCGCGTTCCCAAACTCGGAGCAGCTCTGGCCATCGGCTCTGTGGCGCAAAGAGACAGTCCTGCGTGTCCAGGCGGCAGAGCACCCCCGTGGAAGTGCCCCCCTCTCCTCAGTTCTCTGCAGCAAACCTGTTTACATTGTAGCCTGACTTTTTTCTTTTTATATTTTTACTTCTGCATGTCCTTTGCATTTCAGATACTGTAGATTGGATGCATGGTGAAGCTGTGACTGAGAAGATAATACAACAATTGACAGTGTATTATTTCATTTAACTTTTAGCAATAAAGTAACTAAACCCTCTATTCCTCACCCATGATGGGGTCAGATAGAAAACTCTGCTAATTTGTCATAAGATGATTGTCAAAGTTTGCTCTGGATTGTCTGAATGTCAGAACTCTTGACTGTTTAACACTTGAACATTTTTTATATTATAAATAAAATAAGAAATAACAAGCTGTGGGCTGCATTAATCTCAGGCCCTTTGCGGGGAAAATGGGGAGCTGTGACAGGCACCATACACAGAATCACAGACTGGCTGAGGCTAGAAGAGACTTCTTCCACATTTCCTGCTCCACCAGCTCACCCAGAATCAGCTGCCCAGGCCTGTGCCCAGTCAGGGTCTGAGTATCTTCAGAGATGGCAGTACCACAACTCCTTTGAGTAACCTCTGCCAGTGTTTTTTCCCTCTCAAAGCAAAAATTTGTCTTCTTGTATTCAGACTGGATTTACTGATTTTTAATTTGGGCCCTTCACCTCATTTACTATTTTAGACCAATTGCCTAGTGTCCTGAACACTGCTGAGAAGAGTCCAGCTCCCTCCTTTTCACTGCCACCCACTGGGTATTTATACACATTGATAAGGCCCCCCTCAGCCTGCTCCTCTCCAGGTTGGACAGTTCCAGTTCCCTCATCCTTTCCTCATATGGGAGATGCTCTGGTTCAGTAAAGATCTTTCTGCCCATAAAGACCCATAGATGAGTGTTCTTCTACCTCTCATAGCCCTTCCCTGCAGGGCTCAGGAGTGGAGGCTCACTGAGGTGAGTGAGTGCTATCCACACATCTCCTGAGGAGATGCCATTCCTCCTCCAGCTGCAGATCAGGAGATTGCCCTTCACTTGAACCATGGAAGTTTCCAGCTGTGCCAAGGGAAGTCTGGATACTTGGCATGTACTATGACCTGACACTTATTTCAGTGACTGCAATGGAGCGGAGATATGCTGGGTCCAACCCAGCACTGACCCAAACACAAAACAGGGCCCTTGTCCAGCTCCTCCACAGCAAGTCTGTGTCTGGATAACCCCGTGTGGGGGACTCACTGACAATGCGGTGTGGTCACAGTTCCTGAGGTGGCACCCATGGCTCCATCCAGCTCAGAACTCACTCCCCTCTTCCTGCTCAGTGACATGAACAGGTATCCAAAAGTCCCAGCTGAACTCACTCAAAAAGAAAGGGATCTGTTACAGTGAGCTGACCCTATTGAAATGGATAGGTTGGAACTGACTGATCTGGTTGGAACTAGGTGATTTTTAATGTCCCTTCCAACCCAAATCATTCTATGATTCTATGAATGCCCAGAGCTGTGAGAGAACTCCCCAGCCCTCACAGTGCTGCCCATGCTGGAGGCCAGGCTAAGCACACCCACGGCCTGGGCTTCTTCTGCTCCAACCCCCCCAGGATACCCATTGCTCTGGAGCTGACCCACTTGGGTCACGGGCCACCCCAAACATTCATTGCATGTCCTGTGGGGCCTCCAGACAGACCAGAGGGCTCAGCACTCCACCCCGAATGAAGACATTTCAACAGTAATTTCCCAGAAGGTGAAAGGCTGAAGGATCCTGTCCTCCTGCCACAGGGCCCGTGTCACCCAACAGCAATGTGCAGAGGAAGTGTTAGGTGACTACACCTGGGCATAAAGGTGGTAGGGTCAAGTCCTGATTTGGATGACAATTGCTTTTGGACATATGGTGCTGGATGAAGGCAGCAGTGCAGGTCTCCACTCTCCTGTTACTCTTGCACATGCGCCAGCTCCCCATGGCCTCTGATCCATCTTAGCTCCTCCAGTGGCTCCCAGAGCAAGGTGACATGGAGAGAAATAGGCAAAGAACACCTGGCCCCTTGGAAGGGACACGTGTGGACGAGCACCAAAGCTGATCCATGGGGAAACCAGACACATGGAAGAGAGAAATCAGGTACCTTTGACTTCCCAAAGCAGCCTCATCTCCCTGCCTGGCTCTCCTCAGGATCTGTGAGCTCCACTCATGGAGAAGTCCCCCCAGCAGCGTCTGCATTAGAGGAAGGTACAGCTCTTGGGTCTCCCTGGCCTGCAGAACAACCATGTGGCCACATCTCAGGGTGTGCTCAATGCAGCTGATCCCCACCAGGAATCTCTCTGGGTCCCTTGGAGAGGAGCTGTGGTTTGCCCTGCACAGGGGGATATTTCCCTCTTCCATGGTGTGCAGGGATCTGAGATGTTCTGCATCTGCTGAGACACCATGAGCCCTGAGCCATGGCAGCCTCAGGATTCTGTGTGGTGATTTTTTTGCTAAATGTGCCCCTTGATTTCCATAATTGCGTTCTATATTTAGAGGTAGTTACGCTGCTTCAATTTTCTCTCCAATTGCCTCTGAAGGAAGCCTGCATCTCTCTCTTTTTTTCCCTGGCTGGTTTATTTTTAGCCTCCTCATTTCCAGCCGTGTGTGCTCCTAGGGTTCTGCCGTAAATATTTTACAGCAATTTTCACAGGTGGGGGAGCCACCAAAGCCTCCTGGCAGCTCTGCTCTGCAGGTATGGTGCCTTTAATGCCCTTCCCAGAGGGGAAGGAGTTGCTCTGCTGACACAGATCGGTGGCACAAGCAGGAGAAGAGTGTTGGATCCTGGCTTTGGGGTCACGAAGTCTGCCGCACAAAGAAGTCCCTCTAAAATGAATGTGGTTGTGTCCAGGACAAGTGGCCAGGCAGGGAGGTCAGGCTGAACCACCACTGCCAGGTGAAGTTGTGTGAGACCTGAAGCAGTCGTGCTGCCTGCTGGAGGGGCTGGCACAGGCTGGGGATGTGCAGAAAGTGCCTCTGAGTAACTGCAGGAGGAGAAAAGGATGTGGCTGCCTAATTCCTCTGAGATGCTACTCTTCTCTCTTAGTGGTGGGTGGCTGAGTCCTTGACCTTCAGGGAGGGAGAAAAGGGTTGAAAAAACCAGTTTTCTTCCAAGTCACAAGCTGAGGCTGTGTATTGGTCGAACAAGGCATTTTTGGCTCTGCCATCCTGTAAGGAAGATGCTCTCAACACTTTTTCATGTGCCTGTGCACCTGGATCAGGACTTGTGCACGAGGCAAACTGCAGGTACTGAGTAAGAGCAAGTTTAATACTCGGAGCTGTCTTGCCAAGTGTTGTGTGACATCAGCTGCCACCCCTTCCCACATCCATTGGGTGTTCAGTCTCATGGCTCTGAGTCTCTTTTCTGCTGCCCAGAGGAGACTTTCCAAGATCTTGCTCTTCTCCAAGTTACTCTCAGCTGAGGATGGCAGACTGGCACCTTCAACCAAGGTGGCTGAGCTGCTCTTGGTGGCAGCTCAAACACACTGGAGATGTCACTGCCCACTGGAAGGAATGCTCAGAAAGGGAAGACTGAGGTACAAAATATTGCCTGGGATTTTGGAGACAAGGAGTTGGGTCCAGCTTTCTCCTAGACTTCCACAGACACTTCATGTGAGTAGGAACATCTCAGAGGTCTTCGGTGCACGGAACGTCTGTACAATACCTGACACAAAAGCAATGATAGCTTGGAGAAACAGCCACAGACTCTTCTGGGAACCGTTGTGAGCACATTTCCAGTCACTAAAGCAGGGCTTGGTACCTTCCTGCTCCCATAAATCTCTAGGCTATGTGTGGACAGACACATCTGGGATGCACTAGATGGAGGGAAGGGTTACTTGAACGTGCTCCCAAAGCAGCTCATCTATCCACAGCTGCTCCAGAGCCATCCAAGAGGATGGGTGGGCTGGTACCCACTCCTGGAAAGGAATTGATGTTTTCTGGTGCTGTCTGTCCATAGGATCCTGGCTTTTCTGCTTTAGGTGCTGGCGGATATCTGAATCAGCCTGGCCTTCTGGTGCTGTGAAATCTGGGATCAACATGGTGGAACGATGCTTCAGACCAATTCTCTTTACCAACAGGTTCAGTTTTATTGTTATTCTTTTTTTACATGATTCTTAGTGCATCCTTTCAAATAAACTATCAAACTGTACAAAGAAACAGAGATAAAAGAAGAGGCGATAAAGTTGGGAAGAGGTTTTTAGTGTCATGAACTGTCATGGAAAACAGTAGTCCATAGGCTCTCAAACATTGAAGGTCCAAATAAATCTTACTCTGTTTGTTTAAAAAATGCTGCAAAATATAAACAATAAATGACTGTAATTAGCAGCTACAAGATCCTTCAAAACTGGAACTTGATTACTGTGAACGCACCTAGGGGAAAGAAAAGCAATCTGAGATAAAGGATCAAACAAAACAGTGAAATAAATAACGTGTGGGAGGACAGTCGTGGCGTTGAAAAGCAGAGGAATCACTTCAGCACAACAGTAAATCATTGGACCACAGACAGCAGAAAGGAACAGAAACACAATTCCCACTTGAAAGAGTACAGCATGTGCATCGCAGGATGGAGGAATACAGCAGGGACAGGCAGGTGGGATCACTCCTGCACACAAGGTTCCACTGGAGCTTGCACAGAGTTCCAGCTGTGCCTCGAACCCAGAGTGGTGGATCCCATGGCTGCCAGAGCAGCAGCCACTTGGGCAGTTTGTCTGAATAAGCAAGAATGGGAGAGCGATGTTTCACAGCAAAGCCAGGTGGGATTTCCATTCGAGTAAAACAAAGGAGAAAAAGAAAAAAAAAAAAGATACACAGCTACTCCGTTTTTTCAGAACATCCTGGTGGGCTGGTCAGACCCTCCAGTTCCTAGTGTCTTCCCCAGGCAGCTTGCCTTCACTTGCACACTGAGGTTAAAAACCCACGTTAAAGTTTCCTTATATATATATATATATATATTTATATATGTTCATATGTATATATATATATAAAAAGGAGAAGGTGACAGAGGGCCGTTCAGGCTTCTCCTGCCGTGGGCAGGTGATGTTCCCACACTGAACGCCGAGCTGCAGGAGCCCCTTGCCCAGTTGGTGACCAGCTCACGACACCCATCCTGTCACACCGTGCTCCTCTTGGGGCAGGGACGTGCCCCTGCCACCCTGTGCCCTTCTCTGGGAGCGCTGGTGGTGCCACAGACATCGTCCTGGCTCAGTTACCTGCACTGCTGGGGACTGTGACCACGACCATGAACCACTGGGGACTCCAGGGAAGGAAGGAGGAGAGTCAGGGCTGGTGGAGGAAACAGCAACCCAGCCCTTGTTGAAGAACCAGCATATCCCTCTGTTGTGCAGGCTGCAGCAGGAAGGAAAGGGAAGCCACTGGTGCAGTTGGGAATGAAGAAGAGATGATGCTGAAATGCCAGAGCATTGTCAGAGAGTGTCAACTAAAGCTTCTTTGATTTCTTTCACTAGAGCAATCCTCATGTCATACATGTCTACAGTTTTGCTCACGTAATTTCCTAAGTAAAATTGTGCTCATCAATCTAAGTCCAGGAGCGCAGAGCATTGCCGGTTCATCCCCCTGTGCACATGTTCCTGGTTAAGTGTTCTGCTCTAAAATGTCTTTTTCTGCCTTGCAGCTGATGGACAAGTGGCCCTGGCTCAAGGAAGGGCTGGAATGCGTCTTCCGCAAAGCGATGTCGTCGGCTTCCACCTTGAAGAAACTGGTCTCAATCCTCTCCAGGTCATCTGTGCCCACCTTGATCTTCATGCACAGCAGGTTGATGTATGTCTCATAGCGGCTCTTCTGCAGGAAAAGAGGGAACAGAGAGCCTGGGAGCAGGGACAGGCCATGGTGTGTGTGGCACGGAGAAACAATTCCAAAAGCTACTGCAGGAAAACCCATCCTATACCATCAGCACCCCACTAATCCAACCCCACAAATGGAACCCCAGCACAATGCCTGGGCTGGGCAAAGGTCTGAGGAGAAAGGTGGGGGGGGTGTGTGTGGGGGTGTGTAGGACTCTCCAGGTCTTGGCTGCCACTGTGATTGTATGAGGATGATACTGGGGGCAAAATGAGATCAACAGACCTGCTGCTTCCTGATTTAGGAGCTCGCCTTGGTTGGTTAAAATACTTCTGCTTGTCATTGTTTCCATCCAGTGGTTCAGTTATTGCTGCTGAGTTGTGCCCCCAATTCTCCTCACAGAGCACAGCATAAAGGGAGGCATCCTCTCTGCCTGGATCCTTTGTTCCAACGCTAGATGGGATTTTTTAAAGGACTTGTGTAATACCCATCCTTTCTCTCAACATCTCAGAGGCAGCCTGTTCTGGCTTCTTTGTCAGCACAAAGAAACAAGCATTTCTGGAGCACATCTCATAAGACAGATGAGGTGAATTATGCCCTGGAAGTGCCAACTTCTCCTTGAAGACTGAAAAGGCAGTCCGGAGAAAAGCTCAGACAGAGACTTCTCTGCAGGCATCCCAAACCAGATGCTGGAAAAAGGGAGGCAGCAGCAACTATTTGGAAGGTTGGTACAAAGACAAGGGAGCCAGCAGCTGGGAGCTGTGGCTTTGGAGAATCAGGCTGGGTGTTACACAAAAGGATGGTGCAGCCTTGGCATGAGGGATGTGGGATATTTCCATCCTTACTGATATTTGGGGCTCGGCCACTAAATGACACACTCAGTCTGGGCTAAGACTAGGAATAATCCAAGTTCCTGCTGGAAGCAAGACTAGAGGCCTCCAGAAGTCTCTTCCCACTGACACCTATGGCAGGAACCATACCTTCTGCTCATCTCTCACTGGAACAAAATACTCCATTTCTCCCACAATGAAATGCTTCTTAGACTTCACAGAGACTTAAAACTTATTTACATGCATCCTCAAAAGGGTCTGTAATCAACTGTAACACTGGGTTTGACTTTATTTACAGAAATGGTTGCAGCAAAACAGGATTAATTCTCCCAGGGATTCCCTTTGCTTTTTATTAATGTTGCTGAAAAAGACTGAGTCACACTAAGAACTAAACCACTCTCTTACTTGGGACCTGAGGAAAGGTCAAAATTTGGCACAGTAAAGGAAGACGTTCTTTCTCTTGTCAGTTTTCCCCTCCTCTGGTTAGAAATCACAGAGGGAAGGAAATGGCTCTTATTTCTTTTTTCAGCTTCAGTGCAAAACAGTGAGGCTTGTTGCTGCCCCAAGACACCCATCCAGCTTGGGAGCCCTTGTCCTTCTCTCTCCTTTCAGCTCTCCCAGACTCACAGCACCCACTCTGGAGTTCTCTTCTCCTCAATCAGTCAAGGTATCATTTATCACAGAAAAGATGAAAGTTCCTTTACCTCAAATATTAGGTAATGTTCTTTGAGTCTGTATTCCTCAGCCTCTTTTGACTTGAGGCTCTTCTCTACAGGATGTAATTTATGCTCTGCTAATTCGTCTGCAATCTGCTTCATTTTATTTTCATGAGACCTCAGCTGTTCCTCCTGCCGAGAGAAGCGTGTCAGGTATTAAAACGTGGGAGTGCAGCACCCAAGTGCTCCTCCTGCCTGTGGCTGGGGGAACTCTCTCTGCAAGGGCCTAAGCTCAGCCGCTGTGCTGGAGCCAAAGGTGTGCTGTGCACTTGCAAATTCATCTGATAAGGAGCAGCTCAAACACAGGTACTGGAGTAAGAGCAAAGCTCAGGTATCTCAAGTGCCAAGAGTGGATTTGTTTGGCACCGAGACATCTTTGGCTTCACAAGCACAAAACGCTCCTGTAACTTGCATCCTGTAACAGCCAGGCAGAAACAGCACTGTCCCAAGAGCTGCACACCCTGCTCCTTTCAGAGATAGAAGTACCCTCCCCATCTGGGCTCTGACAGAGGTGAACATCTGGCCACATCTGTCTCAGCAGGCAGGAGCTGTGCCTCTGCCCTGACAGTTCAGGCTGTCCTCCCCTTTGCTGAGGGGCAGTGGCAGTGTGTCCCTACTTTTTGGGAGTGCTAAGGCATGTTGGGCCTTCCCTGGACAGGGAAACAAAAGCCACTCTTTGGATGGCAGCTGCTCTTGCTTAGCTGAGCATCGTGCCCCCTTGTCTCCAGAAAACCTTCCCTACTGACTGGAACCCAGACATCTCTTTTGTCTGTGGTTTTTGAGCTCCAGAAACAAGAGGGTGCCATGATATAAACCAGACCTGGGCTGTTGGGCACTGCAACATCAACTCTGGAGCTGTTCTGGTGTTTTCACTCTGGCAACAGGAAGGTGCTGGGATGTGATGGGCAAAAAGCAATAAACAAGCCAGAATCAACAGGCAGGTGTGTGCACAGAGCTGTTTGTGCAAAAGCAGCACTGGCCAGATGCCAGGATTTTCCATGCCTGTCCAAGCTGCCCACTCCACTCCCCTGTTCCTGCACTGAGCACCTGAGTGTGTCCGTCAGGCAGGAACAGGGGGACCTGCAGATGGGCTCACCCTGAGCTGAAGGGCTTGCTGAGCACTGGGCACCCCTCCACCACTCCTTCTCTCACACATTACCTGGCACAGCTTGGTCATGGATGAAGGCAGGAGCGGGCGGCAGAACTTCTTCATGGAGCAGATTGCAGCTGGGAAGGCTGGAGCAGAGAAAATGGCAGCAACCAGGTTGATCCGCAGGATCCAGGAGAGCATTTCTTCCTTACTTCTGTTATGGAGAAGGGGACAAGAGAGAGGGAGTCTGTAAATGCTCTTGAGCCAGGACCAGGCAACAGCTGACAACAGCCCTAAAGCCACCCATGCTCAGGAAGGCCATCAGTGCCCTTGTTTTGATGCCACTTCTGTGCCAGGTTACAAACAGAGGGAAACACTCTCTAACTGCCTCCTCTACAGTGCCCTGATGGTTTCAGGGCTGTTGTCTGCCTCTCAAAGCCTGGCAGTCCTGCCTTCTTCATCAGCTCTGGTTGTATTCCTGAGGAGCTGTGGAGAGGCCAGGGCCAAGGATGTCCTGCTCTTTGGAGAGTGGGAGCCACACAACAGAGGTTCCACTGAGCAGGATGTCATTTACGTCATCTGTGAGACACTGCCCAGGATCCTTCATCAAATCTGTCCAGACACTGCTCCTCCAAGCCTTCAAGTGGGTGTTTGCTGCACAAATTCAGGTGCCAAGCTTTAGCTTGGCATTAGTACCCCAGCCCAACCTACAGATAACGTCACCTCTCTCAGCAGAAGACATGAAAAACGTAAAACAGGAGATGATTTCATCATACTTGACACTTACTAACACCATAACCTTCTTAGTCCAGCAATGGACTAAGATAGAATATCTGGGGGAGATGTTTTATCCCCTCCCTGGCTGGGGACACTGCTTTAATGAGGTTTAGACAGTTTCCCCATCAAAAGCTGACCAGGGGAGTCCTCACCTGCACATCACCACACAGACGTTCTCCCTTCCAAAATACACCGACAGAAGTTAGCAAGAGGAGCCCTTCCACTCAGCCCTGCACATCCCAGCCTGTCCTGCTCAGCCTGCCCTGGTGACAGCTGGGAAGGACCTCAAGGACTGGCACAAAGCTACCAAGAAACTGTGAGCTGTGACTAAATCCTTTGCACAGCCCTGCAGAGATGACCCTCAGCCCTTTCCTCCCCCCAGGTGTGCCCCTGAATGCGTGTGCTGATCTGGCCAGGTCAGCTGTTGGAGGTCAGGCTGCCCACCCAGGCACTGCAGGGATGGTGACACTCACGGGGCCTGGAAGAGGAAGACTCTCCAGTCCGCTGTCTTCAGCTTGAGCACGTTGGACTTCTTGCTGTAGTCGGAGGCTTTTGTGGCTAAGGCGTGGTGCACACGGATGGCGTTTTTCAGATCCACTTCAGAGAGGTCTTTGTCAGGTTTATATTCATCCTGTGGAGAGGAACGTTAATTGGATAATGGCAACACTAACATTTGCAGGCTGCTTTAATGAACCTGCCTTTCTCCCTGCGCTATAATCACAGAGCACTGAGAGCAGGAAAAGCACTGCTTTGTACAAGAAATGCCAGGAGCTGATAATGATAATAATTAACATCTGACAACTGCTTCCATCATTAAGTTCACTGGGAAGATGTAAAGAAGGAGATGAAAGTTTTAAGCGTAATTATCAATAGTTATTTCTAACACAGCACATGCCTGAGGCTTTGTGGGGAGGCATAAGGCAGGGCCAGGTCTTTGCAGAGCTTTCCCCACAGTGCAGAGCTCAAACCAGGAGCAACTCCCAACCAACAGAGGATATCAATGAGCACCTGCCCTGGTGCTGCAGCTTCACAGACTCCTAGAACAGTTTGGACTGGAAAGGACCTCAAAGCTCATCTCCTTCCAAACCATGGGCAGGGACACCTTCCACTATCCCAGGTTGCTCCAAGTCCCATCCAACACGGCCTGGGATATTTCCAGGGATGGGACAGCCACAGCTGATCTGGGAAATCTTTGCCAGGGTCTCACCACCCTCACAGGGAAGAATTTTTCCCTTATATCTACCTAAATTTCACCTCTTTCAGTTTAAGCCCATTGCTCCTTGTCCTACCACTGCAGCTTTGTGTGGAGGAAGGCAGCCCAGGAACAGCAGCATCCCTGCAACCAGTGCATCCCTGTACAGGTGTGGGCCCTGGTGGGCAGCTGCCAGTCTGAGTGTGGCCCCTCTGAACCAGGTCTGGTCTCCCTTTAGTACGCGTGCTCCTTTGGCATGGTCTCCCCTGTAATTCATTAGACTGGCACTTGCAAATTGCAGCAGCATTCCCTGTATTCCCGCTTTACTTTCTCCACTGAAGGACAATTTCACACAAGTAGGGAATGTAGCAGTAACTATATGTGTTTATGCTTCATAAACAGGTAGAAAATACCAAACATGGGACTCTGAAATGACGATCTTGGCACAGCACTTTTTAGGCAAAAATGTTCAGTCAGTCCTGTGTTTACCTTTTTACTTTCCCATGTGACTTAATGCAATATCCTGCCTTCCACTCTGCACCCTTGCCAGCTCAACCAGTTGGATGGTGGGATGGCAAGGATGGACAGATGGATGCATGGACAGGTGAAAAAAGAACCTGGCTGAAGCAAACCACCACCCCAGCCATGTTAGAGGCCATGCCAGGACAGGGTGTCCCTGGAAGGCCCTGCCTTGCCCTGATGATTACAGTGCTACAGGATTAATGTGCTCTATATTTTGCTTTCCTTGACTGCCCTTGGCTCTCAACACCAGGGCAGGTCTGTCTGGTGATGATGGTCTGTACGTCCCAAGCCTTCCTCAGCTTCCAAGCCAGAACTGTTCTGCAGATTCACAAGAAGATTATCTTCTGTTTCCCACGTCCCAGTGGTACAAATGCAGCTGTTCAGGGAACACATTCAGCTCTTCATGGCTGCTGCTGTGCTGCAGCCTCTGGGTTGGTAACCCTGGCCAGTGAGGCTGTTCTTTGGTGTAGGGTCACAAAAGTTTCCCCTCTGCTGCTCTTGAGAGCCCTGAGGACCAGCACTCCCCAGTCCATGAATGCGGCTCACCCAACTCTTGCACCTGGTGGGAAAGAAGCTTCTGAAGCCTTTCTTCCCTCGTTTTTTTAAGCAATCATCCCATCCAGGTGAGTGGCTGCCATGCTGTGCTCATCAGCATATGAAACTTGGCCTGGTCAAAAGAAAATGCCATGGGCCCACCCACAAATGTCTGGCACAGGTTCCTGGAGATGGTGAATCCCAAAGAAAAGCCTTGGCTTTCCAGCAGAGGAAGGCTGGGTGCTGCAGGCATCCTGTGTTCAGGGAGACACCGATGGGGCTCTACAGATGACCTTACCACTGTGGTGATTTCAGTAGCCAGAGGGATGGGCTGGCAGCCTTTTTTGCAAAAAAACCCAAATGCTTTGCCTTGTGGAGACCTAATGTGTTACCCCACCAGAAGAGAAATATTTGCTTAAGGAAGACATTGCTGCTCGGGTCTTATGCAGTGTAGAGAGACTTCAATTTGGGATATTTTTCCAAGGCTGAAGCTCTCTGGATTTGAGTAAATCTGACTGTGCTGCCCACGATCTCTTATTTCAAAATAAGCTTTCTGAAAATACAGTGCAAACCAGCCCAGCTTAATGGTGTGTGACAAGAGGGAACTGCCACAGCTGCTGAGTGCTTTGACTAATGCAGATCCTCATCTTCAATGGAATCATCAAGTGTTGCCTCCATGGATTTCAGGCTCTCAGGCATCGATGCTGGTGTAAGAAAAAATCAAGTCTTCTTTTTGTAATGCTGGGCCCAGTAAATCAACACGAGGTTGAACGAAGCAGGTTCACTCTACCTTCTGCCTGGCTGTTCTCAGGGGTGAACAGTGCTGGAGGCTCCCTGCTTGGGATGGCTCTTGCAGGAGGCTCATCCCAACTCCAGGTGGTCACAGTGGCATGTTTGGCTGAAAATGCTGGGAGATCCTGGTGCCTTTGGGTCACTGTCCCCTGCTGCCTACCCCTGTGAGCAGATTCACAATTAATCTCAAGCTTGTTTTGCCAAGAAAAGGCATCCAGCTCCTGTGCCTGCCTTTGTAGGGCACCTGGATGGGGTGGGAGAGCCCAGTGTATCAGTCCTGCTCTCCTCTCCTCTGGCCTCAGAACCAGCGCTGGGAATATGGACATGGACTGACAGATATTCCTCACGCTCTGGCTTGTGAGTGGCTTTTCCTCTTCCTTCTTTCCTTCACCTCACATCTACCATTCTAAACAAACCATTTAATTAGGACAATGAACCCCTGTGCCCTTTTCAGTCTAGGCAACCTCTTGGCCCTCCCCAGAGCACCTGGCAAGGCTCTCCCTGCATGGGACAGCACCTGTGGCTCAGGGCTGTGCTGGGAACCCCTTCCTGGCTGGGGACAGAACCTGTGGGAAGACCTGCACCCTTCCAAGCACTTCTGTATAAAAGCACCTCGTGCTTTATAGCTCTCCATCATTTTTCTTAACTCCCCTCTATGTGTGGTGATTAAGGATTATTATCCCCATTTCACAGAGGTGAAGTAAGTTGCCAAAGGCCATGGAGTGAGTCAGTGCCCAGAGTGGATTAGTGCACAGGAGAGGTGTGCCCTGCTCCCAAGCCTGCATTTCTTCCTCCAGACTCTGCTGGATCCCTTTAGGGGATCAAGCAGACTGTGCTGGAACATGCTGATCCAGCAATTAACACCAGCGAGTCAATGACATGTGACATCTCCTCAGAGCAGGTTTATGGCTGCTGCCTGAATTGCTTTTGTCAGACTGAGTTCTACCTGTCCACCCACCCTTCTGCTTGTGTTATGTCCACCTCTCTTTATGTCTGGCCATTCCTCCTCTCTATACATCCACCTACCCAGCCCTTCCTTCCTCCTACCTTCCCTCTGCTTCTCAGTCTTATTTACACTCAACTTGCTCCTCAAAACCAAATGGAGTTCCCTGTTCAACTTATGTGAATTTAATATTAAAGCCTAGATCCTCAATTTGGTCTGAGCAGAAAAGTGGAACAGGCTGAACCTGTGCTCCATGACAGACCATATGAACCATCAGGTGGTTCTGGAAGCAGTTTTTTTCTTCCCATCAGAAAATCTTTCCCCAGTGATTTATGCTCAGCCAAGGTTCTACCTTATGTTTATCTGCTGTTGTCTTCTGCTGAGAGCTTGGGAGGCTGGCACACCACTTCCTTCCTGTGTTGTGCAATTCCTTTGTTCTGCAAACCACCCCCCAGGCAAGAACTGACACCAAGGATCCACAGGGCAGGTGGAGGTTTACCCACTCTCTTTGTGGTGCTGGGAACGTTTGCAAGTGACAGGGCAAGGACTTTGTCTTCGTGTTCTCATTTCTCATCCTTCTGTCCTGTCTCTGCAAGCCTGATAGACACTGTCTACAGCCAAGCCCAAGGAATTCCCTGGAGAGGACTATAATCCAGTCTGGCAGCAGCTCACGAGTAAGAACCCCCTCTTGCCCCAAATCCTTTGCCCAAACATTCCTTTGGTTTATTTTTGTTGTTGTTCCAAACGCTACTTCCTTGGGGCATCCTTGGCAATTCTGGTCTCTCCTGCTAATTGCACATCAGTCATGGCTCTTATTTATCAGACATTTTCAAAACCCAGCCAAATCTTGGGTGTTTTGCTCCTTCAGTCCTTGTCCATAAAGAAAGCCTTCAGTCTCTGAACCATTTGATCCTGAAGGTCATTGAGATAAGAGCATTGATCTCCTCACTGCCACGTCAGCCTCTTCCTCAGTCTCTTTTTAAATCCTAAACACCTCAGACAAACATAATGAACTTTGTTAATGAGCGGTTACTGCTGAGCTTGTACAGCAAAGAACCCCAACCCCTCAGCCCCAGCAGCAGCAATGACACTCAGTGTTGGCTTCACTGCTCCTTCTGCTGACAGGCAAGAAAATTCCATCCTGAAAGTGTATTTCATTCTCAACATACACCCTCTCATCAGACTCATCCCAAGACAAGTCCTTGGTGCAAAATTCATTTAGATCCAAATGGTTCTGTGACAGATGAAATGTCCTTTTTTTTTTCCCCCCTGCAGAAAGTGTCATACAATTAAATGTCAGTGGTAACTCTGTGCAAGCTAAATCCTCACGTATAACCCATGGGTCAGCATGAGGACTCTGGTGGACTCCATGTGAAGATGTGTAATGACACAAGGACTGAGGGGTGAGAAGAGTGCTACTGGCTTGAAGAACACCACACTTAGAGGCCTGGAGGAGATCTGGGCTCCCCTGCGTGCTGCAGCTCCCCTAAGCTGCAGGAGAGAGTGGCACAGCTGTAAAAACACCTCTGGGCTAAGAGCAACCCACACTGGGAGGTAGGAGAGCCACTGCTGCCAGATTTCTGCTGGATTTGACGTGTGCCATGGACCTGGCGAAACACGAGAACCATCGGGGTGTGCTACAAGCTCTGAGTCATAACTCCCTGCTGCCCCCAGGATCTTTCTGCCTCTCTTATATAATCCAGTGTTTGTTTACTCTCATTGCTGTGGAGATAATGCTGCAATAGGCACGAGCATCTACCCACGGGGAGTGCTGCTCCAGCAAGGTGAGTTCAATGGGTTACTGCACAGCCTGTGTCGCTCAGGTAGTTCAGACCTAGTTCAGTGGGTTATGTTGATGATGAACAGACATTTGGCATCCTGGGCTGGCTCAAATGACACTCAAGTGAGCCCCTATCCAATCTCCTAGGATTTTCCCTCAGAAAAGGCTTTCCAGCAAATCCTGCAAGCATCCAAGTGCCAGAGAGCCAAATGCTGGAGCATTCAGAGAAGCTATTCCACGGAGACTTTGTGTCCCACCAGGACCTGGGAATTACACTTGTGTTGACTGGAGGTGGCTACAGAACAAACAGAGATGAAGAGAGGCACAAAGTGTCACTTGACAGCCCACGGAAGGACCCAGGTCATCAAGGTCCTGAAGAATATAAATTTTCAGCATAGAACCATGGAATCACAGAATCTTCTGAGCTGGAAGGCACCCACAAAGATCATCAACTCCAACTCCTGGCCTTGCACAGGACACCCCAACAATCCCACCCTGTGCCTGAGAGCCTTATCCAAATGCTGGGCCTGATGTCCCCAGGGCACAGATGTCCCTCCTGGCTGCCAGGGCACTGCTGGCTCATATTCAGCTGGCCATTGACCAGGACTCCCAGGTCCCCTTCCACAGCTGCTCTCCAGCCTCTCATTCCCCAGGATTGCCCTGGCGCAGGTGCAGAATCCAGCACTGTCCTTATTAAACCTCACCCAGCTGATGATGGCCTGGGCCTCTCATTTGTCAGGGTCTCTCTGCAGGGCCTCTGCCTTTGAGGGAGTCAACAGCTCCCCTCAGTTTAATTTTGTCTACAAACTTGGTATTGCCTGGAGTGTCCAAGTCATTAATGGAGATATTGAAGAGCACAGGGCAGAGGATGGAGCCCTGGGGAGCCCCACTAGTGACAGGTCACCAGCCTGATGTCACCCCAGTCACTGTCACTCTCTGTGCCCAACCTGCGAGCCAAGTGCTCACCCAGCACACGATGTGTTTATCCAGCTGTGTGCTGGACATTCTGTCCAGAAGGATCCTGCAAGAGACACTATCAAAAGCTTTAGTGAAACCCAAAAACATTACATTAGCTGGCTTCCTATGCCAGACTCAATAAAGCTGTGCATAATTAGATCTATGCCAGCAAATAAAACCATAGGCAGGATAAGACTGGTCAGATCCTCTTTACCTTCCTATTTCATTTCTCACCATCCTATTTCACCTATTCCATATCATCTCTTCATTCATTCTTCCCAATAGCTCCTATTTGCTGGGATCCTTCTGTAGAAATCCGTGTTTCCTCTTTCATTTCCTCTTTCCTCTTTCTTCCTTCAGGGTTCCCTTTGAGGCTCTGCATATTGCCTTTAGCATGAACACCACCACCAAAGATGAGAGCATCCTCCAGCTCTGGTCTCTGGAGGAGCTCTGTCCACATCCATGTGTGAGTTAGGACAAGGATTCACCTCTGCCTGGGTATGTGACTGCATGACTGCTTTGGGGACAGCAGGAGACAGCAACGGGGAGAGACCCACACTGTTACCTTCTGTAAATAAAGGACGGTCCCTTTAAGCACAGCATAAAATTTCTTCCAACCTCTTCTTCCTCTGGGAGCTAAAAAAGGAAGAATATTTAATTGTACATGTCTGCCAGTGCTGCTTGACCTTCCAGGCAAACCCAACCCTTCTCCTGAGCCACCACAGGCACTCACTGATGCCCAGAGCTCCCACACGTCCAGGTTATTGCTCAGGAGTGGGTTGTGAGCAGGCACAGGGGTTTGAGGGACAGTGGCTTGGCTCTGCAGCCGCCCAGCAGAAACACAAGCAGCTCAGAGCCAGACATGAGCCAGCACAGGGGTACCAGTGGACACCTGCAGGAAGTCTCTGCTCCTTCAAACTCAGGTTTGTGTTCCTTGGACCTAATGCTTGGAGAGCAGAGACATTCCTTGAGCTCCTCTGCTTGGAACTGAGCAGCTGGATAAGGCAGCTTCTGTTCCCCTGAAGAGAGATCAT
Organism: Brachypodius melanocephalos; assembly: GCA_013398615.1. Taxonomy (NCBI): domain Eukaryota; kingdom Metazoa; phylum Chordata; class Aves; order Passeriformes; family Pycnonotidae; genus Brachypodius; species Brachypodius melanocephalos. Next base: position 667,165 of record VZSR01001775.1, on the reverse strand, counting down.
TACCATCTCAATGGGCTTGGGGCAGAGAGCTTGGCAGGAGCTGGAGAGGGGTGGGAGGTGAGGGGAGCCATCCACATCACCACCAGATCCTCCAAGCATGGGCTATTAAGGAGGTGCTGGAAGCAAGGGAGGCCTTTGGTGGTAATCTCTACTCAAGGCTTTTTAATCAGCTGCAGTGACTGGGCCAATCATATCAATTAGCAAAAGGAATTACTCAAGGTTTAATTAATCTCTGCTCATTAACAGTTCCCAAATAGCTTTACCTTTCCTGTAATGCCATATGCTGGTAGCAGAGCTATGGGGTGGTTCTGTTGCCCAGCCAGCACATGGCAGGATATGGACAGGAGCAAAGCTTGGCAGGCCAGAGTGTCCCCAAGGTCAGGGCTGGAATGGACAACTGCTGAGGAACCAGCCTTCCCCCACTGCTCAGAGACTGGGATTTGGGATTAGGCCCATGGACAGGATGGAAGACCAGGTCTGTCTGTGTCAGACTCATTGGCAGCGAGAAGGGAAGCGTGAGGCTTCCTGAAAACACTCATATCTACATACACCTCAAAACACCCCCCTTTTCCTGTGTCCTAGCACTTATGGGGGTCTCTCCTGTGTTGCCTGGGATGTGGTAAGGAAATGCTTTCATCAGGAGAGCCAAGGCAAAGCTGTGGGACTGCCTGGGGCACCTCTGCTGTCCCTGTCCCTGTCCCTGTCCCTGTCCCTGATCACATACTTCTCTTCCCATCCATGTCTGCGTGGGTTTTCCGGGTGAGGACGCCGTGCTTGTAGGTGACAGCATTCAGGGCTTGGGGGATGTCCAGGAAGGGGTTGCTGCTGTCAACTATCCTGGTCACTTTCTTCGCGCTGGCTCCGAATTTGTCATCCACCAGCTCCGAGAGCGACTTCCTCAACTCGTCCTCGTCACTTGGAAACAAAACCAGAGAGACTCAGTGGAGGAGGTGTGGGTTTGGTCACAGTGCAAAGCAGCCCTATTTGCTTTGGGGTTACAGTTTTTATTACAGGACTGGTCAGAGAAAGAGAAATGAAGGAGATGTCGGGACCATGACAAGAGAGTGCCAATAGTGGTGGTCTGAGCTGGGAGCAGTGTGGGTGGCAGGTAACTGTCCCTGTGGTCCCACTGTGAGGTCACTCAGGTAAGGGACTGGGTGCTTGCCTGAACACCAGGAAACTGCAGACATCTCATGCTGAGGACTACAAATATTTCACAGGAAAAGTCTCCAATTCTGTGCCCTAAAATCAGAGCTTAAGGAGGATTTTTGCTGAAGATCAAGGTATTACCAGCATTTCTCAGCTGCTGAGAGGCAATGCCTGGGGCCTCCTAGACAGTGAAGCTCCTTTAGGAATGATGAACAGAAGATCTCTGAGGAACAGAAGATCTTCAGGCATGTGGGAAATGAACCTACTCTGGCACAAAGCAAGTAGAACTTCTATGGGAAGTGATAGCTCCCAGTGTCCCTGGGACAGGAAGGAGAAAGAGCAAACAGGGCTTTTCTGCCCTGTCTGACACATGTCAACGTCTAAATGGGATGAGTGGTCACCTCAGGTTGCAGATCAGATTGGGACCAAACCGCAGCTGAGGAGTGACCTTCAGTGAATCCACTGCTGGGGATGTGAGCAGTAAAACACAATTCCTCACCTGCAGCAAGCAGATGGCCAAAGCATCAGACACCTCTTGGAAGAGAAGGATGATCTCTTAGCCTCAGCTCCCACAGGAGTCCTGGGGCTGGGGCAGAGCCCAGACACTATTCCTGAGAGGGGAGTTAGAGGGGCTCAGGTGTTTGGCTGCACGCTCTGAGCTCCCGGATGTGGTTGCATACCTGCCTGTCTGCTGGAATCTGGGAGCAAGGGCATCTCCTTCCCTGGGATGGACAAGGACACAAGGCAGAGGCAAGCAGAGGGAAGAGGGTCCTGGCTGTGCAAGGTTATGACTCTGAAAGAAAACCAGGGAGTCCCTGCCCCAGGTGCCCCATGTCAGGAGCCATCTGTCCCCCTGCAGGGGAGCTGAGGGCTCTGAGCCTGCAGCCCAGCAGGACAGCCTGCAGCAAGGCACTGCCACTGCACCCAGGGGCTGAGGGAGGAAGGACCAAACCCTCTGCTGGTGCTGCTTTGGGTCAGGGTAACACGAGAATGAGAGCAGGGGATGGGAGAGAGGAGAGAGGAGAGAGGAGAGAGGAGAGAGGAGAGAGGAGAGAGGAATGTCCCCTGTGCCAGTTTAAGACCTCAGGTCTGTCACGGGCTTCCTCTCGAGAGACACTGCAGTAGGGGGCCCTCGTTGGTGATCCTGGCCTGTGCTCTGAGTGCCAGAGCAGGGGGAGAAGGACTGAGGAAGCTGCTTGTGTGAACCTGTGATGGAGCCCACCCTGCCAGCTGTTTCCAGGCTCGTTTCAGGGTAACAGATTATAATTTCATCGAATTTGTGGATGAGATAACAAAGAGGGGTACAAGGGCCAGGAGCACACAGTGCTGCCCCGGGTGCTGAGCAGCAGGAGCAGGAGCAGGCAGCGTGTCCTGGCAGGAGCACAGGGCAGGAGCAGCCTGGGCTGTGTAACAGCGGCACAGTGAGGAGGAGAGGAGAAGTGATGGTCTGTTCTGCACCGCCTGCATCATATCGTGATACAGCAAACAGAGCAGGGCCCCCGGCGCAGCAAAGGGCATCAGCACGGTGACAGACTCCAGCTGAGGCCAAAAACATGGGGCTGGAGCACTTGCAATGTAAGAAACAGCTGAGGGAATTGGACTTGTTCAATCTACTGAAGAGATGGCCTTGGGGAACCTCATGGTAGCCTGGTATGAGGGGGTGATTGAGGGGACAAAGCTGGGCTCTTCAGTGGTGCAAGGACAAGAGATAGTGGGCAGAAGTAAAAACAACAGAGGCAAGAGAAAATGCCACTCTCATAATAATAAAGTATTGGTTTGTGGATCCAGAGGGGCTGTGGGTTCCCTGTCCTTGGAGAGTTTTAAGATCAAATTGAACAAAGCCCTGAGCATCCTTGCCTGAATTCAATACTTTGTACTGACCATGCTTTGAGGAGGAAGATAAACTAGAGATATCACAAGGTCTCCTCCTTCTTAGGTGATTCTCTGATACTATTTCCAGGAAAAAAAAAAAAAAAAAACAAACCAACAAAAAAACCCAAAAAACCATGTAGGAGAGATGGAAAGTCTCAAAATAACCCCAGATCTTTGCCTGTGCAAAGATTTCTGAAGCACCTGGAGAGGACCCATCATTTTACAAGTGTAATAGTAAACAAAGAGGGCATTCCCTTCCTTTAGGTCATGGATCCACAGACTGTCACCAACCTTGCCATGTGCCTTTCTGTACAAGCCATAAATAAACTCAATTTGTCTACAGAGGGACTCCAGCACTTAAGGGCTTGGCAGGAAATATTCTGGGATTGAAAACACAACTTAGGACCTGCCAGCTACTTGGAAAAGCACACTATCCCTTTAATGCTTAGCATATACTTACATGGCCCACTCCAGCTTCTCATTCTTGATGGAGTTATACAGTGTCTGAAAAAAGAACATGGAATTAGCTGTGTCTCTCATCGAAGTCATGTCTGCTTGTGGGGATATCTGCACCTCCACACCCTGTCTGTGTTCTTGGAGATCCTTTCCCTGCTGGACTGTCCTGGAGAAGCATTTCCCAGTGAGCAGGATGGCTGCTGTCCTGCTGGACCCCTTCTTTCTGTGTGCCACACTGGGTATTGGACTGGACACAGCAGCAGTAGAGGGCTCTGGCAGTCTGAATATGACATTTTTGACTCATTCTGGGTGCTGTACCTAGTTCTGAGTCAATCCTGGCCCATCCAGTGGTAGAAGACTCTGGGTTATGCCATTACACCTTCAAGGTCTCAACTAGGCAAAATGACAGGGGAGGTTGAACTGAGTAGCAGGGGAGGGATGAACGACCTTGGAATGAGCTTTTCCAGTTCCTTCTGTGCCAAATTCCAGTGGCTTCCCTGGGGCACTGGAAAAGGAGCAGGAATGGGCTAGCAAAGCAGAATTTGGAGGTGGTCCTGACCATACAGAGGGCTAGGATAGGGTGAGGTCTGCTGGGAGATGGGGATGTCACCCCAAACATGCTGTGACACCCTTGGTGTGGCACCTCTTGTTCCAACTTCCTTCCATACAGTGAAATTCTGGTCAGGCTGCTGGACCTGCAGCAGGTGCCGAGAGCAGTGGTGCTGCTAAACCATGTGGCAGGAGAAAATACTCCCTTTGGGATGTTTAACCACATCCCACAGTACTGCACTGGTTGTGTTGGAACATTGTATTTCATCATGTGGTAGTGGAGGCAGAAAAAAGTTTTGGTGCTGGATGGTCATGTTTTGGGGTGGGGAGAACCTTGCTCTGGGCATTATCTGAGCTGTGGGGGAAAAGGGCCCCTGGTACGCTCTGAGGGCAGATAGGCCACAAATCTGGATAAAACACCACCAGGGAACAGATGTATTTTGGCTCACAGCAAGTTAGCAGAGACATTCATGGAGGTTACAATTCTCCTCCTGAAACAACTGGAAAATGCTGATTGAAGGGCTCAGAGTGTCCCAGCAGGACTGGGTGGCACTGCAATAATAAAGACAGTATCCCACTGTCTATTTATATCACATTACCTTCAGCAAATCCTTCGCAAAGTCCTTCCCATCGTTCAGCCCATCCAGGTTTGCTATGAACTGTTGGCATGACATCTTTTTGCCAATGTTCTGTAAGGCAAAGAAGCAGCTCATTAAACTTGTGGAGAGTTTTGACTTTAATCAGTGTCCTTCAAAGAACAATTTTACATGTAGTGCTGAAGCCTGGGCTCATCCCAAGAGCTCAAAGGGCTTCTGATCTGATTTGCTGTTGGGCTCTCTGCTTTATTTGCTCATGCCAGCATCCAAATGTTTCAAATGAGCTCTTTTTTAATGGTAGAAATAAGACACCTGAAAATAGCCTCTCCAGCTCTTGCTGGAGTGGTCCTGGGTACAGGCTCTGTGCCTCAGAACTCAAGACAAGCACTCTGTCTGGTGAAATGACAATGTTTGGATGAGGCTCCAAGCCTGCTGTGAGTGACATTGTGTGAGCTTGCAGTGCCAGCACCTGGAATAGCCAGCCTTGGGCAGGGGAGTGCTGGAAGCTGATGGAAGCTGTTATTTTTGATTGCCATTACAAAAAGAAATGGCCCAGCTGCTGGTACTGTCGAGAGGCCAACACATGTACACTGGGAGAATCTCACAGCCTGGAACACTGATGCCAACTGTATTTGCTAATGCCAGCAATATCTGGTCCTGATGCTTCCAGGCCACCTGGCATCCCTGATATCACAGCTTCATCACCTGTGGCACCTGTCTTGCCAAACCCTTCACCCTTCACTTCCTCAGCCTGCAAGGGTCGAGGCAGGCAGCCTCTTCCCCAGCCTCCCCTGCAATCCTGCCTCTCCAAAGGGATGGACCAGAGGTGTGCAGGAGTCAGCGGCAATTATAGGGTTCAGAAAAAGGAGTTTGATGTCACAAAGGGAAGATTGGTGCCTCCAGTGCCATGTTATATTGTGTCTTTCACACCCTCAGTGTGTGGGGCTTTGCTTGGAGGGGGCAGAGGAGCCAGTAAGGAGAGCATGAGCTGTCACTGGTGGTCCTGAGGATCCCAACAGCATCCTGACATTGCTGGGCTTCACATCAAGGCAGGGGCAGGGTGACATCCAGGAGCATGTGGGAGGATGGCCCAGGACAGCAGAGTCAGAGCCCTGCTCAGGGCTCAGCGAGGAAGAGGAAGGGCCTCAGTGGGTCTGGCAGGGGCTGAAGCTGCAGCAGGTGATGCAGGAGATGCCCTGCAGGGTGAGATGTGTCCTCTGTGCAAGGAAATAACCTCCCGAAAGAGACGACAGCAGAAACCCCTGCCCACAAATGTGCACTGCAGATGACCTGGGGGCTTCCCCCCAGATGAAAGCATCAGGAAGAAGTGAGGGCTCGGGATGAGCTCAGCGTGCCCCCCCTGCACCCCCTGCCTTCTGTGTGTGCAAACACTCCCAGGCTGCCAGGGAGCCAAGCACTGCCTTTGAGCAGCTCTGTCTGATACTCTTAATTATGCCTCCTGCTGGTGCCAGCTCCAGATGAGGCTGGCTCCCTCGAGAGATCAAGAAAAAGAGGAGTAAAGCACTGTTACAAATCTGCAGTGCCTGGGGACCTGGTGGTGTGGCACAACACAGCTCAGCCCTCGTGGCTTCCTCCCGGGGAGCCCCATTAGCCAGAGCTGCCAGCCAGGGCTCAGTGGGGCCAGGGGCTGCAGGAGGGCTCAGGAAACGAGCAGGTATGCAGGGATTTCAGCAGAGCAGACACGCTGGGATTTCAGCAGAGAAAAGAGATTTGTGTGTTTGCTGGCCAGCGAATTTCAGACACAAAAAGTAAAGGAAAAATCCAGCAGCACAGCAGAGCGCGGGTGGAGAAAGGAAGGACAGCAAGGAGGCTCCAGAAGGAGGGGATTTTGGGGGAGAGGCAGGTGCTGCCTGGGACTTTGAGGCACGGAATTGCTTTGAGAGAAGGTGCCTATTCCCAGCCCTGCCCCGAGGCAGGGAAGCAGCAGAATGCACAGCACTGGCCTCTGTGCCCAGAGAGTGATTCAGCACTGAATGCAGAGACCAAGGCGTTTTTGGAAGTCAGTGGATACAGTGGGATAACACCAATCACCAGTGTCACAGGCCCTTTTTGGGGTTTGTCGTGTGTGTGTCTGGGACTCGTATCCATCCCAAGGGATGCCTTCCTTTTTGTTGTGTGATCTCTCTTTCTCTGGAGCAAGAGACCTCTGAGCTCACCTGGGGCAGCAGCCACACTGTGGAGAAGCAGCTAATTGCCGAGTAATTAGTCTGGTCGTGGTTGTGTTCTAGGCTGAACAAAATCACACCCCTGCAAGGAACCAACCCGCAGATTTTGGGTATCAGTGAGCCCTGTGCCACACAAGCCTGCTGTGGGCAGGCTGCTGGCACTGCTGGTGGTGCCAGGGGCTGCTCACACCCCCCGAGCGCCCCAGCCCTCCTGGTGCTGCTGACACAGCCCTGCTGCTCACACTGAACCCTGGGGCTGGCTCAAGGACACCGCCACAGGGTTTGTAAGATTAATAGGGATCGACAAACAGACCTAGGACCTGCCCAGGATCCCATCCCAACCTTTGTTTGGTGCTCTGCTTTTTGAACAAATCCCATTATTACTCCAGCAGGTGGCCTTTCCTAAAGGACCAAAGTGCACCCATGAGTGCTGGTGATGCAAAGGTGTTGTCTGACAGTGACAAAAGACACATCCCTGAGCTTTGGGGCAGAGATGGAGCAGGGCAGTGCTGACCTTGCCATAAGATCTCCTGGAGCTCAAACAGCATCAGCAAGGCAGAAAGTTGCAACATCTTGGATTATCCTACAGGTATAGTCTTGATGCCTTAGGATTTAGCTTTTATATTTTTCAGATCCTGTACTGCTTTAGTGTGTAACTCTCAAACTCCAGAGCCTGTCAGCTGTCGTTCTCCCATTTCATTCAGACAAAACAATTCCTCTCTGGGCCTGAAACTCAAGGACACCTCACTGTCTCAGGCCCTGAGAAATGTCAACAACAGTGAATTGGGGGGGAAAAACTTGAAGTAAATTACTTCATTTTCTGAAACTGTGATTAGAGGATTAACTCCTGATATGTGAATGAACCAAAGTTTTAATTGTGTGAAAAACTCGTGACCATCTGGGGATGGTTTTTGTGAGGAGGCTTTTGACTGCCCAAGGTGTATCTACTGAAGGCCTTCAAGAAATACCTGCTTTTACTCTTAATTTTGTCTAGCCTCTGTTCTAGGTAGCCACTCCAAGGCATCAGTCTTGGAATGCTTGTTATACTTGGAATTTTTCTCGGTGATTGCTGGCTTTTAACACCAACTCGAGGTGCTTCCATGAATAGGAAATGTCTCATTTTAAAGTTTTCTGGGTGGTTTGGAAATGGGCTCTGAGTGCACCTGAATAGAAAATCAACAGTGCTAAGGCCAAGTGCAAATCTGCTGCTCTAAACCTCAGTGTCAGTTCTTTGCTGGCTGTGAGGAGCTGCCCCTCCACAAACACACACCCACCCCTCTTTCCTCACCAAGGGCATCTCCCACTCCAGCAAGGCACAGTAAAACACTGCAACACACACACAACACTGAAAGGAAAATAAAATCAAAAGGGACATGGAACATCATGGCAGCATCTCTGACAAGGAGGGGTGGGAGATCAAGTCACACATTCCCAGGTACACCACGGTTCATGGAGGTTCCTTCACACCAGGAGCATTTCATGTGATGGTATCAGCTGCTAATGGCTTGCGAAGTAGGGAAGAACACCGCACAATCACTTGGGATTCCAGACAAACAAAATTCCTTACTGTTTTTAACACAATCAAAAAAAAAAGTAAAATGCCAGTGCTTTAAAGCAAAACACTAGAAGGACTGCACTTACCACCTGGTAAAGGGTTAAAGAGCAGAAAGAGAGGTTCCAGGAGCAGAAGGAAATTAAAAATAAAAATTATTAAAAAAAAAAAAGGAGGAAAAGGAGAAGAAGAAATTAATGTTACACATGCAGAAAAATAAAGAGAAGATTTTTCAAAGAAAAGCTCAGGCATTTGCATACCTGGTCAAAAGAAAGCTATTTTTTCTGTGCCTAGATATCATGAGAACACTTCTTCTTACCAGGCCTCTCAGCCAGCTTGTCAATGAACAATAGAAATGGTAAAGTTTTTGAGGTTTAGGAGAGGGGGGGTTGTCTCTTCAATTATGTCTATTTTCCCAGAGGCATATTTTGGATTTTTTTTTTTTTTTACTTAAAAAAACTAGACAAAATAAGATTATCTTGGATTGAAGTCACATAGTTTGCTTTTTGCCACAATGCTGCTTTTGCTGCTGCAGGAAGTGATTTGATGGAAACAATTCCTTGGCTCCAACCATTTTGGTTGGAGGATGAATGCTCCATGAGACTGATCCCACCACTATCCCACTGTGAGCAGAGACAGGTTACTGGGAACTTCTAAAAGGTGCTGAGAGATCTTCTCACAGCTCCTGCCATTTTCCAGCCACTCTTTTGGGCACTGAGCTCTGCTCTGTGTCCAGAGGCCTCTCTGTGTGAAACTCTCCAGTGGCTGCTGCTGCATCTTGGGGAAAAGGAACAGCTGGACCTCACTTTATGTTTTGGGAAGAAAAGATCAAATCTAGACCTGTGTAAACCCACCTGGGCCCCTTGCAGCAGTTTTTGGGGAGAGGTGTCTGCATCACAAGAAGGAGCAGCCCCACAGGGAGTGGCAGGGAAGAGCTCACTGAGAGCTCCTGGGACAGGGCTGAGCTGGGCAACAGGAGAGGAAGCAGCAGAGCCTGTCCCTGCACAGCAGGACATGTGCCCTTGGCCTCAGCCTGCAGTGACACTCAGGTGTGGGCCTGGCACCCCAAATCCCACCTGGAGCAGGTCAGAGAACCCTCTGCCAACCCATCTCAACTGTCCAGCAGCACACTCAGCATCAGGGCACAGAGCTGTACCCTGGGAAGGAATAAAGGATGCAGGGATGCTCCCCCAGGGTTACTTACATGGCCGTGGAGGTCCGTGTTCAGCAGCATCAGGGCACAGGTGAGGGTGTGAATCCCATCTGAAACACACAACAGGCACACAGCTGTGGCTGATCACTCCCCTTCTCAGGCAGTTCTGCTGTTTGTTGTCTTGGCAGCCCAGATATTGCAAGAACCAAGGCCAGTTGCTGGGTCTGGGGACCTTAAAGAATATCTGCTCCCTTCAGCTGTGTAGGATTTAACAAAAAAGCAAAACAAACAACACAAAAAGACCCAAAGACATCTTCTTTTCCCTCAGACTTTGCCTTTTCCTAAAACAACCACCATAAAATTGGCTTCAAAGCAGTTTTCCTTTAAAAGACCAAACTTCCCCCCTCTAAACCCAAAGCAGCTGCTTCTGAAAGTAATATTCCAGTCCCTGCCTCCTCCATGGTGCTCTCCAGTCCTTTTGTGAGGTCTTTCAGGGACCAGCCCACCTGCCAGAATGTGTTTGCATCTCAGTGCTGTGAGCTGGCACCTGGAGACTGGTGTGGCTCTGTTTGGGGGGCTCTGGCAGCACCCCCAGCCCCTCCCAGGGCAGGGATAACCACCAGGGCAGGATCCCTGGGAAAGGGAGAAGCTCCAGCTGTTTGCCTGGCTGTGGGGGGTTGGCTTTGCACTCCATCCCTGTGCACAGGTGCCTGTGGTGGGGCAGGGAGGCAGGGGAAGGGAGCAGTACCTTCAGAGGTGCTCTCCTCGGGGTTGCAGTGGCAGTAGCGCCGGGAGAAGTGGATCAGCACCCGCTCCCGCTCCTGCGTCTCTCCCATCAGCGGGAACGCTTTCAGGAACGTCCTGCACACAGAAAGGGATGCTTAGAGAGATGCTGCTGGGCAGGGTCCTGCCCAAGGTGGGGGTGGAAAGGGGTCATTTATCCTCCCCCCAGCCCCACACCCTGCGGAGGGGATGCAAAGGGATCCATGGAGCTGCACAGGGAAATGTGCTGCCAGATGGGATCTGACCCACCTCGGGCGGGATGGCATCAGGATGGGTTGCCCAGGATGGGAGGAAGAAAATTGCTCCCACTTGCTGTAGTCCTGTATGGGATGGGATTCCTGGGAGAGCTGCTCTCCACCTGGGGAAGGAGGCTGTGGGTCCTCCTGTTGAAGCCCACTTTTGGAGACAACACTTTGTGCCAAACGTGACATCGAAGATTGAATGACAGCCTGGATCTCCCCCCAGCCCCTGCTCCTGTCACATGGATGGCTCACACAGTGCTGGGAAGCCTGCAGGAAACCCCCAAATCCCACCACTCTCTCCATCCCAGAGCTCACCTGAGTGCTTTGTCAAGGGTCAGACCAGTGAAGTCAAAGAAGCTGAGATACTCCTCTGCTACCAACTTGCTAAATTCATTACTGTAATTAAAGAGGGAGTGGTCAGCCCCTTGGTCATGGAAGAAGACACTACCCACAACAGGAACAGCAGAATACTGCCTCTTGGCCAGCCCAATCCCAGCAAGACACTGCAGACACAATCTCAGACACAGAGAGACTTGCTCCTGGCCTGGAATGCTGCTGGAAGTGCCCACAGCCAGCCCCAGACACCTGGGAATGAGACACTGCCCTGCTGCACCCCTGAGTTTTGCTGCTGGCCAGGCACAGCTTCCTCCCAAACCAGCCAGGAGGAGGCCATAGGGATATCCTGTGCTCCTCCAACACCTGGCTCTCTCCCACTGCTGGATGTGTCCTCTCCTCTCACTGAAATATTCCTGCTCTCATCCACACAGGCTCCCATCCCACCCTCCCACCAGAGCCCCCTGCTCCTGTGGCAGGTGGGTGCTGCTGGAGACTGGAGCAGGAGAGTTCAGGGAGTTCCAGGCGGGGCTGCTGGCTCTGCCAAGGGAACTGGACAGTGTCACAAGACATCAGAAGGCAGCCAGACCCCTGCAAACAATAGACTCCTGTTTATTGTTCATCTCCAGGACATAGATGGGACTCTTCTCCCTGAGCTCCAGAGCCAGTTAACACAGCCCAGGCCATGGGATAACAGCAGTGGTCAGGGCAAGACTGTGCCTTACTCTAAGATGGGCTTTTGTACTTGCTCTGGTTTCCTCACTCAGGAATTCTCCTCCTCTGTCTCTGTGCCAGTGCCAGCCCTTCCTGCAGGAATGGGTGACACTTCCACCGTGACGACAGAGACATTCCTACAAGGACAGCAAGGGTTCCCATGGGGACATTCCTGCCATGCCCTGGCTGGTGGCCCTGCAAGGCATTTCCTGTGGGGACATGCTTGGCATCCTCTGGCTGCTGCCCTTTCAGCCTCTACAGTTACAGCCCAGTTTGGTGCTCCCTCCCTCTGCCTGCTTTGGGGGGTCCAGGCACCAAGAGTTCTGACCGACCTGCTGGGTCACAAACCACCCCAGGGGGACACAGGAGCCTTTTCTCCCAGTCCATGCCCATGTGTCTGGACATGGAAAGATTTGTGTTGTTTTACAGCCTGAATCCCACAGCCCTGCAGGGCAGGGCTCCTTTTTGCCTCACCTGGGTCACTTCACATCCATGAGAAGCTTGTGTGAGTAAAAGCTCCTCTCTGTTTTATCCTCACAGGGGATAGAACAGCCCCTGTGCCCACACTGTTCTGCCTGTGGCTGGGACCCTGACAGACCCCACATCCCAGGGCACTGCCATGCTGGAACTGTCCTGGGCTGCTGCTGCAGGGATTTGCTGAGCACAGTTCTGGGAAACCCTACAAGGAAGTGCCTGGCACTGCCACCTGCACAGCCTGGGACAGTCCAACCTCCACCCAGCACCAGATGTGGCTGTGGGCAATGATGGAACTGAGAGAGCCACAGGCCAATGCTGGACAAGAGTCTCCCATGGAGAGTTCAGTTTGCCCTTCAAACATTTGCCCTTCAGGGGGACAATGATAATTTCTGGGTTTTAGGCTAATTTCACGGAACTGAGGCAGATGGAAGCAAACTGTGGGGAGATATCCAACCTGCATTTCTTTGTTCATCAAGCCTTTTCTGTCTGTTTGACAATGATGAATAGTTTTGGCTTTGGTTTACTTTCTGTTTTCCTTTTTTTTAGAAAATCGCCAATTATCACAAAGAAAAAAGAAGTGGTGGAATGAGATTTCGCTTTTTGTACAGCCCTCCTACATAAAGCTGGCCTGAAAGCATCTCTTAAACTTAGTCTGCTCCCAATATTATAGGTTGGTCTTACATTGTCTTAAGGGAGCAAGACTGACTTAATACCTATATTAATACCTATAAATACTTATCTTCACCCTATTTCTTTTTTGCTCTGCCAATCCACCTGCTTGATCCAAGAGTCTGCAGCTCTATTTAGGTCTCATGTCAGGAAATGGTTTAGATGTCAAAACCCAGCTGATCAAAACAAAACTTTTGTTTCAAAGGTTGTGTGAATTCCCAGATGTGGGTCACCAAACAGCCTCCCAAGGGTTGCAGGTGTGAGTGAGGACTGCAGGAAATAGCAAAGCAACAGACTCAGAAACCCAATGCTTGAAATTTCCCCCCTCGGTGGACTGTCATGGCAAATTTGAAAGAAAGGAGAAGGATGTTACACACCTGAGGCAAGAGCAACCAGCAATGCACCTGCTACAAGAACCTCAGCAAAGGAGGAGAATGAGGGTGCTGCCAGGTGATGCAAGGAGCCTCTCTAGGAGACAATTCCGGGGCTCTTTCTGTCTGGGAATCAAGACAAGCCTTGGTACTGAGAGTGTGGCTATGTGCTGAGGGCCAGGTGTGTTTTGGACAGGGCAGGGGGGAGACATTCCAAGGACAAAAAAAATCAAAAAAAGAAATCCCAGCAACACAGGTTATATCTGATCCAGGAGAAGGATGATAGGGATTGGTGCCTTCACACCCACTGGCATCCTAAAATAATCTGTTACTGCTACACTTGTTACTGTTACTCTGTCTCTTAGAAATCTCTGTAACTCTCCCACTTTTGAATATTTTTTGATTTCCCTTCTGCCTTACCCAGGCAAATCTACCATCTGAAGAGCCTGGACCTCCCTGTGTGTCCCTGGCTCTCCAGAAAACCCTTCCTACCCTCCTACAGACTGGGTTGGGAGGCTCTGCAGCAAGAACATTTTGGGGTGCAGACATGAAAAACCTGGGGAGTGGCAGGGAGCCCATGGCAGAGGCAGGTCTGGCTCCCAAACCCTTCAGCCTGGGGATTGCTTTAGTCTTTCTGGGCTCTTCCTAAAGGCAGGAAACTCTTGGTTCTGGTGGGCAGCAGCGGTGACATTTACTGCCCAATACTACAGGCACCTTGCAGGACTTGTATTTTAAGGGTGTTGGGCTTCGAGCTTCAACTGGGAGGATCTCCAGCAGCCCTGACTTCACCCAGCACACAGGCTGCCTTTCCCTGCCCTCCCAGCAGCGCTCCCCAGCCCCGTGTGTGTGTGTCACCCCCTCCCAGGGCTGTCCCCCACGTACTTTTTGCCCAGCTGCCGGGCCACGTCGCAGCGCTTGAAGCCCTCGAGGTTGTAGAGGCGCTTGGCCAACCTCTTGGCAGCCTCGCTGTCCGCCCTGCAGCCGTTGGCCAGCGTGTCCGTGCTGCCCTGGTCCAGCTGCTCCGTGCTGCCCATGTCCGAGTCCGAGTCTGACAGGGTGTCCTTCAGGCTGGCGTCGCTGTGCAGAGACAAGAAACGTTCAGGGAGCCGCGGCGTGGCCTGGTGATACGCACTGAAAACGCCACGCTTTGGTTTCTTCTTGCAAAGAGGAAATGCAAAAGAATCTTCTCACAAAAAGGCATAACAGCAATACAGCTGTGAACTGGACATTGGACAAACCCCCCTCTATTTCAGCTCAAATGAAATAGTGCAGTGCGATTCCAGTTTGGTGGAAAAGGTCTGGGAGAGGGCGGCTTCCCCCTGAGAAATGAGGATGCATCAAAGTAAGCAGCCTCAACAACTTTTAAGCTTCCTCTCTCCCCGTTGGGGGTCCCAAGCTCTTTCCCAGCCATGGCTATCCAGGAAATCTTAGAGATAGATGCTATGCTTTTCAGTTCACGTTATTTGCTGAGGATGACAAACTGCAGATCGTGTCAATGGGACTGGCATCAGACCAGCTCTTACTGGTGAGATGCTCCCTTGTAGTTGCCTGCTGGCCTTGTGGCCAGCTGTGCCCACAGACAGTGCTCTGAGCAGCCCTGCTGACACCATCTAGGTGGGCATACAGCCCTTTATCTGCCTGCCCAAGGCCACTTACAGCACCAATGCATGCATTTTCAAGCAGTCTGACTCACTGCTGGCCTGATACCTGGACATACGACCTCGCTTCAGCTCTCCCCTCACCTGGTTACTCATCACCTGGCTTCCCCATGCAGGTAAATGCCCTACAGAGGAGCTTCTGCCTCCCAGGGGTGATGGTTTGGGTCTGAGCTGGTCCAGAGGATGAATGAAGTCTCTGCCGATCTCCTCATTGCCTGCAGAAGAACCTTTGGGGAGGCTTCCATACGGGTACCCTGTCCTAAGTGAAACCTTGATGTTTCCCTCCACTTCAGAGGCCTTTGGGAGGGCACCTGACCGTCCCCAACCTGCCAAGGGCTTTGTAGGTGAGGGTGAAAGTTTTCCTGCTGGTGTTTGGCCTTTCTGCCACAACAAGCACATGAGAGGAAGAACAAGAAGTGGAAGAGCAGTTCCAACTCCATCATGTCCACTGAGCCTTGCTCCTGGACTGGGATCTCATAAGAAAAGGAGCCACTGTCCAAGAAAGCCCCTGCCTTACCTGATGGAGTTAATGATCTTGCTGGCATCTTCTTCTGAGCCTTCCACGTGGAACCCATTAGGGATACTCTTCAAGGACAGCCGGCTCAGCACATTCTCTGACCTGCTGCTGGTAATTGAGTGTCTGAGAGGGCTCCCAAAATCCCCCTCCGCTGGCTTGGCTGCCGCCTGCTCTTGCTTATCAGCAGCCATGTGGTGAAGGGCTTCTCTCTGCTGGGCTGCCAGTTTCTGCTCCAAGAGCTCAGGGCTCTCCTTGGCCCTTTGCTGGATCAGTGGGGTGAGAGGTGCCTCAAAGCTGACACAGCTGTCGGTCTCGTCTGTGAGGGACAGCACGTCCAGAGAGTCCAGGCTGCTGTAGTAGGTGCCCTTCATAAGGTCAGACTCAACGATCTTCTCGAAGGTCGAGCTGAAGCCATCCCTGATGTCTTTGAATTGGAAATGCTCCCTGTCATCATCGCTGCAGCTCAGCTTGGCATCTCCAGCAGCAAACCTGGACCAAAAGGAGAAATGCAGAAAATACTGTCAAGGCAATTCTTGCCCCGTTCCACTTGGAACTGGGAGGGAAGAGAGGAGGCAGAAACGGCTGCTGTGATAATGGCCCTTGGGATCTCTCTGTGGTATAACAGCAAGATTGATTCCCAGTTTTGTTACATGATTCTAGAGCTGAAAAAAACCAGTTTTGTGATGAGCAATCCCAGAGGCCCAGCCAGCCCTTAATTTGGTGATGTTCCAGTAAAAAGCCAGACCTCTGAACTGGAGACTTTTGCGTATGACAACTGCTACTGGATCCAGTTCCAGAATAACCTCCTGGTTATTACTTAGCAGGTCCCACATTGCCACAATCCCAAGGAAGACAGCTCTGTTCTTTTAATATCCTGTACAAAATAATTTCTATTAACTGCTCACATCACAGACCTCATATATTCCAGCCCTAGACTTGTCCCCTGATGGCCCTTCACCATCCTCATGCCCATCCTTTGGACACTCCCTGACAGCTTTAGATCTTTCTCATATCGTGGTTCCAGACCTGCCCCAGGGCTCAATGTGAGGCCACCCCAGCTCAGAGCAGAGTGGGACAATGCCCTCCATGGCCCAGCTGGAGATGCTGGGACTGTTGCCCCCCAGGTCAGAGTTGTCCCTCTCACCTTCCAGGGCACTGCTGACTCATGTTCAGCTTGCCATCACAAGTTTGCTGTGTTGGTGGAGTGTGGATCCTGCCAGAGAAGGACATGATGGAAACCACAACTTTCTTGCCTCTGCACTGCAATCTCTTTGCAAAGTTTTTCTGAAACTTTACTTGATGGAATGTGATTTTTTTGACAGCTGTATGTTGCCATGGGAGGAAATGTGTGAGCAAAAGCCGCAGTCCCAAAACTGCAGGTGCTGAGTGTGTCTACAAGCAAAAGGTGGGGCTTTCTCTGTTAAAAAATTTGTTCTTTCACCATGAGTTCATGGGGTCGAAAGCAGAGAGTATCATTCCCTGGTGGATCTCATAGCTGGACTGCAGAGTTGTGACCTCCCTGAGGTCAGCAGGGCCAATGTTGGGGGCTCCTGAGAAGGTGAAAGACTGCTAGGCAATACAGCCACAATGAAAGGAAGATGGGGCTTTGACACACAATAGATGCCATGGAATAAACCAGACAGGAGGAAAAGGGATTCAGTTAATATCAACACTCAATCTCTGGCTCTATTTCCCTGATCTTTTTATCACCAATTCCCTTCATAGATGCCCTAACCTACCTTCAGGAGGACAGCCATGGGTTCTTTCTCCAGCTGTGTCACGGAGTGATGACCTTGGAGGACCTCCCCCTTTAATTCTCCATTCCAGTGGGAAGAGCAAGTCTCAACACCTTCTTGTAAAGTACTTTAAAATTCAGGGAGAAAGTGCATCATACAAGCAGCAACGTGCAGATGATGACAAATGATTTGTCAGCAGGAACAAACAGTTGACTGCTCATTAGTAGAACATCAGACCAGGTTCTCCTATAGCCAGATTGGGTCATTACAGCAATTGCCCAAACGGGAGTAAAGAAAAAAATGGGGAAACTCAGAGGTGATGCAGGATGACAGCAACTTCCTGGTGCCTTGGTCCATCTGTCACTTCTTCCTGACCCACACTGCCCCATGGACAGGCCATGTGGTCAGGGCAGAGCGGCTCCACACTGTGCTCGGCCCAGCCACTTATCCCAAAGACAAGTGGTCAAAGCACTGATGAGCTCCAACACAGTGAGCTAACCTGATCTGCAGGCACTGAGTGTTTTCCCAGACTTCAGCTGTGTCCCAGAAGTTTTCCAGTTGGCCTTCTGCTTTGAATATAGCGTGTGACTTGTCCCTTGTGCATTCAGCCTCCCAAAAGACTCATTTGCTATCCAAGTGAATATGTTTCGGGCACGAGATCATGGACTCTGCATATAGACTCCAGTCAGGTTGCATCATCTCCAAACCCTCAGCCTGCCACTTCTACCAATTCATGCCCTAGTACCTTAAAATAATTGCACTTCCAGTGATTGCAGCAGCATTCTCTGACCACCCTTAGTTTCCTCTTGAACTCGCAGCCTCTGCCAGGGAGCCACCTACCAAGCAAATGTGATTCCCCTGAAACCTGAGAGACTTGCAGCTATCCAAGACCTGACTGCATAGCTCACGGGGCCCACGGGACCTGCCTGGGGACAGGCTCCCCGAGCTCTCCAGACGGCAGCAGCCTGCCCTGGACACTTCCCCTGCAACACCTTCAGCTGTGCTTTTGGAAGCAGTGCTGCTGCTTCTTGCACTCGAGTGAAACAAACCACCAGCTTTTTATAGAGAAGCCTGTTCAACAGCAGAGAAACAAAGCAGGAGGGATGCCTGCTGGCAGCCCACGCCCTGTGTGGCTCCCCAGCTCTGCTACCCACACTCCAGACAGTGCTCAGAACGTGCAGCTCAGCGTGGAGCCTGCACGGGGCTGGAGCTAGGAGGTGATTCCCAGGCCACTTTGGCCAACCCTGTCCCTTCACAGCTCCTCTTCAGAAGGCCACACTCCTTTGGGACAACCCCTGCTGCTGTTCTTTGGCCCCTCCTGCTTTGCAGCATCTCTCCTGCTCCGGGGTACATGCACAGGCAGGGCTGTAAAATTCACAGCAGCCATCAGCCCCGTGTGGGTACAGCACAGAGTCCTGGCTGACTTCTGGTGGCGAAGGGAAGTATCCATACCACTCCTGCAGGAATGGCATGGGAAGAACCTCTCCTCATCCCTGTCATTCCGCCTAAGCCCCCAGCCTGCAGAATCCTATGGAGGTCTAGAAACCTGCAGAAGCATAAAATCAGCTGTGGACACCACACCAGAGTGAGTGTCCCCAGCCTGGAGAGGTCTCCTGTGAGCCAGGCTGCCAGAAGAGAGGACTCAGGGACCGAGGGACATCGCACATGTGCAGGTTTGTCTCAGGCACTTGAGAACTGGATGACACTTGTACCTTTTGTCTCATACTGCTGTCCCTGTCACCCAGGCACAGATGGCACCTGCCACAGGTGCAGTGGAGAGCAAAGCTCAGTGCTGTGCCCACTGTCAGATACACAGCTGCCACCTGCTAGCCCAGGGACTGCCAGAGCTACCCATGCTGCCAGGGACTGCCAGGGCACAGCAGCCTCCCAGACACGCCTGGCTCTCCAGCATCCCCAGGCTGCTGAACTTGTCCTAAGTTACCTCAGGTAACTCTGCCCTAAGTGCTGCTGTTGAATCTCCAGCTTGCAAGTGAGACACCCCCAAAGTGAGCACAACCAGCTCCTCTCGAGATCCCAAAAGCTTCCCCTTCACTTCAGTGACTCTCTGAGCAGACACTGGCTCTAATCACAGCTTTCTGCATTTGTAACAGGAAAAAACTGTGAGAAGCCCAGACAGGAAAAAGAGCAAAAAGTTACAAACAGGGAAAAAATGTGCGAGAAGCCCAAAGAGAAGTGGAAAGCCACAGTCAGCCTTGAGAGCAGCTGTAGCTCCTTAAACTGATGAGTTACACACGGAGCACAGTAACTCGAACCAAGGAGCCTTGAAAACAACAACACACACGAACCACGACTGAGCCGACCTCGCGGCGGCTTCGCACTCACCCGAACTGCTCCTCTGCCTCGTCAGCGCTCAGAGCTTCCGAGGATCCCAGCACGCTGTGCCACCGCTCCTTGCTGAGGGCCCCGCTGGCTGTGTCCAGGCTGGGGGAGCCCCTGTCCCCCAGCTCGGGGCTGCTCGGGCCGGGCGTGTCCCCGTGCTGCGGCCGCTCCCGGCCCGCGGCCAGCGCAGTGTCCACCCCGTTGGCCAGCACTGCCCCGTCCGCACGGCCGCTGCCAGCGCCCGTCCCTTGTCCCTGCTCGCTGAGCCTCTCTCCCGGCTCTGTCACCGCTTCCAGATGTTCGTCCCGCTGCTCCCCCTCCGCTCGGGAGGGCTGAGCATCGTGCCGGGGGCTGGCTCTCCCGCTGGCAGGCTCCGCAGGCTGGCTCGGCTGCTCGTCCCCGTCGCTGCAGGCCAGCGGGGACGGCTGCGAGCCCGGGGAATGCGGCTCGCCCTCCTCTGCGGCGGACCATGGCAAGGGGCTGGTCCCGCTCATGTTCCGCTCCTTGTCCCAGCGCTTACGGGATCGCTCCCCGCGCTCAGCTCAGCCTTGGTACTACCTGCAAGGGAAAAGAAACCGCAGCGTGGGCACGGGGAAGAGCTGTCACAAAGGCGGGCTGAAGCCCCCAGCCCACCTCACATCCCCAGTGTGAAAGCAGGGAAGGGCTGTTCTGGTGTTCGGTGCTTTTGAAGGCCCAGTGCTCCTTAGCCAGGGCAGTGAGACCGGAGGGGAAAAGCTGCTGTTGTGGTGCTGAGCCACTGGGGCCCAGGCACCCACCTTTCCTGCTGCTCCCATAATCCCATTACCCCAGGGGACATGTCCCGTGCAGGTTGTTAGTGCCCAGGGGACAGGAACGTGGCATGGCTGCATTTCCCAGACTCGCTGCTGGGATGGTGTTCCCTGGCATTCCCTGCCCTCCAGAAATAGGAGAAATAGGTGAAACAGGCAATAAGCATGATTTATTCCTTTCTAAACATTCTAAGCAGCTGTGCTGTGCCAACCTGTGTGATTCTCCCTGCTGACTTAGCATTTCTGCAGAGCATCTTGCCTTCCAGAGCACCACTTCTCTTTTCCCAAAAGTCAAGTACTGCTGAAGGGTGTCACAAGCTGCCAGCCAAAACTCTGGCAAAAGTGTCCTCATTGAATATTCCCTGGGATGCTCTCTCTGTAGGGCAAGGGAAGGACACTGTTTTGCAGTGATATAAGTAGTTTCTTTGACAAAAAGGCACTTTATTGGCAACTAGACCCATTGATGCAAAGTCTGCAAGGTCTTACAAAGCAGCATCCTCAGCTCCACAGTGCTGTGCAAGCTTTACTCCATCACGACCCTCCCACAGCTGCAGTCAAGTGCCACCAGGAATGATCTCTTCTGGAAGCAGGAGTATTCTGCATGGCACCCGGGCTGAGCCATTGTAACAGCTGATTTTGGTTTTAAGCAATATGTGTCTTCACATATATTTTTAAAATATCATCTGTCTTCATAGGGCTGTTCAGCCTGGAGAAGACAAAGCTCCAGGGAGATCTTAGAGCCCATTCCACAACCTACAGGGACTCCAAGAGAGCTGGAGAGGGACTTGGATAAGGGCATGAAGTGACAGGACAAGGGCAAATGGCTTCCCACTGACAGAGGGCAGGGCTGCACTAGAATTTAGGAAGCAATTCTTTCCTGTGAGGGTGCTGAGGCCCTGGCTCAGGTTGCCCAGAGAAGCTGCGGTTTCTCCATCCCTGGAAGTGTCCAGGGCCAGGTTGGATGGGGCCTGGAGCACCCTGGGACAGTGGAAGGTGTCCCTGCCCATGGCAAGATGTTGGAGGATAATCCCTGAGGTCCCTTCCAACCCAAACAGTTTGATTCAGCTGCACAGGTAGCCTGGCTAATCAGTGCCAGCAGGCAGACAGGACTCGGGGGTTCTCCCCCTAACTCGGTCCCTAACTCACATCTGAAGCAGATCATTTAAATTCCCTGCCTGAGTTTCTCTCTCAGTGAACCATCACCTTTGAGCAGCCAGGAGGGTGCCCAGGTTCAGCAGCAGACTCTGGGTGCTCTCACTTGCTGAGTTGAAGCCCTTACGAACAGTAAAATCACTAATTGCTTGGCCAGGTCAGGGCTCTAGCAGTTCTTGTTAACAAGGGGTGCAGAACTGCAGCTGCTTCTGCTCTTACTCCTGTGGAAATGTCAGCAACCCCTCTCTGCTGCTGCTTCCTCTGCACCCGAGAAGAGACAGGAGGGATTGGGACCCAAACACCCCTCTGTGGCCTGGTAAGGGCAGATCCACATAGGTACACACCAAGCTGCTGCTGAGCAGGACAGATGCCAAGGGAACCCCAATTCCTGCCTGCCTTTGCTCCTGTCCCACAGCCCAGGCAATCCCCGGCCTCAGATCCAGCGCGCTCTCCATGTCCTGCTCTCCACAGCTGGGAGGTGTGACAGGCTGGGGAGTGCAGAGCCCTGCCTGGGATGAAGCACTCATTGAGGACTGCACGTGCCACAGTCCTGAGATGGGGCAAGTCCCTTCTGGAGGCAGTGCTGGCAGTTTTACCTCTTCTCCTCGTGCATCCGTGTGCATCCCTCGCTGTCCTCGCAGCTCGGAGCTCCCGATCCCTGCACGGCCCCTGCCTGCAACAAGGCACCAGAGAAAGTGAGACCCAGGCCAGAGAGGAGAATCCTGCTGGTTTCCTGCCACCCTGCTGCTGCTCCTCATCAGGCTGTTTTTCCCAGACCCACCCCACGGCTCCTCGGCAGAGCACTGCAAGTGCTTTTTCCTCAGCATGCTCTGGTTCTCTGGGGTTTTCAGACATGGCAGTGCAAGAGTATTGCTTACACTGGGCTTCTGACATCTTTCCTTACAAAGCACCTCCCCAATCAGCTAAAGCGGAGCAAAGGGACTCTGTGGTTGCAGGTTTCAGGAGAAACTTGTTGATGTGAGCCCACAGAATGTCCCATTTCACCCATCAGAGCCACAGAGTGAGATACCTGAGTTTTGGACTGATACCCCCAATGACTCCTCCCCAGCCCGACCAACAAAGAGCCACATTAAAGGTCTTTGAGTTAAATGCATGCAAATCCAAGCTATCAAAGTGATTGATGTAGCAACATTTCTCTTGCAAAGTGTTTTGCACCACACAGAGATGGACAGTGATGCATCCGCCTGAGGTGACCCCAGGCTGGGGGAGCATGTCAGGTCACCACAGATGGTGTGTCCCCTACAGACAGCTGCCTGAGCTCACAGGCCACACCTGCATAGTTGATGGAGACAGAAAGACACCACTGCCTGTGTGCTACTAGAGGTGATGGGTGGATCAGGGTCCAGATGTGCCTCCTGCTTTCCAGTGGCTAGAAAGAGCCCACAGAGCAGTTTGGCTGCAGATGTCTGTGTCAAGTCCCTGCAGGGGGATCTGCTTATATCCTCTCTTGGGCTCGCCCTTGCAGGCCTTCAGCTTCATTCTTCACTAGCCTGACAAGAGAAAGGCCAGCCTACACTTCCTGGGTCACCAGCACATCAGCCTCCTGCATCCCAGAATCCCACCTGCAGGAGCTGAGCCCTCCCAAGGGAGGGTAAAACAAACCCCTGGGACACCCCTGGGAACCCCTGGGTTCACACGTCTAGCCCGTTCATCTGCCCTCCCAAATTAAGAGGGAAAAACTGTAAATCTCTTTCCCACCAATCCAGGAGAGAAAATCAGTCCCAGGCACTTGGTGTTCCCAAGCACTGACAGCAGGGCCAAGCCAATGCAGCATCTTCCAGGAACTGACTTGCAAAACCACCAACACTCTCCTGAGCATAGCCATACCATGATCTCCCAAACTACTGAAAGCCTAACGTGGGCCAAATCTGGACTTTCTCAAAGTGAAGGTATGATAGAGACACAGAAGACATGCAACACTGAGCCACTGCTCAAATCTTTGGAGGAATTTTTCCAGCAAAACTTGCCAGCAGGCCTTTTTCTCAATATGAGATGAATAATGTGGGGGTTTTGAGTGAATTTTTTTTTTTAAAAACAGCCAAAAGGCTTTGAGCTGAAATTCTCCATCTCCCTGCCATCCATCCAAAAACTCCAGTAGGAACCACCCAAGCTGAATTCCAGTCCAATAGTTCAAGCTTGGCACAGCTGTATGCAACAGGAAACTAAAAGCAGTGAGGAGATGAGCCTGACTAAGAAATGTTGGCAAGCCTTAGTAAGTGTGGTGTCCCAGCCATCCCTCCAAACTTTAAGTAACTTACATTATTTATATTAGAAAAAAAAAAAAAAAAACCCACCATTTTTATTACATATAAACTACTACAGTTGTTAAGCATTGTACTACTGTTTCACCCTCTGTGAAGTCTCACTGGAATGTTTGTGGTCTGGAAGGAGTGCTGAGGAATCAATAGTTAAAGCCTTAGTCATGTTCCTCCTTGGCCTGTGTTCCTGCTGGAGAAGAGGCACCAGGAAAGCCCTGGCAGGATGTGTGCACAGACTACTGCTGAGCTGGGAAGACCATCAGCTTCCAGTGTGACAAAACTGGGAGCTGAGTGCAGCCAGGAGGAGAAATCCAGATCCCTTGCAGTCTCCCGACCTTGAGGTTTGTGTGTCTGCATTGGATCCCTTGGCTTCATTACACACACCTGCTTGGGGGCTGCTGTGTGCACCCAAAGGCTGCAGACAAGCTGAGGCTGCAGCAACCCCTGACAAACCCCCAAGTCACCCAGTACTTGATTTTTGCTTGCAGTGACGGTCACTTGAAGCACATACAGGTTATGAGTGGCTGAGGCTTCCCAGAATCTCCAGAGGAACTGCGAGATGGATTGTGACAGTCTGTGCCTCTGATCACAGCTCTTCAGGGTGATGCCTTGTACTGGAGTCATTCAGCCAACTCCTGCCACACTCCCAGCTCATCCCACGTCAGCTGCAGAGGATCTCCCCCACCCCACAGCTCATCCCTGACCTGCTGCCACCCCACCTGTGTGGGGAAGGTGGATGAGCAAAGGGAGGAGCAGACAGGCTGTGATGCCATGGCTTGGAAAACCTGGAAGATGAATGATGGTGGAACAGCTGTTTGCAACTGTCCACATCTGCCTCCAGCAGACAGCTGAAAGGTCACCAGCTCTGGACAAAGCCCAAACCCAGACTCTCAACACCGTTCTGTTGGCTCTGGAAAGCACCAAAGTGCAGCTCAGCCTCTGAAGCTGCCACAGCTTCAACCAGGCCGTGGGGAGAGGACACACTGCAGCACTGGGCAAGGGACAGGGGGGTGTTCAGAGGTCCCTCTGGGGCACCTCTGACTGTCCCAAAACTGTACAGCCTGGCTGTCTGGGACTGCAGGCTGACATTCCCCAAGTCTCTCCTCATTTCCTTCTGTTCCTGCTTTGCAAAGTGCTCTCTGAAGCAGGTAAGGGCTGAAAAGTGGTATGTGGGCTGCCATCAGTGGATTTTCACAAGTCTTGCCCTTTCTGCAGGCTCAGGCACCCCCTCAAGTGACTGCTCTTCCCTAGGTCCTGGGAATAGGGTGGGCACCCTTTGCATGTCCATTGTTCCCAGCTTCCCACAAATGTAACTGGGGGAGCATTCCAAAAGGGAAGCATCTGGCATTAAAAGGGGATGGCCTGGCACATATCCCAGCCAGGACTGGTCACAGTGACAGATGATATGGCCCTGCTGAGTTGCAGAGAGTTGTTAAGCAGGAGCTCCATGATTTGGAGCAGACCAGGTATGGAAGGCCCACATAAGTAGAAGAACATGGATTCATGTTAGAAAGAGCACATTATTGCTGTAGGAGAGGCTAAGGGAAGCCAAGACATCCATGATCCGTGGCTACCTATGGCCTTTCCATCTCTTTCCCAGAGCTGGGGCTTGGTGGGAGAGGTGGGACAGAGGCTGAAGGGACTGAGGACCCCATCCCTGTGGCCATCCCATGCTGCCCTGAGATGCAGGCCAGACTCAGCAAGCCAACAGCTATTATCTTCATTTATCAGAATTCCAGCAGCACCAGCTCATCCCTGTGAGTTTCCAGTGCCACAGGACAGCAATTCAGGACAGCCACTCACTCCCTGCTCCAGCCCTGCTCTGCCCTGGGCTCTGCACAGCCCCTGGACCAGGAGGAGATGGGGCAGGGCTGGTTGGGAGGGAAGGAGAGCAGAAATACCCCATCACCTGCCTTGGGATGATGCTGGGTTTGCACTGGGGTCAGCAAAGCTGAGCTGGCATCCACTGCAGGGAAGCACTGGTCCCAAAGAGGCTGGGCAGGGATGCAGCAAAGTTTGCCCTGATTTTGTGAGGGGTTGGAAACCACACAGCAGCTCTTTCAGGGACTGGCTCTGGAAGTGTCCCAGCTTTTGTTGAAGCTGAATGGCTGGTGGGAAATGATTTATTTTTAATTTTCTTCCCTGTGTTACGAACTGGAAAGGCTCCCACTTCAGTTTTGTGTAACCACTTGGCTGCTGGGACACAGGAAGGCTTGGAGAAGAATCCTGCTGCTTAGTCAAGCATGTGCTTTCCCTCAAGTCATCCTGAGCTGGGCTGCTTCCTGCAGCAGCCTTGCTTTTCCTTGCTGCTTTGCATCCCATTCCCTCCAGCTTAGTGAAGACAGAATCATGGAATGATTTGGGTTGGAAGAGATGTAGAACTTCCTGGGCTAAAATGCCTATAGTGAGATCCTTTGCTGTGATGGACCATGTGCTCTGAGTTCCTGTCCCTCTGAGCAGGAATGGAATGTGCCCAGCAGCCATTTGATGTCCAGGCTGTAGATCCCATCCATTTGATGTCCAGGCTGTAGATCCCATCCACAGTGTGGCTGCAGGACAGGGATGGATGCTCTTTTATGACCTGACTTAGCAGTGTATTTATAAAAGGCAGGTGTCACACGTTGCCCTGCACGTGGGCACGGTCAGGGCTCTTTGAGAAGACAATCCTGTGGAGACATGGAGAGATCACAGCCATGGTTCCTCTTTTTGAAGAACATTTCTTCCTTCTTATGTCTCTGCTTTGACCTTTGCCCTTTCAACATGGCTGAAAATAAAAACCTTCTACCATTCTCATTGTGAAAATTCTCTTTTATTTCTCCCACGGGCTTGGTTTTTATATCATTTTGAAGACCTCAATCATATAATTCTCAGCCTCTCCTCTCCAGATCGTAGACCCTGCCTTCTTAGCCTGCTCTCAGAAGACAGCTTCTCCACCCCCTTGAGTATTTTGGCTACCTTTTTCTGGATTTTCTCTAATTCTTTGACTTCCATCACTCTGTTACAGTCTAAACAGAGGGAAAGCAGCACTGCAGACTGTACTCAAGATGTGGGCACACCAAAGATTTGTGCAGCACCAAACTGCTCTGTACAGGAGTCCCTCCCTGATGACACCAAGTTTTAAGTCACCTGCAGTATTTCTGCTGCAGACCAGGCAGTGAGGGGCAGGGCTGGGCTGAGCCCTTAGCCACACACTTATTCCAGAATTACACTTTTCAGAGCCCCTGGAGTTCTGATGGTCATTGCTCATGGGAAATAAACTGTGCCAGTGGTTTCCATTCATCTCTGCCAGTGCAAACTGCAGGTCCTGCATCTTTCACTTCCAATGGAGAAAAGAGGCCGTGGATAAAACATATCCCACAGACGAAAATAAACCAGCTACATGCTAAAAAAAGAGCCTTTGGGTAATCAGAAATCACTGTGCATAGAACATACTTTTTCTTGAAACCAAATCCTACAGCTCCTTATTCTGAATTTTTATTGGAGTCCCCAGAGCAATCAGGACACATTGAGATCCAAATGACTCCTGCTAAACTTCATCCTGGGGAAACAACAGCAGTCTTCTGCTTATAGAAAACAATAAAGCTGCGTCCTAAAATCCTTAACAGCCTTCCTGTTTGGACTCTTTTGCAGTTATTAAAACAGGGCAAAAGAAAAGAATATATTTAGTATTTTTTGCATGTTCTTTTCCTGGTACCGACCCCTTGGCTGGGCAGCACTTTGGGCACTGAGCCTTCCTCCAGCCCTGGGTGTGCACCATGCAAACCTGACTGTTCCCTCCACAGGGGAAACAGAATCGTGATGTCAAGCCTGTGAGAAGGGGTGAAAGCCTGCACTGCTGTGTCCAGCTCGGGGCTGCTCAGGACAGGAGGCACCTGGGGCTCCTGGGGCAGGTCCAGTGCAGGTTCTGCAGCTGAGGAAGGGCCTGGAGCATCCCCGTGCCCAGGAGGGGCTGAGGGAGCTGGGGCTGCTCAGCCTGGAGAGGAGCCCCA
>VZSR01001775.1:616356-639504 GCA_013398615.1 Brachypodius melanocephalos | reverse complement strand
GAGCCTCTGTGGGCCCTTCCAACCTTCTCCAGCCTTTGGGTCTGTGGTTCTGTGACTGCAGCCTCACTTTACCTCCTGGTGATGTGGTAGGAGTCACTTAAAAAAAAAAAAAAGCACAGGGACAATGAGCCTATCGATCTCCCAGGAGAAGTGCGAGCTTGAGGCAGAAGGTGCAGGATGTGGATGAAGATGGACCTGAATGTCCTTGTGCTCCAGACAGCATGCCAGGTCTGTAATCTTCCTGGAATTGGCTTCTTTCAAACCCCATCCAGGGCCCCTCAGCTTGGCTGTGGGAGGACAAAGATCCTGCTGCAGTCAGTGGGGTTTGCCTGCTCCTCAGATCCTCCCTCCTGCAGAAGCAAACCCTGACACCCTTGGAGGCCTTGCAGGGCTCCCTGTGGATTACTCCTGCAGAAACCCACGGCAACTCACAGGAGAACCAGGAGAACCAGGGAGGGAACAGCAAAGGAGGGCAAATTTCCACTGCATGCTGGGGGAAGGAGGGCAGCTCCCAAGGGATGTTGTTCCTGCCTCTCCAGCACAATGCTCCCCACTAAGGGGGTCTGGCCAAGGTGGTTGTTTGCTGCAGGAGCACAGGGCCATGAGTCCACGGTGCAGATCTCAAGCCTGCAGCTGTAAAGGGATCACAGGGACACCAAAGGATCCCAGCCAGCTCTTTCCTGGCATGAGAGAAAAGGTAGAGAAAAGGGGCAGAGGCCTCTTGTGCCCTGGCACCCTGCCTTCAGGCAACTCCCAGAGCTCAGAGAAGAGCTTGAGAGAAGGATGCCTGTTCTGGGCAACAGGTGAATCCCAGTGGCCCCAGCCTTGCCTTAGTGCAGGACAAACAGCTTGTAATCAGTCCCTGGTGGGTTGAGTCCCACTCAAGACAGGAGTTTCCAGAGGTTTTAGGCTCATCTCAGAGCTCCATCCTCATCTGTGCCTCTCTGCTCTGGTGCTCACCTCCTCTGGAGGGGGAGTTTATAGTCTGTTTGTCTATAGGGTTGGGGTTTTTTATATAAAACCAGGCTGTTTATGAGGCCTTTCCACAGAGTTCTGTGCAGCATTGTAAATGAATTCATTAAAACCCAGCTTTCCCCACAGCCAAGGCCACCTTTCATAAAAATCCACAGGAGTTGCAACTGCTTCTCACAACCCATAAATGGAAACAGCTTCTTCCCCTCTCTTTCTCTCCCTTTGCTTGATCCTCCTTCCCCACATTCTCCCAGTACCCAAAATAATAAAACAGGGCTGGCAGCTGACTCAGACCCCAGAAAAGGAAATTCCTGCCATGCTGTCTGTCTACACTAAACCCATGCAACGCCTCGCTGCAGGACTTCAGGAGGCAGCAGGCAAGCCCATCCTGCTTGTCCCCTGGGAGAAGCATCCAGAGGGATGCAGACCAGTACTGCAGAATTAAATGGAGTTTTGGGAAGGGAGGCAAACTCCCTTCACACTCCAACACATCCATAAACCTTGGAGATGAGGACCAGCAGTACAACAGACTTTTGTGGAGCTCCTCTGCCCACAGAAGCTGGTAGACAATGTGTGCAGACAGATGGCCTCCAGCCCAAGGGAGGCGGGGACCAGCAGCACTGTGAGCCCAGAATGTGCAGAGATGGCTGGGCACTGGCTTTGGGCTCCTTGGGAGCTCAGTGTGACCCAGAAAGCAGGGAGCAAGGTCTTCCTGAGAATCTCCCAAACCTGTCAGGAGAGGAGGACGACAGCAAACAGACTCTTGTGGGTGCTGACATCAGAGAAAGCTGTTTTGGAGCCAGCTGATGGTGTCCAAAGCTGACATGCAGCAACCTGCAACACAAGGTAACTCCTCATTCATCAGTGAGAGTGTGAAATCTGCCATTCCCTCCACACAGCACTGCTTCATCCACAGGGAACCACCAGGAACAAGCTGCTGGCACTAGTGTGAATGAGACAGCTGCTCTGGAAGCTGGAGGATGAAGGAGGGGATCCTCCTTCATGAAAGAGAACAGCAAGCATTGTGGATGTCATTGTATACATCTACAGACATCTCAAAAGGTCTGCATTTCCACCCTGGACTCTCTCCAGGTAAAAAGGAATAACTTCAGTCTCTGTGAGGAGGGTGACCAGGCTCCCTTGGCAGACACAGAGCAATGGTCCTTGTTTTGTCCAGCAGAGACTCAGCCCCCTCCCCAAAGGGCTCTCCCTGCCCTTTAAGCACAATTTCTGCTCGCCAGCACAGCTCTGTGCATATCATGATGGCCCCACATCCTTGAGAGAAACACCTGCTGCAAGACTCCTGGGTGCTCCTGAGTGTTCCCGTGTCAGCCTTGCAATTCCAGCTGGCCTCCAAACCAGGGGCATTGCTACAAGGCACCCATGGATAGGTAGCAGAGACCTTGACTGCTGAAGATGTTTGAGTCCAGAAAAGGCTGGTGGAGAGTCCAGACAGGTCTAATTGCTCTGACTGATTTCAGCAAGCAAAGCATAACATGGGATCAACCAGTGTCCACTCTGGACCTAAGGCAAGGCATCCATCTGTGAGGAACAGCTGGGTAACTGTCACACCAGCGGGGACTTTCTATTTTCATCTCAGTGAAGGAAAAAAAGAACAGCTTCCCTCACCCAAATCAGACTGAGATGCACTTATTTGGCTTGAAAACACAGACTCAGCCAAGATTTGCTGACAGCCAACAGGGCTGAAACTTCCCTGCCTGAAATTAGAGGGTGTTAGGGCACGAAACATGGCAATTCCACTAAAGTCAGCAGCTCCACTTGGGCATAAAGCTGAATGCTCAGAGGACCCGCAAGGAACAGCCTGAGAACGTGAGATCTAATGTGAAGGGACTTCAATACGTCACCAGGACCAAATCAAGACATTTGAGAGGCAAAGTGGGGAGAGGAAGGCACTACAGGAGAACAGGCAGGACAATGCTGTAGGAAAAGCAACCCCTCTCAGACTAGGATGTGAACCTCAGCCCTTCTCCTAGTGAATACTCTGCCTATAAGCTCAATTCAGCAGGCCATTTTTAATGTGGTTCAGGCCAAAATTTCCACTTTTGCTTTCAAAACTGCAGAAAGCATTCCTATAAAAGAAGCGTGGGCTAAGCAAGTCCTTCAAAGGCAAACAGATGATCACTGACCTCCTGGAAACTGCCTGTTGGCTGTAGAAAAACAAGGAGGCACCAGCAGTTCATCATTCTTCCATGCTGGAGGAGTGACACTTATTCTGTTCTCTGGGAAGTGTGTCTGTTTTTCAGGTAGCATGGCCACTCCCTCCTTTCTCCAGCATCTTTCACTCAAGGAAAAATGGTCTGGGGCACACCTACTTTTTTGGTGGGTCCATCACACCTGTGTGGTGATGTGCTGTCTGCTCAGTCTCCCAGGCTGCAGTCAGCAGGGTGTAGAAATGGCAGAAAATATAATTGCATGTTTATTCTTACAGACCTTACAGACCAACACGGAATCACTTAAGGAAAAGCAGGATTTTGCTGCTCTGTTAGAATGTGTTGAGTTATCATTATCTTTAACACGGCACAGGAGATGCTGCTCAGAACTTGGATATACCAGAACTTGCTTGAATACATGGAAAAGCACTTTGAGTGAGACTCAGCTCACCCAAATGTGGGCATCTCCAGCTGAGCTCAGCCCCCAGGGCTCAGAGTCAGCAGAAAGGCTGTGCCTGATCTGCATTAGAAGTTTGTGTTACAGGCAGAATTCATCCTGCTGCTCTTTGTCCCCCAGCCTGGGACAGCAACCCCAGCTCTGATGCTTCTGCTGCAAACACCCACAGGAGAAACACGGGGCTTCTGCCCAGCCCTGCCAAACATACTGGGGCTGCAAATGCTCCCACAGGAACATTTTACTGTGACATGGCCAGATCTGCCCTCCCAAGGCATGACTGCCTCTGAGCAGCCTGAAATGTCGAAGCTGACTTGTTTTGAAAACAGAGCAAGCTGCCCAGAACGTGCAAGTGAAACCCTGGTGGAGCCATTTTGCAGTTCCTGTGCAGAGGCTGGATCTGCCCTTAATGGATGTGCTGGATAACCATGGCGAGAGGAGAGGGATTTCCCTGAGGAAGGACTCTCACAGGCACACTCCTAAACTGATGGAAAGGTGCTTTATAGGGACAAGGATGCTGCTTCTCCTCAGGGGAATTATAAAAAGCAAAAAAGCACATCAGGATGATGTAATTGCACCAGGACAGTGTTTTACCCACACCCACTCTGGGACCAAAAGGCTCTCCTGACCTCCCAGATGCCCTGCACTAGATTTTGTGGCAAGGATGGAGCAGAGCTGCTACACCAGCCTGCATCAGGGTCATTGTGCCTCTTGGCAGACTTCTTCAGGTGTTCTCAGGGCTTTTCTCCTGCTCCTTAGACATCATTACATTTGGGCATCAGACAATGACTTTGGGAACTGATGAATTACGTGCTGGGCTAAGGCTCTACTGAAGCACAAAGAGGCCAGAAGGCCCTGCCAGGAATCAGAAGGTGCTGTAAAGATGGAAAGAGGTTCAGGAGATGAGCACTGCTCAGCCTGGCTCAGCCTGTGACCCAATGACACAGCGGCACACGAGGAGTGGCACCGGGTTTGCTGCAGGGGACGCAGCCTGAGACAAGTGTGCCAACTGCAGTGTGTGCCTGACACTGGGAATCTCTCACTGTCACAGTGTGCAGGATCAAAGGGACAGTGTCCCCGAGGCCCTCGAGCACCCGAGGTGCATTCCCTGCAGTTTGCTGTTATCTGGAGAGCAGTGGATTTCCTGCTCTTCTGCTTTCAGAAAATATCCAGCTCATAAATGCTACAGGACCATTCCCTACATCTACCAGGAGCTGCTGGAATTCTGTGGCCACTTTTCTGCTCCCTTGCTCTGATGGCAGTAATAGTAACACATCTGCATTTTAGGTGTTGCTATCAAGCTGTGATCTTGCTGTGATCCTGCACATCCAAACCTCCTGCCTTTCACCTGGGCTGGTTCCTCTGCTCCTGGTCCCCAGGCAGCTCTGGATCAACATAACCACCAGGCATTTTGGAATCACCTCCTCTTGGACTTATCCCAGCTCTCACAGTGGGGGCCCACAGGAAATCCTGAAGCCACTTCTGCACACTGTACTCTCGCCATTCTTGCATTCAAAAATGAAAAGACTCTGGAGGAAGTCTGTAGGGGAGGAAGGAGGCAGGTCCAAAAGGCTGGGATCAAAATCTTTTGCTCTTTCCAGTCTTATGGTTTGGGATGAGGGATAATGTCCTCCCTGGTGTCCTGTGGCTCGTGCAGAGGCAGGTCCCAGCCCTGACACACCAAACACCCTTTCACCATGCTCAGGTGCTGTGCTTTAAGGATCACTTGCAGGACAGGCACCTTCCCAGGCAGGAGTGGCACAGGGTGGGCTCCAGTGCCACACCCCTGCCCCACCAGCCCCTAGGAAGCAGCCACCAAAGGAAATTGCCTCAGCTGCTGCAGCAAATTAATTCTCTCTGCTTCTGCGAGGAAAAACAACCCATGATTATCTGCTGCCTCAGTTTCCACACCATGCACGAAGAAAGCTGCCTCCTGGGTTCTGAGGAAGGAGAGCTTTCATGTTGAGAGAATACCAAGAGACCTGGATAAACTGCCTTCAAAGGATGCATGATGTCTTTTCCTGGAAAGGCAGGTTAACACTCCCAAGTGCAGGCAGGCAGCTCCAGTTTCCAAGCTCAGGACTCTGGTGAGGAGTGGCTTGAATAGCTGCCCTTGCCTGGTGCTGCTAACTTAGGAGGCAAAACCTAAATACTCATTAAGGCAGCACTTGGCAGAAACCCCATCCTCAATTACAAAAATCAATTCATTTTTTTTATGAGTCTGAAGCCTTTGGGGCCTTATAATCTAATTAAATAAAGCTTTTTCACTTTACTCTTGCCTGTTCCCCTAGCTCCTGTTGTACCAGTAAAGACAAATATATATTTTTAATTTAGCAGAATCTCCCTGCATTGTGTATCCCCTTCTGGCCAGAAACCCCTTCTGCTCCCCCGGTGCTTGTGTCTTGCTCAGGCAGGCTGCATCCACAGCCTGCTTGCTTTTGTTCCTTGGAAGTGCCAAAGCTCCAGGGTCCCAGTTCACCTCCATCCACTGCCACAGTCTAGGTACCAGTGCCTGTCTGAGGAGCAAATATGCAGAATCCGGGAAGGAGCAGAGCCCCACACAAGGGGAGCTCAGTGTTGGTGCCTCATGTCACTGAGTGCAGGGCTCATCCAAGTCTGCCAGGTCTGTCTTCCATGGAATGCCCTGAGTTGGAAGGGACTCACAAAGATCATCCAGTCCAGCTCCTGGCCCTACACAGCACAGCCCAGTTAATCCCACCCTGTGCCTTAGAGTTTTGTCCAAATGCTCCTTGAAGTGCCAGGATGTGCAGTGAGGAGATGCTGCTTTAGGACATGCAATGTGGAGAGGCTGTGGGGGAACTGGAGAAGGTGCCACAGGATCCCCAAAGGGTTTGGTTGGAAAGGACCTTAAAGATCATCTCATTCCAAACCCCTGCCATGGAGCAGGATCACCTTCCACTAGACCAGGGCCACCCTCTCCTCCTGTGTCCAGCACCAGCCAACAGCGAGTGGCTGTGCACAGCATGGGCAGAGATCTCTGTGAGTGTGCCCAGGCCCTGCTGTGGAGGAGGAGGCAGTCAGCAGGTCCTGTTCTGTGTATGGCAGCACCTGGAGGTTTCCCTGAGCCAGCCTCAGACCACCCAGTTCTGGATCAGGTGCTGGAGGAAGGCTGGAAGGTACCACAGGGAACTCCCTCTCCACCTCTATGAGGCTTTTGCCCAGAACTGTGTGAAATTTTTTGGAAAAATTGTTCACTTGCTGAAAATTGTGATTGTAGGTCAGCTAAACCTTACCTAGAGTTAAGATGCACTTGTGCTAAAAGCACTGAAGACAAACAAAAACAAACCAAAAACAAACAAAAACAAAACCACTGTTGCAAGAACTGAGCTTTATGCCTTGGCTTTGGAGCATGTAAGCAAATAAGAGATTAAAAAAAAGGCAACCCTTCAATTTAGTTTGGTATCACAGCATTTCCCTACTATCTTACAATTTTTTAAAGATTTGAAAGAAAAAAGATATTTGGGTCAGATTTGTTTTTCCATATAAAGAAAACAATGGAGACACAACTGCACACAGGGGAGGAGAAGCCAGAGAGGAGGTTGAGCTCAAACCATTTTTCCCTGGGCTTTTCAGTGCGGTTGGTGAACTGTAAGTCTATCAGTCACTGGGGTCTGATGTCAGGTCTCCTGCTTGATGTTGATCATCAGGAGAGCTCAGAGGCACATGCTCTAACCCCCAGAAAGGGGATATCACTGGGATTTGCTCTCCTAGGTTTTGTCTTTTGAGGGGAATGCAGTGCTCCATCCCAGAGCCCCCAAAGGCCACAGAGACACGGGGAGCTCAGCTGTATCGCCTGCAGGGCAAGGGGAGGCAAGGATGGGCAGTGACTGACATCAAATCCAGCTGTGAGCTCCCAGGCCAGAAAACACTTCATCCAGAAGGTCACAGAGCAGCCCTGTCTGTCCCCAGCACGGTCCCTGCCACAATCACAACACATGGAAAGCTCCCACAGACTCTGCAGTGTGGAGGTGTCAGAGCTCGAGAGCAGGAGACACAAAACCAGTGCACAAAGATTTTACCAGACTGGAGCTTTGGGAGATTATCTTTGGAACCAGCCCATGTCCCATGCTGTACAGGGAGGCAGGAAATCCTGGGATGAATGCTGGGCTCATCGTGCTTGGGAGGAAGCATTGCCCCTTCCCTGCCCCAGTGAGGTGTCTCACTGCAGCCACCAGTGCCAGGGCATCCACCAGCACCACCTTTGCTGGGAGCCATCCAGGATGTCTCAGAGAAGAAGAGGGCATAGCAGAGCATGAGGCAAGGCTGGTGACACCAGAGGTGACACCATGACCAGCTGCCATGGCACCCCTCTGAGTGGTGCTGGGAAGATCCCTTCAGGTGTGGTCTCCTCTTTCGGGAGCCAGTGTGAGCACTGCTCCTGGCCAGGATGTGGGGACATGGGGACATGGGGACAGTTCCTTTAGACATCCTGACAACAGACGGCCAGAGCCACCTGCCAGCCCTGCCTCTTCCACAGCACAGCCAGGCCCTTCAAACCAGAGAGCTGAGAAACCATGAGAGGAGATTGTGAGGTGATGAGAAGAAGGCAGAGGAAGGAGGGGAGGAAATGTAAGCAGTGGTGGTGAAGAGGTAAGTGACAAACCATGTGCCCAATGCCAGGATGAGGCCCAGAGCCCAGAAAAAACATGGAGAGCACAAGGAGGGGCTTGGGCTCAGCTGCAGAATCTCTGCTGAGGCTGCCTGCAGCTCCTTCCTCTCTCTGGCCCTGCCTGGTGCAAATGAGGGAGCACTGGGCCTGACCCAGGGATGGGGAGTGTTTGCTCTAGAGGAATCACCAGTGTCTCCACGTGGGAGCTGAGCAGGGTTGGGCTATGGACCGCAGGGAAGGACCTCCCTGAGCATCTCAGCTGCTCCTGGAGCTCCTGCAGGAACACAAAGGGACAGCAGTGAGGACAACAGAGAGGTGGGTGCTGTCCAGCTTGGCCAGGTGCCTCTGTCCCGTGAGCCCAGGCTGCCAGCCACCTGCCCAGGGTCACAGGAAACAGGGCGGGGAGCCAGAGCTGATCCTGGGAAGTACCTTAACCCCCACAGGGAAGTACCACGAGCCTCTTGTGCAGAATCAACTCCTGCACCACTCCTAAGGCTCCATCCAGCCACTGAGAGCCCGGATGCACTGAGCCTGCCATGGATCCTGTCCCAGCACATCCCTGGGAAAGGCATTTTCCTTGCAAAAGGGTGAGGAGGATGTTTTTACCCCCAGCAAATCTGGCAAAGAGGTGTGTCCACAGCAGAGACTGTCAGGTAGCAGAGCAAGCAGCACCCACAAGGGATGTGGCCAGGAGATCACCCACTCCAGGGACTGCTCACACACAACCTCCAGGGAAGCTTTTCCCTCAGCAGGAATGGCTCTGCCCATAGCCAGCACTTTCCTTTGCCACAGCTCCCTCCCAGCCCAGGGAACATCCTTCTGGCAACTCCACCAACCTGTGCCAGTCTGCAGGGCCACACACAGATGCCTGTGAGCAACCTGAACAGGGAATTCCATTTCCTTCTGGCAACAAGAACCTGCTCCAGCTTTGTGCAGAACCATGGACACCACATGAGGCAACTACAGATTTCAAAGGAGACTTTTCACTTCAGTCCCTTTGACATGGTGGCCTGACATACCCAGCAGTGTGTGCCTCAGGACAGGCAGGGAACACACAAACCCATGGCATGGAAGCTTGTGGCACTGCTGGATTGAGGGAACTTCATTGGTGGCAAAACCCATGGAGAAAGAGGACAAAAAGGTGTTTGGTGATGGGATGGAGAGCAGAGAATGATGGGACTGTGGGTTGGAGTCCAGAAGAGCAATTCAGGGTATTTCAGCAGGGAGATGAGAGGTGAGCAGCACCAGTGGGGAGAGCAGAAAGTCAAGACACCCGTGAGTGCCTCGTGAAGAGCCACGTGATGGGCCACGCAAGGAGGACACCCTGAGGTCACAAAAGCAGGTCCTCATCTTGGGCACCTCAGAAACTGGTCTGAAACTGCTTGACTCCCTCTGGGCACCCTCTGTGGAGCTCTCATGAGTGGTCTCAGCAAACACATCCTCACCCCATCCACCTGGTCTCCATCAACTGGAGTCACTGCTTCCCATCACCACCTCCCAGTGCAAGCAGGACACTGAACAGGCCTGGTGGTCATACTGAGGTTCTTCCTGGCAGAGCTGCTGTGTCCCCTGCCCAACACTGCCATCGTCACCTTGGCCAAGTCACTTAACCACGCCAAGCCTCAGTTTCCCCAGAGAATAATCCAGCCACGTCCTAGGGTGGGCTGAAGAGTGATAAGGTGCTGAGACAGGAGGGAACTCAGTGTTAATGCAGAACCACCTGGCTTCCAGCCTCACACCCCCAAAGG
This sequence comes from Brachypodius melanocephalos, assembly GCA_013398615.1. NCBI lineage: Eukaryota > Metazoa > Chordata > Aves > Passeriformes > Pycnonotidae > Brachypodius > Brachypodius melanocephalos. Next base: position 629,529 of record VZSR01001775.1, on the reverse strand, counting down.
GATCTCCAGGGAAAACTACCCACCTCAACTCCACTTGTGCCTAACTTTTAGGGGGAGAAGAGGCACGAAATGAGAACCATCCATTTTGTGAATCAGCCATGTCTCTGACTTCCCCTCTGGACTCGGCCGCCCACTTTCAGACTTTATCCATTGTTTGCTTGGACTTGTACAGGAAAAAAATCACATTAAGGAAAACCCTAGTTGAATCACAGACTTTGGAACAGTTGCAACGGACAATTTGACAAGGACAAGGGGATTAAACATGTTTTTAATGCAAAAATATCTAATGATAATATGCTCCACTCCTGGCTAAAAACATTATCTACTGGCATGGGGGGAATTTAAGCCATAATGCCAGCTACTATAATGCAGGCCTGGAACTCCATGCAAATATTATCCTGATCCAAGAGCTACAAAGCTCTGTTTATCCTAGTAATTAATTCTGTCTTATGTTTAGTGATACAATTAGAGAAACACTGCCATTCTGATGGGCTTGCTTCCACCAGTGCCTTTTACTATATTTACATGCCCACAATAGGCTTGGTCTCCCAGAAAAGGGTGAAATTGCGTTTATGGAGACAATGCCACATGCATTCCCAAAGCATTTCAGAGACGTAAAGTTAGGCTCCAAATTGCACGTTTATTGTGTGAGCACACAATGAGCTTAGATTAAATATTGACTAAAGCCAGCCTAACACCCAAAATAATGAAGATGAGCACAATAGTGTGATTTACTCCCAGCCGCTAGAGAAATACACATCTGTAACATATAACATGCCCTTCCCACAGATATACTCTTTGTATTCTAGCTAGCCTTAGGCAGGAAAATTTCATTCTCATAAATTATGGATTTTCTTTCCCAACTGCCAACACATCCATATTACCAGTTGCAAAGCAAACAAATATAATAATAAAAAATAAAATGAAAAAAAAAAGCCATCCCACTGACACAGTGACAAGCAGGTGACTGGCTCCTTGAATCCTCAAAGCTGAGGCAGCTAAATGGAAGATAAACATGGCTAAAATCAGAGCATCCTTTCCCTTTTGTCCCCCAAGGTGTGGGAGCCAGAAGGGAGGTGTGGGCATGGCAGGTATCCTTTTGGAAAGTACTCTCAGCCCTAGCTGTGCTCACAAAACTATCTGTCCTTCTCACGCCTTCCTCCTTCCCAGACTTGTGGAAGAAATTCAGGGAGACGCAGATGTTAATAGAACAATTATGATAATAACTCAGTGCTGAGTGGGGGTAACACACACCCTTCCCAGCAGCTCGACCTCTAAATCCTCTAACACGGCACTGCTTCATTCAAGATTAAAAGAAATTGTAACCCAGCAGAGACAAAAAGACACAGGAGGCAAGGCAGGATCTCACTCGGCAGTGAAGCCCCACTCCAGTCCAGATGCAGTCATATCACTTCAGCTTCTCTGTACCATCTCCATGACAACCATGTAATTTGGATGCAATAACCACTGCCGGATTGATCTTTAAATGTAGCTTTGCTATAAAACATAACACTGAATGTGTGAGGTTCAGGATAAAGAGATGTAGACCCCTACCACTGAGGACTGTGATTTAAGAGCCCCCCCCGCTTTAATTTTCGGCTTCAATAATCGCGTGTGTGAGCGGATTTTAAAGGCAGGAGCAGCAAACACCATTTGTGTGTGTGTGTACGGCACGCTTTGGGGTAACACTGGGAACGAGACACCACACTGGGAGCTGGAAAAAATGTGTCAATGTATATCCAGAGAATGGGCATCTTCCCACATGCAGGCGCATGCACACACTCACACACACGTACCGGGGAGGCTCAGGCTCCAGCAACTGAAGCATACAGCTGATGCATCAAATAATCCTAATAAGAATCAAATCCCATATAACTAAGCAAAATAGGAGGGGGGGGTCGATGTACAGCATGACAATGAGAGCCGGGGAGCTCGCCTTGGCACTTACCCGAACAACGAGCTGTTTATTTTTTGGTCCCTTCACATATGCAGCTCCCTTTTCTCTTCAACAATCCATGCAAAATAATCTGCAGTCCCACCGATGGAGGAGTGGCCCCGTCCCTCCCCCTCCACCACCTTCCTAGACCTCCCCGTTATTGGCTTCCTTCTCGCTTCTCTCCTGCTCTCCCTCGCTCGCTGGCGATGGTTACACCTCCCAGCCTTCCCCCAAGGTGTCAAGAGACTGCTGGGGATCCAGCAGGCAGGGTGGGAGGGACGGCGAGAGGGGGAGGAGGCAGGAGGCATGGTGAACGGACCAGGGGAAGGATGGAATAAAGCTCTGGCTGGCGAAGCCCGCGGCAGAGCCGCTGGCAGGAGCAGACCCGCCGAGGGCTGGGAGGAGCTGCCAGGGATGTCCCCGGAGTGCTGCGGATTGTCCCCCCACGGGCACCTGCAGAGCGCTGAGGGATTGCTCTGCTTCCTGCCAGCAAATCGTCACCCTGCGAACTGACACTGGCTTGAAGTTTTGGGTTGAAATCCTGCCAAATGCTCTCAGTGTCTTTAACAACGGATGCGCTTCCAAAGGCAGACGTGCGGCACTGGAAATGCCTCAAGGACCCACCTTGGTGCAGACCCCAGCACTGCAGGTTGGGTTGCTCTGTGCCTCTGGACACTCCCACCTGCTGCAGCTCCATCCCATCCCATCCCATCCCATCCCATCCCATCCCATCCCATCCCATCCCATCCCATCCCATCCCATCCCATCCCATCCCATCCCATCCCATCCCATCCTCCCCTGGCTCCAGCAGCAGTGCTGCCCCTGTGCCTGCCCAGCTGGCTCCAGAGCCTCCCCCAGCACCGTGGGCTGGAGCTGGTGCCTGCTCAGCACCACTGACACATCTCCCTCCTGACAGCTCGTGCATGCAGAGGCAATGGGTTGTCCACAGGCTGACCCAGGAACCTTGCTCACCAAGGGGGCTGGGGATGCAGTGTGGGGTGGAGAGGCACAGGGACATGGGGCTTTTCCTGCTTTAGGGCCCTTTCTAGACTGACATAGCAGTGGTTCAGGGCAAACACTGTTCCTTTTGGTGGTGTAACACAATGGGCGTTTCTGTGGGTGCACAGGTGAGGGGTGGTGGGTGCTCTCTGGGTCAAGTCCCAGAAGGAGCACAAGCCAGGGGTCCCTTAGGCTGGGCCAGCTGGGATAGTGGCCAGCTACAATGATCACCCAGAGCTGGCACACCTCTGTACTGGCATCAGCCACGTCCTGGTGACACAGGGGAGGTGCACTCTGACTGCTGCACAGGGATGTGGGGTCACAGAATCACACAAGGGTTGGAAGGCACCTGAAAGATCACCTTGTTCTAACCCAGGCCATGGCAGGGCCACCTTCCACTAGACCAGGTTGCTCCAAACCCCATCAAACCTCTGGATAAGGAAAAAGGGTTTGGTGTCTGCCCTGGTTGCATGTTCCTGATTCCAAGTAGAAAACCTCTCCCTAGACCTTTGTCTCTTGGAAAACTTGTTCCAGGGGACACACATCACTGAATGAGCAGACGAATCCCCAACATCCCAAATTAAAAATACCATTCCAACATACAGCCATCCATCCCAACACCACAATACAGCCATCAGGTGAAATAATGTCCTGGAGCAGCTCAGCAGAACACGGTCGGAGATCCTTCCAGGAGGGATACCCCCAGCACAGCACACTGGGTTGCTTGCCAGGGATGGGATCGGTAATGAACCATGTAATGAGCCACCCTGCAGCTATACTCAGGACTTTTCCAACAAATGCAAGTGTGAATGAAGGTTACTGTGCTGGAGAGACACAAAAATGGATCTTGTGGCCACAGTCAAGAAGCTGGGGAAATCCAGGTGTGGGGTTTTTAACCTCCCACAGGGTCCCTTCATCAAAGAAATTCAATTAACACCATCATGGAAGTCTGTCCTGCTGCTTTTTCTGATCAACTCTAATGTATTTGTAATCAAACAATTATCAGGTTATGATGCTTTAACAAAAAAAAATTAAAATATAAAAGCACAATCAATATTTATCAGTCTGTTGTGCTGCTCAGTTCTGAAGGCAAGGAACAAAATCCAATTTCTGTGCAGCCAGTCCTAGGAAATGACATTTTGCAGCATGAGAAAACGAGGTTCTAGTTTCTAAGAATATATCCACGGGTGGGTTCCAAATAACTGTGTTATCCATCATTCTGCTCCTGGGAATGAGCGTATCAACAGCTGGATTCAGGGAGAAACCTCCTCTCCTCCCTTTGGCAGGGTAGTGAGCCTGTCCCTGTCATTGATTGGGCATTCCTAACAGCAACAGTGCTCAGAGATTTCTCCTGGTACATCTCTGTCAGGTGCCTCAAATATGTCATAATATTTTCTTCCAATTAAGAAAACTCCTAAATTGCAGCGATTCTGTGTCTGCTGCTGAACTGTCTGGATTTTTTGCCACCTGTGGCATGAGTTCTCTGAGGAAGAGGGAGCATCCTGAAACAAGGACACCTTCCCTCCACACCAGCATCAGGGGAGCCACCCCTGAAGCCCCCAAACAAGTGAAAGCACCCCGCTGTGAGCCTGCCAGGCAGCAGGGAACTGCACACACCACAAATAAACACTGCAAACACCTGCACCATACAGGCCATGGGAACGCTCCAGCTAGGCTGAGGGCAGAGGGGGACTCCTGGAAAAAGGATAGGAGCATTTGGTCCTGAGTGGGTTCATGTTCCTGTAGCCCCATGGGATCCACCAAACCTGAGCTCCAAGGCTGGCAGCTCCACAGATTCTGCTCCCCCTTTGCTCTGAGTGGAGAAGACAGGACCACTCACCCTGCAGCCCCACAGGGTTTATTGACTCCCCTCACCATTTAAAAAGTGCCTTAACTGCAGTTTAATGCCTTTGCTTGAAGTGTTGAATCCCCGTTACAAGGAGTTTTCCAGCCATGCCCTGCTCTTGATGCTTGGTGTGGCACACAGAGACACCTCTGGGTGCTGCTCAGCCTTCTCTGTTTTTGTTATAAAACCATCACTAGTGTTCTTTTGTACCCAGGAATGAGCACGCTTCCATGTCCTCACACAGCTGTTTTTCTCAGGAAATCCCTTGGATCTCCCAGCTGGGATTCACTAATACAAGCCACTTTGACGGAAGCCGTGATTAGGAGAAATCTGTATGAGGACCTTGCTGCCTGCAGGTGGGGTGGACAGGGGGATGTGGAGGGGGATAACAGCCCTTCTAAAGAATAAGGGCCAGTCCTTGACAGCCTTTGTTTGCGTTTCTCTTACACTTAAGATCAGTTCTTTGTCCTGGTGATGTCTGCCCTTGGAGGTAAGGGGTGGTCAGAAAGTCCACACCTGGAATTTCTGCATCCAGCTGGGCTGTCACACGTGTAGGCAGAAGGCAGAGAGCTACACCAAACACCTCACCCTGAGACAAACTGCCCAAATGAATAAACAGCAAATTAACTCACAGGTGAAACAACTCCATCCCAGGACCTGCACCTGAACACTGTGTCTGGGTCACCCTGCAGCCATTGGCTCCTCCTACACAGGAAAGCCTCAGTGACTTCAAGAATGTTCCCCTGAGAGTTTTTCTTTCCCCCAGGCTGTGACCAGTTTCCCTTGGTACCTCTTCCTGGATACACATTCAAGAGAATCTTGTTTAGGGCTCCATAGGGGCCTGGTTTTCTACAGCACAGTTCATCCTCTGAGCTCCTCAGTGACCTTCTGGCTGCTGGGCCAGGAGTCAGAGCTGAGTACCAGCCTGGCCAGCACAGCCACCAGAGCCCTCTGAAGTCCCAAGAGGACACTGTGCACTAATCTCCTGTGCAGAGATTAGTCACCTCTCTTGCTCACACTAAAGAAATCTCCATGTGCCATGGAGGTTTTTGATTCCCTGCTCAGTGTAGGCACTTCTGCCTGGGAAATCCCAGCCTGGAATTTGGGAGTCATCATTCCTGGCATTTCAGGTTTTGGCAGAAGGGAAGACTGATGGTGCTGGAGGAGCACTCTGTTCAGTCTCCATCTTCCTTCATGGGAACTCTCAAATGAGTCACTGTCCTCCAAAACACCATCTTTCCTCTGCCCACAGGGGTTTCTGGGTGTATGAATTTGCACTTGCCTTCCTCAGAGCCCATTGCTGACACAAAATCAGCTCCCCAAGCAGACCTGAGCACTCACAGCATCTGACTTGTCCTAATTCCGGTAACATTTAGTCTTATGAAAACTGTATCCTCAGCAACTGATGGGAGTGAGCAGGTTCTTGGAGGTCCCACAGGGAATCTGGTGTTCTTCTGACTACAAGGGGTCTGCAGCAGCTCTTCCATCTTTTATTACACCCCAGTGCTAGGAGTCTCCCCACCTCTGCCATCCATCATCTCACCTAAACAAATGTCATCCTATTTGGTTGAACAAATTTCACAGAATCATAGGATGGCCTGGGTTGGAAAGGACTTTAACTCTTCCAGTTCCACCCCCTGCCATGGGCAGGGACAGCTTCCACTATCCCAGGCTGCTCCAAGTGTCCAACCTGGCCTTGGACACTTCCAGGGATGGGGCAGCCACAGCCTCTCTGGGCACACCCTTCCCCAGCACCCAGGTACTGACATACATGAAACCATTCCATGTAGTTTTTCTAGTCCTAGACATGTACAAACATTTCAATTTACCAGTTGCCATTTAATGTGCTGCCTGGTTACTGCTGGAGCAAGCATCTCCCCATCCTCTCAGCAGGATATGGACCCATCAAGACGCTTTTCTCCAAAGCTATGAATCTTTGACTGGACACTTTTTTTTTTTGCAGTATCAGAGCAGTCTTTACCAGCTTCATCTAAAACCAACATGCAGCATTTCTTTTCTTCCTGACATACATGCATATAAACACACACACATGCACACTCCCTAACAGTCCTTAATCCCACCAAACATAATTCTCATTGACTGCTCTTCCAGATTAGCCTTCCAGGTCTCAGCATTATGTAACAATTCATTGCTTTTGTTACCAAATCCCTTCTTTTCCTGTTTAGGTTTTTATTACTGTTATTACTTCTGATTTTCTCTTCCTTAACAATGATAGATTCTTAGCTAAGAATATCTTCAACGACTGCAGAACTGTGTGCATGCTGTGGAGGAGACAGCATCTATCAAAGCTTTCTTAAGCAACCCTCATTTAGAACATACATTATATTTTCTCGTTTTTTCCTCCAATCATTTCTTGTTTGTAAGTGTTCCCAACTTAGGAAAATTGACCACTTTCAAGTGCCTTGCATACATATTATCAATTTAGGATCGCATTCTGCTCAGAACAAATGCAATTAGGGCATTTAAGCAACCATTAATTCTGAGTTCAGTAATCAATTCACCTTTGTCCAACTGAAGCCTGATCCAGAATCACACCAAATTCACTGCAATGCTTTCGGTAACAGGAAATTATCATCTGTCATTTTTAGGAACTGTGGGGCTGCGCATTGGCAGCAGCACGAGTCCTTCAGCAGCCATCCCTGAGGCTGAAAAGCTGTTCTGGGCACATGGATTTTCTTTCACTCTGTTATGAAGCTGTTTAGGGAAGCTATTTGTCCATGCCCCCGGTTCGATCCGGCAGGGATCCATCTGTGCTGGGGTTCATCTGCTCCAGCCTGGGTGGAATAGCAGCCCTTGCTGGAATACCGGGACGTGTTCTGCCTCCAGCTCCAGGGTCCCAGCACAGGAAGGAGCTGTTGGAGCCAGCCCAGAGGAGGCACCATGATCAAAGGGATGGAGCAGCTCTGCCATGAGGAAAGCCTGAGAGGGCTTTGTTCAGGTTTGTTCAGCCTGGAGAGGAGAAGGTTTTGGGGTGACCTCATTGTGGCCTTCCAGCCCCTGAAGCACCTCCAGGAGAGCTGGAGAAGGATTTTAGAGGGTGTGAGGACTAATTTTGCTGGCTGTGAGCAGGTTCTGGAGCACTGATGTGAAGGGGCAGAGAGCAAAGGAAGGAAAATTTGCTGTCACCTGAGACAATCCAAGACAGAGAAGGTGAGGATGCTTCAGCTGTGGGAAAAGAGGCCCTGGATCTTCCAGGCCAAGGACTGCTCAGCCTGTAGGATCAGGTACAGTGACCAAGGGCAGCAGAAAGTCAGGCCAAGTAAACCACACTGTCCACACATCAGCGAGAACAGACTTTGACTGGGTGTCGTCCCACCCACCCTCACCTTTAAGGCTCTTGGTCAGTCTGAGTCCAACCTAGAGACCCTCTGGCTCTGAATTTTGAAATACTTGGGATAGGGAAAGGGGGATTAGAAACAATTTTTGAAGTTATAAACCTGATTTTGATTACATTCATAGAAACACAGGATGGTCTGGGTTGGTAGGGACCTTAAAGCTGTTCTTGTTCCACTCCCTGCCATGGGCAGGGACACCTTCCACTGTCCCTGCTTGCTCAGAGCCCTGGCCAACCTGGCCTTGGACACTTCCAGGGATGGAGTGTCAACAACTTGTCTGTTGTCTATAAAATTTTTTAAAATTGTCGATAAACAGACATTTTCAAATGATGGAAAAGTGCATTCAAATGATCTGATGTTTAATTTAAGCTCAGCAGTCAGGTCCTGGGTGGGAAAAACATGGGACAGAAACACAGAGGCCCTGGGGCTCCCACACCTGGGCTGCAGAAGGACAATTAGCAGTGATGAGGTTTTACATGAGCAGAATCCCAGCACCTTCTCTGCTCTGAGTGTTCCTGAGTTGCCAGAATGGGTTCAATAAGAGGGACATTTTGGGATGTTGATGGAGAGATGACACAGATGCCTGTGAGCTGCCATTAGCTCTGTGTGCCCTCAGGGCTATTGCAGCATTTGGTCTGGTGGAAATGACCACTGGAACTGGGACAGGAGCACCAAGGGAGGGGCTGCAGCTGTTACAGACACCCAACAGCACTTATGGCACTGGAAGGGGCAAAGAGCAGATTATTCAGTGGTTGGGCTGAGAGAACAAACCAAAACTATTTCAGATAAAGCAATTAGTTACAGCCCAATGTTTCACCTCTTTTGAGCTGGGGGTCAGGGCGGGATAGTGATCTTGTTTTAAGTAGGGAGATGAAAAGCAGTTTGACAATTTAGGAAAAAATCAATTTCAGCAAACTATCAAAGACCATTCACAATGAAGAACTACAACTGCAACTTTTATGACATGATTTTTTTTTCTCTGTATGGAACTCCAGCAGGAACCTGTGAACTTGTTGAGCTAACAAAATATGTTTCATTTGCAAAAAACTACTTTTAATTTTTTTTTAATTCATTTCACTTCCAGATATTTTTCTTCTGTTCTAGCTGAGCTGAATTTCTCTGGGGCACCAGGAAGGGAGGGTTTGCTACATGTGGACTGGGAAGGAAGCTGAGGTAGGTCTGGAAAGGCTGCATGGGCACATCTGCTGTCTTCATCACTGATGGCATCAAGGGCACAGCCATAACCAAGCTTCCTTTATCCATTCTTCCAGCCATTTCTCACCAGGGCTCAAGTTTTTGCAGCCCCTGGATGATAGGATAGGTTCCCATGGAGCTGCTGCCCCTGGGGCTGCTCCTCACCATGGCACGTGTCTGCAGCACAGAGGATGGAACCTGCAGCAGAGTTTATCCCTCCTCAGCCACAGGCCAGGAGGGACTGACATGCAGTTAAGTAGTTCCCCAGCCTGCACTACTTTTTAGCTCCATTTCCATTTCCTAAACCACTGCTGACGTCTGTCTAAATAATCATTATCTCCACAACCACGCTGAGTTTTAGCTTTGCTGAGCATCTCATGGCAGATTTGGAGCTTTGGAGAGGATGCTGAGCTTAAGAAGCTGCTGCTCTGTGTGTCTGTCCCATCTCGCTGGCTGTTTTTCCCAATGTACACACAAACACACACACTATGTGTTTCCTGGGAGCTGCCTAAGTGCACACTTGCTGTCACATCTTCCAAGCCACAGCACATTTTTAATCAGTCAGATAATTCAATCATTCATTTCAGACCTGCTCTGCACAGTTGTCATTTGCAAGCATCAAAGCTTCCCTGTCAAAAAAACCCAAGTAGGCTGGGGGCTCATTCAGGCATCTCTGTTTCAAAGGGCTGAGGGGGGTGCAAAGGAAAAGAACCAACAGGATGGATTAAATGAACTTATTAGAAATACTTCTGAAGCTGCCACCCAACCATCCTCAGCACACAACAATGGCATGGCACAAGGGCAGCTCAGGCATCTGCAGGATTTGTGAGGCATTTGCAAATCTCACTCTGAGATTGCAGAGTGGGGAGAATGGAGGTGGGGGGTGTCACATGAAGCTTCCTGCCTGAGATGCTCAAAGCCACCGAATGGGATTTGGATGTCTGGTTCTCATTAAAATTAATGGAAATTGGGTGCCCAGACCCACAGGCAGCTTTCAAAAGCTGTGTCTCCATTTATAATTAATGCTCCCAACAGAATGACTAAATATTTATACAATAGTTCACATTATATGCAAAGTGGGGAAGGTTCCTCTTGGAAGATCAGGGATCCAGAGAAGGAGAATCCGATGGAGTGTCAGGCTTAATCCACCTTGTCTCTTGTTTAAAGCTCTTCTACTTGCAAATCTCCAGCAGTTCCCATTGGATGAGCACCTGGGTGGTAACTCAGCAACGATGATGTTCTCAGGGTACAACGCAGCAAATTAAAATGGCAGATTAACAGCTATCCTGGGTTCTTTTTCTCTCCCTTGCCACAGCTCTGACTTCTTTCATCAACTCACTTCATCTGTGCAAATCCCACATTCCAGTATGAGAACTGCTCAGTGCTGCTGTAGGAGTCCAGTGGAGCTCAAGCCATGAGCACTGCCCTGGTCAGAGGTGCTATAGGAGGGAAATGCAAAGGAAAAGTGACACTGATGTGCTTCCAGGCATTAGCAGAGCCATGGCTGGATCTGCTCCACTGCATGTGCTCTGGAGGGATGGAGTGATTCAGGGTACACAGCTGAGGGCGTTTGGGGAATCTGTGATCTGGGGTAAAAGCTTGGCACTCCTGCAGGAAATGTTTGAAGGAAACGAGTCCTGTCCTGGTTTGTTTGGCCCTGGAGGAAACCCTTCCTCAGCTGGACCATCTGTAAACTCTGCCCCAGCTGATCCACTGAGAGGGTGCCCATGGCAGCTTGGGCTTCACGGACCCAGCAGCCTCAGGTCTCCACTCAGAAGAGAGCCTGGGCTTGCCTCAAGACAAACACTTAGGATGGGCTTGATGATCACAGTGTTTTACAGTGCCTTAATTGAGGAGATTCAACTCCTCCAAGCTTTAAAAAGCAGCCTTTTAAATTTATTCTTCTTTGTCTTACCTAAAGCCACCAGATGGAGAAGCTCTGCTGACTCAGGGAATAGGGAGACAGCTCCAGCCTGCTCCCCTGTTCGGCATCTCTGGGTTTGTCAGGCCCTGACAGATGTACTGAGAGCTCACATCTGTGGGACCCCAACTTCCAGGGTGTGAATTACACCTCCAGCTTCCCTGAAAGGGCAGGGAAAGCTCAGCCAAAGGACAAGTCACGTCCTCTCTGTCCATGGACAAACACCCTCTGTTATAAAGGGTTTACTCCCACCCTTTAGCTCCTGGTCAGCTGGCTCTCCTCTACCCCACTGGAAATCATCAGTAGCTCATGTTGCCTTTCCATGTGGCCTTGGGTGCCCTACACAGACCTTTCTGGGGTTCTCCTGACCCTCCTGGTCATATCTCACAGCACAACATGGGCTAGGGTTGGTGTCGAGGCTGGCTTAGCACAGCCACACAAAGCTGTGCCATGGAATCACAGAATGTGCTGAATTGGAAGGGACCCTCAAGGATCATCCAGTCCAACTCCTGGCCCTGCACAGACACCCCAACAATCCCATCCTGTGCCTGGAAAGAGTGTCTAAACACTTCTGGAGCTCTGGAAGCCTTGGGGCTGTGCCCGTTCCCTGGGGAGCCAGGGCCGTGCCCCCCAGTACCCTCTGGGGGAAGAACCTTTCCCTGGTCTCCAACATGACCCTCCCAACGCAGCTCCAGCCATTCCCTCGGGTTCTCCCTCTGTCATTGGTGCTGCCTCTGTGCTTCCCCTCATCAGGAAACTGTAGCCTGCCTTGAGGCCTCCCCTCAGCCTCCTCTGCTCCAGGCTGAAGAAGCCAAATGCCCTCAGTGGTCACCATGACATGGAACTGAACAGGAACTGCAGCCACATCCCCTGAGCCCCACAGCCCATGGGGCAGGGCAAAGGGGAGACAAGGCACCATTCCTCTCTAACACCATGCCAGTCTGTGTGGCATGGCACATTCACTGTTCCATGGGTCTGTTCCCTATTGTAACACTCGGCTTTCCAAGACAAAAATAAATGCAAATTCAAGGCTTAGAGCTGTTGTCCCCAGATAAGACACCAGGAGAGCATCAAGGACACATAAAGAACAAAACAGCTTAATTTTCCCAGTGAATACCTGTCTGCTTATTTTTTAATTAAACAACAGCTGGGTGTAGACTTGTGAGACAGCAGAGGGATCCCAAGACAGAGGAGATTAGGTGATCTACACATGTGAGGATGTAAACCCTTCCTACCACGGAGAGTGTGGCAGCTGAGCCTGGCAGAATCTGCTCCATCACCAAACTCTTCACTGCAACAAGCTTCTGCAAAGGCTACCTTGTTTTTTGAGTATTTAAACCCATCAGCAATTACATACTCTGCATCACAGCCAATACTCCATCCTGTAAAACAGACAGGGGTCATGGGCAGGCATTTTAGCAGCAGGTTGGAGGAGCCTCTGCTGGCAGTGACCTACAAAAGAACTGGTCCCATCTTCAGGCATAACCATGGACTAGTCCACCTCTGAAAGCTCCTGCCAGCCCCCTGCAGATCTGTCACTTGTCACTGAAGTCTGAAGGTCTGTTTGTTCTTATCACACAGACTCAGGAACAGATTTCCCCAGGCAGAGATCCCTCAGGCCTTGGCAATGGAGGGAGGGCTGTGAACCTTGGCAGAAAGTCTTGGCCTCGCCCCCAAGGAGCCAAGCCTGCATCCTTCTGACACAGGAATGGTTACACAGAAAACACTGGGACCAAGGGCCCAAAGCTCAGCCCCAGTAACGCCTCAGAGCCCAAAGCAATGATCAACCACCATCCTGAGTCACAGCCAGGAATCACACAATTACAGAAGGATTTATGTTGGAAGGGACCTTAAAGATCAGCCAGTCCAAGCCCTCCCGTGGGCAGGGACACCTTCCACTATCCCACATTGCTCCAAGCCC